>CM054168.1:35284976-35329320 GCA_028751875.1 Rapana venosa
TGGGTGTATAGATAGATGTAAGCATGCATGGATGGATGCATGGATGCATGGATGGATGGATGATGAGAAACATTTGTTTAGTGGTAGTGGTAGTAGTGGTAGATAGTGGTATTAGTAGTAGGAGGAGTAGTAGATGTAGTAGTAGTAGTAGTAGTAGTAGTAATGGTAGTAGCAGTAGTAGTGGTAGTAGTGGTAAGTAGGAGTAGGAGTAGCAGTGGTAGTAGTAGTAGTAGTAGTAGTAGTTGTAGTAGTGGTAGTGGTAGTAGTAGTAGTAGTAGTAGTAGTAGGAGGAGGAGGAGGAGGAGGAGGACGAGGAGTAGGAGTAGCAGTGGTAGTAGTAGTAGTAGTAGTAGTAGTAGTAGTAGTGGTAGTAGTAGTAGTAGTAGTGGTAGTAGTGGTAGTAGTAGTAGTAGTAGGAGGAGGAGGAGGAGGAGGAGGAGGAGTAGGAGTAGGAGTAGTAGTGGTAGTAGTTGAAGTGGTGGTGGTGGTAGTAGTAGTAGTAGTAGTAGTGGTAGAAGTAGTAGTAGTAGTAGTAGTAGTAGTAGTAGTAGTAGTAGTAGTAGTAGTAGTGGTAGAAGTAGTAGTAGTAGTAGTAGTAGTAGTAGTAGTAGTAGTAGTAGTAGTAGTAGTAGTAGTAGTAGTAGTAGTAGTAGTAGTAGAAGAAATAGTAGTAGTAGTAGTAGTAGAAGTAGTAGTAGTAGTAGTAGTAGTAGTAGTAGTAGTGTCTGTTGCGGTTATTGGTTATTATCAAGTGCTGTTGTGACTATTTTCACTATTATCATTAACGCATTTTGAATTATTGTTCAGTGGAATGAAGAACTATGGAGAATGTGCAAAGTTGATGATCTGAAGTATGTAGCTAGTACCAATAGACTGCACTGGTTTGGGCACGTTCAACGGAAAGCAGACCACCACATCATAAAAAAGAGCAACGAACTTCGTAGTGGATGGAAATAGACCAAAGGGAAGAAACCTAGCAAGACCTGGGCTGCCTGTATTGCAGATGATCTTAGAAAAAGGGGCATAATAATAATAATAATAATGTATGGAATTTATATAGCGCTGATACTTGTAAAGCAACAAATCAAAGCGCTCAGATTTTATTTCATACCACTTTAAGTCACGGCAGATTTCTCTCCGTGAAACTCGGGCTGCTCTCCCCGGGGAGAGCGGGAGAACGCGTCGCCACTTAGCGCTGCGCCACCCTTTCACCCTTTTTTTTTCTTTTTTTTTTTTTCGGCAGCTGTATTTGTTTCCCTATCAGAGTGGCTTTTTTCTAAGAATTTTGCCAGGGACAACTCTCTTGTTGCCGTGGGGTTTTTTACGTGCGCTAAATAATTACGTGTAACACACGGGACCTCGGTTTATCGTCTCATCCAAAAGACTAGCGCCCAGACCACCACTCATGGTCTAATGGATGGGGGAAAAAATTCCGGTCCAAACGGGGTACGAACCGCCGCACACTTCAGACCCGGACTTTTCGCTTTCTAGACAGGCGCGTTACCTCTAGACCACCGATCCAACATAAATAAGGAGGAAGCTCCAAACAGAGAGAGATGGAGAAGGCTCATCAATGTCAAGCCTGTCCTGGGAGAAAACATGACAAAAAAAGAAAGAAGAAGAAGAAGAAGAAGAAGAAGAAGAAGAAGAAGAAGAAGAAGAAGAAGAATTGCGAAGAAGAAGAAGAAGAAGAAGAAGAAGAAAGAAGAAGAAGAAGAAGAAGAAGAAGAAGAAGAAGAAGAAGAAGAAGAAGAACAAGAAGAACAAGAAGAAGAAGAATTGCGAAGAATTGCGAAGAATTGCGAAGAATTGCGAAAGAAGAAGGAAGAGAAGAAGAAGAAGAAGAAGAAGAAGAAGAAGAAGAAGAAGAAGAAGAAGAAGAATTGCGAAGAAGAATTGCGTAGAAGAAGAATTGCGAAGAAGAAGAATTGCGAAGAAGAAGAATTGCGAAGAAGAAGAATTGCGAAGAAGAAGAAGAATTGCAAAGAAGAAGAAGGAGAAGAATTGCGAAGAAGAAGAAGAATTGCGAAGAAGAATTGCGAAGAAGAAGAAGAATTGCGAAGAAGAAGAAGAAGAAGAAGAAGAAGAAGAAGAAGAAGAAGAAGAAGAAGAAGAAGAAGAGAAGAAGAAGAAGAACAAGAACAAGAAGAACAAGAAGAACAAGAAGAACAAGAAGAACAAAGGGGATTTATATAATTTATATAAATGAAACAAGATTAACTGTAGTCTATAAGATTGTGTAGGGACGGGATAGCTCAGTGCTCAGAGCACTCGCTTTCCCCCAGCCAATGTTAACCGGCATCCAGCGTGGTTACCCGCGCCTTGGCTTCAGTACAGTCCCCCAGTTCACCCAGCTGTAAATGGGTACCTGCCCTCTCTAGGGTCATGGAAGGTGAAGCAGCGAGGGAGAGGAGATGGACGCCGCCCTCACTATGCTGGCCCCCTAGAGAAGTGAGGTCTCTGACGCCTCGCTCCCCTACGACCTTATAGGTTAAATGGAACACCTTTAATTTACCCAATTTGTACGTTGCATGTGACAGAGTTTGTCTGAGAGTTCGACGACGACGAAGAAGAAGAATTTGAGAAAGAATGAGAGCACGAACTACAGTTTTTGTTAACTACAATTGTGAGGAGGTGTCGGATACGTATCAATGTGCCTGTCAGTACTGTAACTGCCCTTCATGGGATGATTAAAGCGTTTTTGACTTGACTTGACTTGACTTGACTTGACAACCGTATTTCATAGAGTTCAAGGTAGCAGGTACGACATATGTTTGAAACAGACCGCTAAATACGTCAATGATAACTCCTTCATCGCTTACATTATTTTTATTTAGAAAGAGTAAACAATAATTATCACCAAAGCCGTTCCAAGCTATTGGCCACGGAAATGGCTCAGAGTTGAGAAATTCCTGTTGGTGTGATGATGAATATCATTAGATGGGTGACCCCCAGGGTATTAAGCTGGGGAGCACGTTGAACAACAACAATAACAACAGCAACAACAACGTCAACCGCTTTTTAAAAAAAATTTAAAACTTTTAGTTTAATTCTTTTATATCGAGGATAATGAATAAGCACTTATGTGCTTTTTTTACATGCACTCCCCGTCTTTATGCGGTTTTGTAAATTAGTTTGTCATCTGTTCCCACCGGCACACAATTGCCTACTCTTACGAAAAGCGCAAGATGTGTGCACAGGATGTTCTGCCTGCGTTCGCACACGGGGCCTCGGTTTATAGTCTCATCCAAAGGACTTTTGGGGAGAGTGGAGTCTGCACTGATGTTAACTCCAGCAACATATCAATAAAAATTGCACAATACAATGTACAAATTATACACACTCAGACTCCGTAAATGCAACAACAACAACGACGACGACGACGTCGCGACGAAGGGTTACATACAAATAACTCTTCTCACTCATTCAGATTTCGTGAAAACGCGACCAACAACTACAACAGTAACAACAATAACAACGACAACAAAACTACAACAAATCACAATAAACACTATTACAATATATCTATTCACCAGATCGAGCACATCAACAATAATCAATATCACCACCGTCGTCGTCGTCGTCTCGTCATCGTCATCGTCATTTCATCATCATCATCTTTATCATCAAAGTAATAATAATAATGGATGTTTAATAAAAAACATCATACAACATTTACAACAACCCATTACAACAACAACATTTTACAACAAAATATTAACATCGCCAACAACTACCACCACAGCAACGTTATAGTAATAAACAATACAACAAAGATAACACCAACAACAACAATAACAACAACAACAACACCAACACAACTTACTTATATTGATACCAACAAACACCACCATAAACAACACTAACAACCGATAACACCACCAACTAACAAGAATATTACCTTGTATTTAATCTCGTACTTTATTTCGAGGATAATGGAAAGGAGCACTATGTGTTGTTGTTTTTTATTCAGTCCGATATGCAGTTTTGTTTATTTTGTCATCATTCCCAAAGGCACCGATTTGCTACACTTCCAAAAAAGCAGAACGAGTGTTTAATGGTGTAAGCAAGATTGTCGATGCGTTGGGCTCGCAAACAGGACCTCGGGTTTATTAGTTCATCTGAAGGAGTTTTGGGGAGAGGGTGGGTAGGCGTGAGAGCAGAATCCACTGCGAGCTGCCCATGGCATTCTTCCTTCTGTGAGCGGAGTGTCACACACCATAGAAGCCATCTGCTGGTCAGATCGCCACTGGGTCTGCCAACCAGCTCAGTGAGGGATGACGGGGAGCCGAACTCTCTGCCGCGAAAGCGAGAGGACCGAACTGACGGAAGTCAGTGTATGGCCAGTGGCGATGAATGTCCCTGTGTTACACAGCTAGGGTGGGTGGGTTGAGGATTGGGGAAACATTAACTTTGGGTTTGACTCCTTGAAGAAGCGTTGTTGTTTCAAGCATCCCGCTATTATTTTTCTGTGCAGTTGTAAGCGCTGCAGGAAGATGTCCTTCCTCCATGAGAGGGAGGGGTCAAAGTTGTTATCGTTTTGTTTTAACGGTTGTCTGGGTGCTAGTACTTCGGTGAGGCGCCACAGAAGTAGGTCCAGCCCGCACTAAAATTTGAGGTTGTTTTAGTCCTCATTTTCACGGTTTTCTTTATCAAAATTATATTTCGTTAGCTTTGATTTACTGCCATGGATCCAGGAATTGAACCGCAGAACTCCTGGTGTACCGCTGCAAAGCATTCTGTCTTGCGACACATATATCTTGTTCCTTGGATCTGTAGATGAGTTACTAGCTTTTATTATGTAAGACAATGACTGCATATCTGATAATTAAAATATGCCTCAGAGGTAGGGCTTTAAAAGTAGAAATTTATTGTACTGAATTGTATATTGAAGAAAGAACGTTGTTATGCTGATGAAGGGCATAAGAATTGCGAACTGTAAATATAAGTAAGTTAAAACAGAGAACACAACTATACCAGCCGTAAAATATCCCCAAAGAAATTCATTCGTTTCACTTTTGGTCGAGAAAAAATACTATTTGTTTGAATCTAGCTTTGACAAGGGGGGGTTTGAGAAGAGTAGACTACGTGACGTATTTGTCCGCAAATAACGTCAAATTTTGGGGGTTTAGGGAATTGTTGTTGGTGATGCAAAAAGCATCTTTTGCTGATAGTTGGAGCTAAGAATTATGGAAATCATAATAAACACCATGGCGTTCGGCAGGTTAATCCATAGACTTTGTTACGACCGGTTTTATTTATTTTTCTTTTTTTTTTCTTGTGAACAACTGAGAACTCATGTCGTGTCCTAATTCATCTTGTGCTTGTGCTTATAAATTCTTGTAGTAATGCTATCAGTTTTTTTGATTGAGGAGAGCGGGCCTAACTCCGGTTAAGCTGGGGGGGGGGGAGGGGGGGGGGGGTGTAAGGGAGGGGGTTTGTTACCTAGCATTGTTTGCCAAGATGACTTACGCATGCACATTTTAATAGGTGTAGCTGGACAGGATGTCTGGCAGTGTGCTGAAGAAACTGACGACTGGAGAGCAGTGGTGGAAAAGTTGGCAGCGTGCTGAAGTAACCTGCGACCTGGAGAGCAAGTGGGGGAAGTCTGCGCAGCGTTGTGTAGAAACCTGACGACCTGGAGTGCAGTGGTGGAAGTCTGGCAGCGTGCTGAGAAACCTGACGACCTGGAGAGGCAGTGTGAAGTCTGGCAGCGTGCTGAAAGAAACCTGAACGACCTGGAGCAAGTGGTGGAAGTCTGCAGGTGCTGAAGAAACCTGACGACTGGAGAGCAGTAGAGGTGGAAAGTCTGGCAGGCGTCTGAAGAAATCTCTGGAGGTGACGGAGACCTGGCGTCGTCGTGTTTGACCAGCCGTGGTCCTTTAGGACTGCCCTACCCAGCGCTGCGGAAGTGCTGCCCCTTAGTACATCATATATGCCGAAAAATCAAGAACAGTCTTTGCCATATTACACGACTAGATTTTGTTTGTAAAATATTGCTGCAAGAGTAGATAGACTTCCTTTAGATTTCCTTTAGATCTACAATTTTGTTTTCAATTACATCGGTATACAATGTATTTGTCTTCATTTGTATCATAATACACGAAGTTTATGTAGAACTCTTATTGTGGACAAATTTCACGAATAAAATGTTATTTACTTAGCGGAAAGATGATCACACAACACAAACAAAAACAATCAACAAAACAATAAACATACACAATTGCCATATGTGCAGGCATACACATAAAAAAACGTTATACTATTTGATGAAACATATGCACGGAAATTGTACATTTACACAGCAGGTTGTCTCTTCTTTATACACCACACTCGTGTATCTCTTGCTGCGCGCGCACACACACACACACACACACACACACACACACACACACACACAAACACACACACCACACACTTGTTGCAATTTTTATGGCTCTTAGCTATATTCTTGATTCTGGTTTTTCTCATCATTCCTATCTTATTCTGTGTAGACTCTAGTCAGTACTATATGCTATAAAACCCCAAATTGCAAGAAAGTATCCAGAATCATTTTTAAAATTTAAAATTTTGTCATACAACTTTTAAGTTTTAAGGGTTATTCCTGTTTCCTTTTGTTGGGTCCCTTTCGCACTTTTGGAACTTTTTCAATAAGTGGGCTGACAGAGCTGCAAAAAGGGGGGCAAGCCATATTTGGACTCAATAGAACTGCATGTTCATTTTTCTCTACAGGGGATACCGTTATTAGACAAACGTCATGGAGTAAGTGGAGAGAATCTGATCAATTAAAGGGAAAAGGGAATTTTAAAGAGTTGCCTGATTAATAACCTTATTTCTTTTTACAGGAGTCTCAAACAAACTTAAGTAAACGTAACCACGGAGAAGGTTAATACACTTATTTTAGAATAAAATTAAATGCATTTTATAACACAATTTTGTAAAAAATGTCAGGTGCCTCTGTGGGGGAACATATTTCCAACACTCACATTTCCTATTGGAGTGTCCAATTATAAAACCTTTTTTTTCCCACATTTTGTGAGCAGTCTGTGGAAAAGTATTTAAAAATCCAAAATTAGCCTTTGCCATTGTTAAATGTTATTGCACAGCCTGTAGAATATTTGTTGTAGTTACTTTATAGTTGTTTATGTTAACAAACTGTTGAATTTAAATTTATGCTTTATGTTTAAGATTCCCCCCCCCCCCCCCCTCCCTTTTGATGCATGAAAATTCCAACACCTTGTTACCTAGTCAGTCTTTTTCTCGTCCATTTCCATTCTGTTCCACTACATTTTCCACATCCCTCGTCTAATATCACTGAGTGTGAACAGACGTTAAATTGATGACAACAACAACAACAACAACAACACACACACACACACGCACGCACGCCGCGCACGCACGCACGCACGCACGCACGCACGCACGCAACACACACACACACACACACACACACATACACACACACAGACCGTGTCTGACACATTAGGTACCAGCAGGCCAGCTCTAATAGAAGTGTCGGCTGCTTCAGTTGTCTTCTATACACAAGCCTCGTTTTACTAAAGCGGTGATAATATAGTAATGGAGTTTCCCACAGGGTTTTTTATACAAAAGCCTGATTTTACTAAAGTGGTGATAATATAGCAATGGGTTTTTCCCACAGGTTTTTTTTCTTCTTCAATCACCATTTCACCAGGTGTGAAGAAAGGTACAAAACAACCATGGCTCAAATGAACACCTGGCAACATCGTGGACACAAAACGTAAGACTTCCTTCAGTTTCTGTGTTCCATCTTCTAGACCTTACAGTCTCTTCAAGAAACATCCACGTGAAAAAATGTGCATGTTAAAATAAATATCAAGAAAACAAATACATAAATAAATAAATGAGTCAATATATAAATAGATAAACGAACTATAACATCAAGAAATAAATAAAGCAGCTGCTGGCTAGACACCCCTGTTGACCAGCCCCGCTGGCTGAGCACATCCCGCACGTGGAACCATGGATCTCTTGCTCCCGGAAAAGCACACGGCCCTGCTGTCTTCTGTCTGCGGTCCCTGCTGCTGTGGGAAACAGGACGTACTGCTGCTGCTGTGGGAAACAGGACGTACTGCTGCTGCTGTGGGAAACAGGACGTACTGCTGCTGCTGTGGGAAAACAGGACGTACTGCTGCTGCTGTGGGAAACAGGACGTACTGCTGCTGCTGTGGGAAACAGGACGTACTGCTGCTGCTGTGGGAAAACAGGACGTACTGCTGCTGCTGTGGGAAACAGGACGTACTGCTGCTGCTGTGGGAAACAGGACGTACTGCTGCTGCTGTGGGAAACAGGACGTACTGCTGCTGCTGTGGGAAACAGGACGTACTGCTGCTGCTGTGGGAAACAGGACGTACTGCTGCTGCTGCTCTGCCCTTGGAGGCCGCTGCTGCTGCAGAGTGCGCGTTGACTTGGTCCGTGGCTTGATCCAGAACAGCAGCAGCAGCAGCAGCTGTCCGAGATAACGGCCAGGGTTGATGACGGCCAGGATGGAGGAGGAGGAGGAGGAGGAGGAGGAGGAGGAGGAAGGGGAGCCTTTCATTGTGGCGTGAATCCCGTGTGTGTGTGTGTGTGTGTGCGTGTGCGTGTGTGTGTGTGTGCGTGTGTGCGTGTGTGTGGGGGGTGTGGGGGGGGTGTGGGAGGGAGATGGTGTATGTGTGTGTGTGTGTGTGTGTAGGTATTGTATGTGTGTAGGTGTTGTATGTGTAGGTGTGTGTAGGTGTGTGCGTGTGTGTGTGTGCGTGTGTGCGTGTGTGTGTGTGTGTGTGTGTGTGTGTGGTGTGTGTGTGTGACAGAGACAGACACAGAGAAACAGAGAGAGAGAGAGACAGAGAGAGACAGAGAGACAGAGAGACTTCAGACCTCAGACAGTTTAATCATTAAGGCCATAACCCCATATGAAAGGGGGCAAAAGTGTGGTGTGAACAGAACGACATGTAAAAGAAAAACATTGCATGTTTCAATGATATGATAACATAGGAAAATTCATGACAATAGTGTTTCTCGTAACTGGAAAGCTGTATATAAGTACAACGCTAAATTACGCACAATATGTTCGTTATTTTATGTCATTAATAAGAAAAACCGAAATAAGCAAGGCTTTCTATAGAACTTAGGTGGGATAAACTTTACTCTCAGATTATAAAAGAAAGGGCAAATCAAAACAAAGTGAACTTCATCTTCAGTTGACACTTTGCACAGTGGACACAACAAATCAGCTTCATTCGTACGTCGGTAGCGATAGACATGAACATTAATATCAGATATACCAATTCGGAATCTGCTTAAAATAAATCGTAAATGTCTGTCCATAGTAATTGACAGATATTTCTTCAAAATATGAATCAAGCTATGAATTCTGTATATATCAAATCTACTACTAGATTGAATATGAGTTTCCCAACTTTACCATCTGCAGTCTACTAGCCGTTGGGGAAGAGTTTGCACAAATATTTGTTCATCACTTACCCCCTGAAATATCCATGCATACCCCAGCCCCAGTTCACATATGCATATGCGGACGTTAGTTAGCCAGTTAGTTTTACCCACCGCATCTAAATTATATAACATATTATAGGCCTTACGTGGTAGTCTATCGTTACTCATTTTTAACAATTTAAACCAATAACGAATACATTGAATCACATAATTAATATAGATGGGATACCTATTTGTTTCCCCATAAACTAAGTCATTTGGAGTTCTCATTTTTACACCCAAACATTTCTTTAAACCAAATAAATGAACGGACTCACACTGTACAGCAGCACTGTTGTCTAAACCCCATAACTCAAAGCCATATTGTACAGTGAGCTGTATCTGAGCATCAAATATTTTAAGAAAAATTTGAAAAGAATTATTATTTATCGACGATAGCTTTCTCATAATAAGAAACAATACATTCTTTGCTCTGCTACAAAGGTCTTTACAGGCAGCAACAAAACTCAAACGAGTAGAAAAAATAATACCCATATATCTATAAGCATTCACAACAGACATTGCAACTCCATCATACACCCATTTCTCTCTGGCTGCCAAAAACCCACCCTTTCTGAAAACAATAATATTACTTTTGTTCATATTGACTTTTAACTGTACTTCATTTGCTGCATTCTTTAAATTATTAAGTTGACATTGCAATCCAACAACCGTTTCTGATAGCAAAACTATATCATCAGCCAACAGTAAAATAAACACTTCTTCGAAATCAATTGTAAATCTTGCACCGTGTCTTCCCTTTTCAATCAGTTGTATTGCCAATTCATTTATAAATAATGAAAACAAAATCGGACTACAAACGTCACCCTGTTTTATTCCTCTTGTGCAGTTTATATAATCAGTAAGCTTGTTACCAGATCTGACTCGTGTTTTGACAACATCATACATACTTCTTATACATTTAAACAAGTTTCCTTTAATTCCATGTTTAATCAAACCAGGCCACAACAAATTTCTATTAATAGAGTCAAACGCCTTCTCAAAATCTATAAACGCTACATAAAGTTTACTGTTATAAGAAAACTGTTTTTGAATGAAGGCCAAAAGAGTAAACATATGGTCTATTGTGGAATAGCCTCGCTTAAATCCAGCCTGATGTTCGCCAGTTATATTTATTTCTTCTACATATTCTTGAAGTCTTCTGTTAATGACAACGCTATATATTTTACTACAAATGTCAGACAGAGAAATGCCCCTATAGTTATTTGTATCATTTGCATTACCCTTTATCAAACAGAGTATTAAAAAATTGGACAAGAAAGTCTATAATTTGTTTGCATTGAGCTTTCAAAAGTTCACCAATAACCCCATCAGGACCTGGAGCTTTGCGATCCTTAAGTTTTCTAAGAGCAAACACAACTTCTTCTTGAGATATTGGGCGATCCATGTCACAATATTCACTATCTAGAAAATCATGATCAATGCTATCAGTATCACAAATACAATCTTTATCAAGTAAGGCTTTAAAGTGTTTAAACCCATCATCTAACGCAATATTATTCATTGGCTGCTTCTTTTTTAGTGACACTTTTCTCATGCAGTGCCAACATTCTTTTTGATTATCAATGTTAGATACAAGATCCGCTACCAAATTGTCATGAAATAGTTTTTTCTTTCTTATCAATGTGTTTTTGTACTCTCTTCTAGCTTTAACATATACATCTCTATTAGTGTTATTTACATTTCTACGAAACTGTCTTAATAATTGACGTACATTCGTTCTCATTCGTTTACACTTTTCATCAAACCAACTCTGCTGTCTTCTGTTGCCATCAACTCTAACAGTTTTCTTCATACACTCTGCACTTTATCTGATACAACCAATGATTACATCCAAAGCATCATTAATATTCACATCAATCATTTCCATGGCATATTTTATTCTCTCATTGATATCTGATTCATGTAATCTATGATAAAAGTCTTTACTATTCTCCTCATTCCAAACTAGCTTTTCTATGACTTGAACATCATTTGCTTGTTCCTTACATAGATTATCTAAACTTGAAAACAAAACACGAAATTCTACAGGAAAGTGGTCTGATTCCAAGCGATCAGCAACATGCAATTCACACAAATCATAAATAGCTTCGTACAGATCAGCAGACAAAATGAAATAATCGTTCACACTGCATCCACTATCTCCAGCGTATGTGTAGCAACCTTCCTGGTCACCATTACACAATCCATTTAAAACAATCCTATCTAGCGAAGTGCACATACTCAGAAGAGAAATACCATAAGGATTAGTGTGAATATCTTGAGAGCAACGACCAGAACTAACAGTACTACTTTTGTACTGAAGTTCAATGTCATGTGATACCTGTAATGGTGAAATATTTGCAATTCTACTATTCAAGTCACCACAAAGAATAATATAAACATTGTCAAGTTGAAATAATAAATCAGTCAGGCACTCTTCAAGAACATTTATTCCATTATCATAATCAAAGTGTAAGTAAAACGGGGAACCCTCAGGAGGTACATAAGCACATACATATAAAACATTTTTTGAGAGACTGAATAACTGTTTATTAATCAAAAATGCACAAACATTTTCATAGCTAGTATTCAATTCACGAATAAATGCACACAGACACAGTATCCCGCTTGATTTTCTCCCCTGTTTTGACATTTTAATTGCTGGTTTGCCAAATGTTTTAAATCCTACAAAAAAATCAGAGTCAACCACTTCTTCAAACCTCTCCAGAAGACAAATGAAATCAAAGGATGAAATATATGTTACAAAATCATTATGTATAAATTTTGATCGTAAACCATTAACATTTCAGGAAACAAAAGAAAAACTTCTGAATTTTGCAACAAACGATGACGTGCTATCTCCAACAGGAGGGGGGCTTCCCCTCTTTTGGAATGCTAACTGACAACTTCCTTCCGAAGTCTCCTGCGTGCAAGGAGAGGGCACAGCATCAACAAAAAAACTTGAACTAGTATGGCATGCATGCAACCTCGCACGTGCTGCCTGTGTGGCTGAGCGGGTTGTGGGAAGAGAGTTGCATGTGTTTGCTGGCGAGACTCTAGGTGCAGAGGTAGATATTGTTCCCCTCTGAAAAACAACCCTACCGTTTTTCCTCCCAACACAGGGCCGGCCGAACCCCTATCTGATTTCTCTCAGAGAGTCCTGAGAGTCCAGGCCAAACTTCTTGCCATCTATAAGGAGATGGTCATGCACCATGGGGGCCTGTTTTCCCTCACTCCTCGCCTGCTTCAGGTGAGGGGTCAACCTCTGCCTTACCTCACGAACTCTCACCGAGAAATCTTCGCCAGCAAAGATGTTTGTCCCCTTAAACTTCTGCCTTGCTTTCAGAATTTTGACTTTCAGCCTGTAGGAACAGCAGCGAGCGATAATTGGAGAATCGGACTTGGAACCAAGCCGGTGAACTCGATCGAATTCAATGGTATCGGCCAGCTCAAGTTTGTCAGTAATTATATCCCGAAGAGTGTTCTCACACTCCTCAGTTGTCTCGCCCTCACGTTTGCCAACACCATGAAAAATCAAGTTGTTTCTACGAGACCGATTCTCAAGATCATCGTACTTTAGCTCAAGATCACTGACTCTGTCACGTAAGTCACTGTTCTGTTGTTCTAACGATTTATTTCGGTGATACAGTTCTTTTATTTCTTCCTTCATACTTGTCACAACTTCACACAGCGCATTATGATCCTGTTTAATCTGCCTGGTGTCCTCCTGCACACTGTCTATTTTCTGGCTCATGTCATTCAGCTTTGTCATGACTTCAGTCAGTGATGGTTCCTTAGCAGAGCGAGAGGTGTAGGAGGCAGACAGCCTGGTCTGCCGGGCGTTACCTGATGACGAGGAGGCGCTGGAGTCTCCGGGGTTGGGGCCAGGGTTGGCCTCAATGTCTCCACAGCGCAGGAGCTGATCACCCCCACCGTGATGCAGGAACAAATTGTCCCCCCAAAATAGGTACAGGGGGGTCAAGCCAAGGAAGACACCGGTGGTACGGGAGCGAACTTTCAACATGGTCACCCGCATTGCCTTTTTGAGTTGACATCTTCGCCACATGAAATGCAGGTATATTGGAAGAAAGGTACCACATGTAGTGCGAAAGTCCAACTGACTGGAAGGCATGGTACCTAACGAGATAGGTCCCCAACTTATGGCACAAAACACACTGTCTGTCCGTAGCAATTAGGGAAAAACTTCCGACGATGTCACACACCGCTTGTAGCTTGATGCACGTGCTAGCAACCCCCCCCCCCCCCCCCCACCCCCCCTGAGAGTAGGAGAGAGAGAGAGAGAGAGAGAGAGAGAGAGAGAGAGAGAGAGAGAGAGAGAGAGCGATTTTTTTCTTTTCATTACTTATTCCAGTGGTAACACATTGCAACATTCTGTGAACCCATCGTTTACCCTCCATTAAGGCAGCTGCAGTCCACCTAGTTTCCCACTACGTGTGTCAGTACCTGCACCTGCTCATATGCACCTATGTTTACCTGCCTGTATGGACAGGTGTGTAGATAAAGTTCATGGATATCTGACTTTACATTGCAAATAAGTATTCCAAATAGTGTACCTGAGTCTGTGATATTGATATATGTTGTTTTATGTGGACAGGTTTACTTGTTGATTGTTTTTTTGATACGCTAGTGTGTTTGTTTTTAGACGATATGTTCTTATTTTACTGTATTTTTATCTATGTGTGCGTGCGTGTATGTGTGTGTGTGTATGTTTGTGTGTGTGTAAGTGATTATATTTAGCCTTATTGATGATCCATTCCAGATTCTCTCTCTCTAATTGTTTTTCTCTCCTAAGGCTGCAATCTCACACAGAGGTCAGCAGATATGGAGGTCAGCAGTGGGTCGGTGGTCTAGAGCTAATGTGCCTGTCTAGAAAGAAAAACTTCCGACTGGAATGTGTGTGATGGTTTGAATCCCGTTTGGGTCCAAAACTTCTGCCTCCCCCAATCCATTAGTTCATGAGTTCTGGTCTACATGCTAGTATTTCAGATAAGACAGAAAATCAAGGACCCGTGTATTACAAATAATTATTTAGCTCACATAAAAGAACCCACGGCAACATGATAGATATCCCTGGCAACATTATGTAGAAAAAGTCACTATGACGGGTAACAAATACAGCTGCAGACAGGAAAAGGAACAAAAAAGATCATCGCTGCTCGGGTGGCAACGTGCTCACCCTGTTGGGCAGCTTGATTTTTAGACAGAGAAATTTGCCCTGATTTAAAATGCTAATAAAACAAAATACGCATGCCAGTCAACATTTACGTCTTTCAATCGTCAAAACACAGAATCAAAACCCATCTTTTATATAGAAAGCTTTAATTTTAAAAATAGAAGGAATGTTCACGAAAAAAACCCAATAAAACTCAACAATACTATTGAAAATGTTTTTGTTTCTTCTAAAAGTTCTAATACGCAGGGTTTATACAAGCATAAGCTCTAGAAATCAACATCATTTTGAAAGCTGGATAAACATTATTTACAAGTTTAACTAAAACAGACTGAAGGCATTCTATTTTTTCAGAGCCATCATCATAAACTAAATTAAACCTAACAAAACTAGCCAAAATGCAATAGATATTTTGAAAGTTTGATATAAAGTCACGACGAAGATGGATTCCAGCTTCTATGGATAATAAGCTACTGAACGCTTTTTTGAATGCTTTTTAAAGAGTACAGATTTTTTTGTGACACGATACCAGAAGAACACCTGAATTTGAATAAGTGCTTTTGCTCAAGGATGTATGATGCCGCTACTATAATATACAATATACACACGTTAAACTTTTTTTAAAATGAAAATTAAAACTAGCTCAACAACTAATCCCATCAATGTACTGAGCTGGGGAAATGTGCCTTTAAACCTCGAATGTATCTGATTTGATAACCGGTAGTTTCCAATTTAAGTACATAATTTTGGGGGAAATTATAAAAAGCACAATGCAATGTACAATAAAACAGGATGACATAATACAAAGGTTCAGCAGACAAAATATCTTGCTCAGCTAGTTTCACTTGCATCCTCTGAAATTCAAATGTGGACATGACCAGGGAACACAGAAAGTTGTACATATGAAAGCTGACTCTCTTAGTTTATGCTTTAATCTTGTTTCAAGAGGGATGTGACGTGTGTTGTGTACTAGGTTGTCATCTCTTGTTATGTCCAAACAAAGATAAGAAGTACACATTTCACCTGTCATTATTGTACGTTTCCTGTGTCCAGTGTAGTTTTTGTATGTGTCTACCTGACCTAAATATTTCACTATATGATGTTCTGACATTATGTACATAGTGACCACTTTCTGTTTGAATAAGCCTGTGTCAGATTCATTGGACTTTAGGGGAAGACCCTCATCCATAGTGTGCGCATTACTGTGGTCTGTGTTCCGTGTGAACCAGCATGTGTCTTATTAAATATTCTTTCCGTGTGACCTTTTTGCCACAGAGACTACATGTGTATGGCTTTTCTCCTGTGTGGGTTTTAATGTGACGCCTTAAATCAGATTTAATGGCAAATGCCTTATCACAATGTGTGCACTTGTGTGGCTTTTCTCCAGTATGAGTTCGAATGTGGTCAGTTAAAATACGCTTTGTGGTAAACGTCTTATCACAATGTGTGCACTCGTATGGCTTTTCTCCTGTGTGGGTTCTATTGCAGTCAGTTAAAGTATTTTTGCGTGCAAATGTCATATTACAAAATATGCACCTGTATGGCTTTTTCTCCTGTGTGGGTTCGAATGTGATCAAGTAATGAAATTTTCTGTGTAAACATCCTATCACAAAATGTGCACTTGTATGGCTTTTCTCTTTCATGGGTTCTAATGTGCACAGATAAATTGCTGCTCTTACTGAACGTCTTATCACAAGATGTGCACTTGTATGGTTTTTCTCCCGTGTGCGTGCGAATATGTACCCTTAATGAACGTTTACTGGTAAACGTTTTATGACAATAGGTGCACCTGTACGGTCTTTCTCCTGTATGGGTTCGCATGTGTATTATTAAATCTGCATCATACTTGTATGCTTTTACACACTGTGAACATTTGTATGGTCTTTCACCTGCATGGGTTCGAAGGTGACTCGTTAATTTGTATTGACAGGTGAAAGCCACATCACAGTATGTGTATTTGTATGGTCTTTCCCTGGTTGGGATTTTCATATGTATTTGTAATTGATTACTGTAGTTGTATGTGTGATCACAACGTGAATATTTATATTGCTTTTCTCCTGTGTGAACTCGCATGTGACCTTCTAGATGTCTCTTTTCATCACAAATGTGTCCACATACTTCACACAGGTAAACCTTTTCCTTTCCACAAGCATCCTTGTCTCCTTCTGAAGCAGTCTGTTCACTCTGAGTTGTGTCACAGTCAGCCTCTTTAACCTCACTCAAATCATCAGGTGTACCGTTACCTTTGTCTATTTGGTCATGATGTCGTGTAATTATTTTGCCCCTCTCTCCGTTTTCATTTCTTGATATTTTTCTTTTTTCTAAAATTGTAGGAGTTTGCCTCTCTACTGGTTATTGTTTCATTACTGTTGTGTGATGTTTGGCCACAATCCTTCTCTTGTGTACTCGTGATGTGCTGGTTTGCATCGCTATTTCGTGTACATGTTTGTTCACAGTAAGTGTGCTGTTCTGGCTTGTCCGCTGTATGTGTTGGTTTCTGGTTAGGTTGGGAGTTTCCACTGAACATCTTTCCGAATTCAGTGCATGTAAATACGTTTTCTTTTGTATGAGTTTGTCTGTGTTTGTCAAAGTTTATTTTCCATTTGTAGCACCTCCCACAGTCGATGCATGTAAACTGATTTTCTCCATTGTTAATTGGCTTGAGTTCTTCAACATCACATTGCTTACTGATTGTTTCCCCACTGTCATCACGCAAAGTGTATTTTGCGTTGTGTGGTTTACACTGATAGTGACTGCAGTGTTCTGTTCAGTGCTTCCCCACTGTCAGGAGTCCTCTCCACATTTACCTGCCTTCTACCATCTGATATCTGACTGGAGGTTGTGCACTTTTCACAGAGGTATGACTTTGATCCTGAGTGAGGTAAAGGATGTTGTTTTAAAGATCTATTACAAATAAAATCATCACCACACTTCGTGCATATGTGTTGTTCGTTGTGCGTTTGTACAATTCTTGTTTTTTTTTATCTCAGTCATATCACATTCACGGTTTCTGATCTGGATGTCATCAGTTTTGTAGTTGAGGCTTGGTGTGTCTTCCCCCTTTTGCATTGTGCTGAGTAAAAACCTTTCTATATCATTATGTGTCTGTTCAACACCAAGTCTGTCAAAAAGGCCGCTTGGTAAGAGGGATTTGTGAACACAAACAGTAAATTCACATGCGTCCTTAATCAATCTAAATTCACCTGGGTAAATAACACCTGTACCAAGGGATCCACATTTAGCAGGAGAAGTGATCGTGCATTCTATTCCATCTTGATCATCTGCAGTGTCGTTACAATTACAGGTGCAGGCAGTGTCAACATTTCCGCCAGTCCATGCTGTAGTCTGCCAGAACCCAGTGGTTTCCTGCTTGCACTGAATGTTCTGAAAATGTTCAGTTGTATGGTTTTGGATTCTACTTGTCTCAAACAGGTCTTGGACACTTGTATGTCCAGTTAAATCATCCTCGTTGACACCTGTGTCGGTCTGTGCTGAGGAGTCTTCTGTCTTGATGTTGGCTTCACAGGGCCGCCTTGGGTCATGTTGAAAAACTGAAGTCATCTGCAACAGCAACATCAAGTCAAGGTAGTTGCTGGAATCAATGTGATAGGTGTTTTGTTAAATACATGTTTGGATTCTTGTTAGATGTCTTGTTTTTATTGGAAAGTCAGTTATGAAACACACACACACACAACACACAACACACACAACACACACACACACACACCACACCACACACAACACCACACACAACACAAACCACGATGATTTTTTCTACTTCTCTATAACAGTTTTAACACTAGACTGTATGGCAAATATAATAAATAAATAAAAAGGATAATTTTTTTTCTTGCTTTCTCATTTGTTAGAATAATAACATACTTTTTATGGCTGGTGACCAACATGTTTGTTAATGGATATCTGTCTTTGTCCATTTTCTTATACGGCTCCTCATAGCTTTCCATCTGAAAGCAATCTGCTAAGTGTATGTTTGTATGCTCCCTTCTCTCCCTCTCTCTCCTCTCCTCATCCTACCTTTTCCCCGTTCTCTCCTCCCTCCCTCACCTCCTCTCGTCTCTCTCTCCTCTCTTCATATGTCTGTTTCTTTTCCATTTTCTAAGAATATTGAAATCATCAACAGAAGTGGAAAGCAATAATCAATAAATCTTAGCTCACAAACACTCCCGCCACCCCCTAAACCCCCCACATCAATTCAGTGTATCTCTCTGTATCACAACCACTTGCTGTTATTTTTAAAAACTGCTTTGGATGACTTTAAATTTTAAAAGAATTGTGGCTTTTTTTAAATGTAAATGACAGGTTTTTTGTCCCAAAGGTAATAAATCAAACATTTGTTTTGTGCCCCTTTGGGGTCGGGAAGGTCTTTCGGGAAGCATTTTACCCCCATGTGTCCGCGAGAAAGGAAACAATTTTATTGGGGTAAAATAAAAATCCACCTAACAGATTATCAGTGTTGTTTGCTTACAAAAAAAATTAATTAATAAAGAACAACAAAATGTGATATTTCTTTCTTTTATCCCAATTCATTAAAGTCACACACACCACACACACACACCACACACACACACACACACACACCACACACACACACACAAAAGGCAAAAAAACAGGGTGGGATTAACATGATTTTAAGATGCGGCATATGAAAAATTGGGGGGTGCAAAGCCCAGACAAAAAAAGAGGAACGAAATGTAAGAAACACATACAAAAAACCTTTTCGTTTCTCCACAAAAAACCCTCCACAAATGACTGGACAACACACCCCCTCTCAAGAACTTAAACGTTTCAGATATTGATAGACATGCTGTCCGAGGGTAATGACACTGACAAAAAAGTGCACGTGCTGACGTTCTCCGGGGAACAAATTTGACAGGGTGATGGGGGGGGTGAAGGAACTTCAGGAGAGAAAAACCCGTTGTTAAATTTTTACTGTTTTAACACCGTTTTTTAAGATTGTGCCCTCTTTACTTTTCTCATTTCTGTTATTGCATTTCTTCTATCATTGTCAGCAGTCTGCTAAATGACTATTAGTTTGTTTTCCTGTCTGCCTTTGTTTTTTCTTTATGGTTTTGGTCCTTTTCACCATACAAATCAAACAAGAGAAACGGCTATAAATATATGCATATATACACAAGAAATAAAAATACTTGTCAAAACAAACAACATCTACCGAACAATGTTAAAGCCATACCAAATAAACAAAAGGCAAAATATTTCAGAAAATTTTAATCCACCATAAAACAAACTAACAACAAAAATGACACCCAAAACAAACAAACAAACAAAAACGACCCACCACACCCCACAGACACAACACACACGCGCACACCACACACACACACCACACGACACACACCACCACACACACAACACACCACACAACACAATAACTCGAGCCGTAGAACAAATGAACAAAAAAACGAACCAAAAAAGACACCTCCAAACTTCCCCCTACATACACGCATACAACTCAAGCCATGCAACAACAGAACAAAATAGCAAAAAGAGATAAACAAAAAGAACAATCACAACAAGCAAATAGACTAAACAAACAAAAATTCCACAAAGTACATAACAATAACAGCAAACAAAAAACAAACACAAATTATCTTAAACAGCCCAAAAAATTCATAGTATATACAAAATACCAAAAAAGCTCTAAATTGCCCCTTCCCATCCCCCCGAATAAGAACACACCTAATAGCAAAGGAAAGCATCAACAAATAAACACAAACCAGAACTAAACCAGAACTCTACCCCACATTACTGACTAAGAACAACAGCAAAATGATTCAAACAGCTGTGTAGTTTCTTTTAAGTTTCATTATACACAAAAACCCACCCTCACCCATATCCCCATCACCAACACACTTATATATAAAAGGAAATCGAGAGAAACAACCCAAACAGACATTGGATTCATGAGCAAAACAAGTAAACAAAGGACACCCATTTCTTCCCTTCTCCCTGGTCATATACACACATGTACATGTTGTTTTTGATTCTAAGCAGAACTACGTTCAACTCGTCCATCACAAGAATAACCTAAGGTAATATAAAAACGACCCCACCCATTTGTAACTCAGCAATACAATTTAAGTCATATATTACAAGGAAAAAAGAAAATAAACAGTTACGAAATATAATAAACCAACTATGATTTTGTGTAATAATAAATATGCCCTAGACAACAAGAACATTAAACAAATCCAAAACGAACCAAAACAAACAACACACACACCAAACACACACACACACACACACACACAACCACACACACAACAATATGACCCTACACACAAGCCCACAATAAAAAAATCCCACAAAAAACCGAACCAAACAATCCAACACCACACCCACAACACCACACACTCCACACACACACACACACACACACACACACACACACAACACACACACTCCACACCCAGCTCAAAAGCATGTCAAGTCCTAATATCATATCAACCCACATTGAGATCAATACTTACACATGCACTCTATATGGATATATAGACTAGGGTATTGTATATATATAATATACCTATTTATTTAGTTTATTTATTTGTTTTGTGTATGCATTCATTATTTAATATATCTGTGTGTTACATTACTTTTGAGTGTGTGTGCCGCCACATATATGTGTATGTGTGTGTGCGCACGCGTCCCGTGTGTGGTGATGGCTGTGTGTTGTGCCCTGGAGTGTGTTTGTGGGGGGGGGGCGGGGGAGGTGCGTGGCGTATTCTCGTGTGGCGTTCGTCTGTGTGGGGGGGTGGGGGGGGGAAATGGTGTGTGTCTGCGTTTTTATTATTAGTTTATATTTGTTTTGTAATATTCTTTTTTATCGAGGGATAATGGAATAATCACTTATGTGCTTTCAGTATATCCAGTCCCATGTATATCGGGTTTTGTAGAAACTTCTGGCATTAGTTTCACTGGCCACACAATTGGCCTACTCTTACAAAAAAAGTGGGTACGGGACTTTAAACATCGTGCGCACGATGTTTTCTGCGTGCGTTCCGCACCGGGCACGGTTTTTTAGCATCATTCGAAGAACTTTTGGCGAGAGTGGAGTCTGGCCCTATGTTAAACTCAGGAGGAAGTATCCCTTGACAACGGGAATCGAACCCGGGTCGTCAGATTCTAGCGCAATGTTTCTAACCCTAGGCTATCCCGTCCCCTATGACCCTTGTGTGTGTGTATTATGTGTACGTATGTGTGTCCGCACGCGTGTGCGTGAGAGAGAGAGAGAGAGAGAGGAGGAGGAGAGAGAGAGAGAGAGAGGAGAGAACTGAGAGAGAGATGGAGAGAGATGAAGGACGAGATGACGAGAAGAGGAGAGAAGGGGAGAGAGAGAGAGAGACAATGACAAATATTTTATTGTTTACGGTTTTTTTTTTTTTTTTTTTTTTTTTTCAACCCCTTCACAAACGGGGGTAAGTTGGGGGAGGGGACCGAAATCGAAAAATACAACAACAAAATTAAAACACTGTACAATGTCAACGATTCTTCGCGAGTGGTTTATGTAACCAACCGCGGTATTGTTTATATCTGCATGTATGTAAATGTCACTGGTGATAACTGGCTGATCACCGATATTGTATCAAGGAGTGAGGAACTGTCACAGAGCGGCATTACCGGTGTGGGTGTACTGCTGGCTGCTCACTGGGCGTTTCCGGAAGATTCCCGTCTTCAGCTGGTTTCTTTAATGATGCAAAGCCTCTGTCCATTGTGTCTGGAAGTTGCTGAACATGTTCCATCAACATCTTGCAATCCTCGGTGGACACAGGGGTGCTGTTTCCTGCTTCCTTGATGGCAGGTGGACTTTCTGTATTGGTTTTGACTGGTTTCAGTCTCTTGCTATTCCCTGTCACATCTTCTGTACAGTTGTAGTCCGTCAGTGTCACAGGCGGTATTGTTGATGTGTCACTGCATACAGTCATTGCTTCTTCAGTCAATATTTCTGTCAGTGTCATCATCGTTACTCCAGTCTCCCAGCGTCAATTGGTGCGGCTGCACTGTTACGACACTGGGTCAACATCACACACGTTTCACAGAGAGGAGACGGCTGGCCGTGTTGCACGTGCGAGTTCAACAGCACGGGGAAGAGTTGTCGTGGCGTTGCCATGCTTTGAATGTTGTCCATAGCAGTTTCATTTTCTGTGTTATAAAATAAACTTGGGGGGGGTGTCAGGGAAAGAAAACATTTGAAGGGGAGACAGGATTCAACGATGCTTCTTCATCAAACTGACCTTGATGTTCTCCACCCTCCTTTTGTCCCTGGCAATTTGCGCTGCCCCTTTCCTGCGGTACACAACACTGTCACACTGGCTGTTGTGTTGCTGGAAAGCTGGTGGGCTGGTGACAGGCGCAGCACGATTACGTTTGGTTTTTCTCTGCCGTCGATTTTAAAGGACGTGAGAGACATTTCCTGCAGAAAGGTATTCAAAACCGTTTCGAGAGAAGATGGTAGTCCTGTGACGGGCATACTGGAGGCCTTTCTGGTAGAAATACAGCAAATTTCTTCTCTCACTTTTTAAGCCACGTCTTGCTGGTAGCCAAGCAAGGGAAGCCACCGAGAGGAAAGAGAGAAGAGAGAGAGAGGAGAGAGAGGAGAGGAGAGAGAAGAGATGAGGGGGGAGACGAGAGAGAGAGAGGAGAGAGAGAGAGAGATGGTTATACATAAGAGAAAACAAGTCTACATTGTATTTTTTTTCGTTACATGGTTAGAGCTGTAAGGTGAACAAATGATGAGATTATGTGAAGGTAACCGCATTCCCCAAGATGAATTGCAGTTACCTTAATGGAGGTTAAACGGTTACTTACACAGAATCTCACTATTTTCTCACCTTAGAACTCTAACAAAGTAACGAAAAAAAAGTGTAGAATTGTTATTCCTTATGTGTAGCGATTTCATTCTCTGTATCTCTATCTGTCGGTCTGTCTGTCTCTCTGTCTTGTCTCATACTCTGTCTCTTCTCTCTCTTCTCTCTCTCTCTCTCTCTCTCTCTCTCTCTCTCTAACTCTCTCCTCCTCTCACCCTCATCCTCTCCCCCCCCTCTCTCTCTCTCTCTCTCTCAACCCTTATCAATAATGATTATCAATACACCAACCAACCAATCAGCCAATCACTCACTCACTCACTCAATCCCTCACTCACTCAGGCAAACCTTCAATCTCTCTCAAAATATCATGAACAGCTTAAGACCTGCTCTGCCTCTCCAAAGGGCAGGCTATGTATGCTGGTGGACAGGGATGAGGCAAGTCACAAAACTGCATCCACACTGGATGAGACTTTAAACCCAGGTCCCATGTGTGAAAGCAGGCAGAATATATCTTCTGCTTACATTGAAACCTGTGCCGCATTTTGAAAGAGTGGCCATTGTGTGGCAGTGTGCAAAAAAAAAATGATTTTGACAAAGCTGCAAGCACACAGGTACTAGATGTAAACAAGCACGTTGGAGCTTTTTTCTATTATGATCCGAAAAAAACGAATAAAGAGAAAGAAAGAAAACAAGTGAAGATCGTGTGCACCCCTTCCCCCGTCTCTCTCTCTCTCTCTCTCTCTCTCTCTCTCTCTCTCTCTCTCTCTCTCTCTCTCTCTCTCTCTCTCTCTCTCTCTCTCTCTCCTCTCTTTCTCTCTCTGTGTCTCTTTCTCTCTCTCTCTCTCTCTCTCTCTCTCTCTCTCTCTCTCTCTCTTCTCTTCTCTTCTCTCTCTCTCTCTCTCTCTCTCTCTCTCTCTCTTCTCTCTCTCTCTCTTCTCTCTTTTGCTTGTGGCTCAAATTTTATTGTAGACTTTCTAGTTAACTTTTTTAATACTTTGTTTGATAAAGGTATATATCCAGAGAGTTGGTCAGAATCTATTGTTATTCCTTTATATAAGAAAGGTAATGCTAACAATACAAGTAATTATAGAGGTATGTCTTTATGTAATGTTTGTAGTAAATTATATGGTGCTATTATCAATAGAAGATTACAGGAGTGGGTAGAAGAGATTAACTTAACTGGCGAATATCAAGCTGGCTTCAAGAAAAAACTACTCAACTATTGATCATATCTTTACTTTGATGGCATTTATTCAGAAACAGTTTAGTCTAAATCGTAAACTATATGTTGCCATTATCGATTTCGAAAAGGCATTTGACTCTATCAACAGGAAGTTTACTGTGGCCTGTATTGTTTAAAAACGGTATTCGTGGGAAAATGTATAAGTGCATATTAAGTATGTATGATTCTGTAAAAGCAAGAGTGCGATCTGGGGCTTTGTTAACTGATTATATTAACTGTACAAATGGCGTGAAGCAAGGTGACATCTGTAGTCCTCTTCTGTTTTCTATCTTCATAAATGAATTAACACAAGAAGTCGTAACTTCCGGTCGTCATGGTGCCACTTTTACAAATGAATTCATAGAGATTTTCATTCTTTTGCTTGCTGACGATGTTGTTTTGATGTCAGAAACAGTGGTTGGGTTGCAAACGCAGCTGAACAGTCTACAGAAAGCTGCTGTCTCTTTGCAATTAAAAGTCAACATGGCAAAAAGTAATATTGTAGTATTTAGAAAAGGAGGTTATCTTTCTGAAAGAGAAAAATGGAAATATGAAGATGTTCTGCTGCCTGTAGTAAATGTGTACAAATATTTGGGTATTTATTTTTCTACTCGTCTTAGTTTTAATTGTGCATGCAGGATCTTGCCAGTAGAGCAAAATGTACGTTATTGTGTATAATGAAGAAATTAGCGTCATTAAACAATGAGCCTCTTACTTTGCTTTTGAAAATAGTTGATACTCAAATTCAGCCTGCTCTTTTATATGAATCTGAAATTTGGGAGCTCGATGCTGCTGCTGTACACTGTGAAAAAGTGCATTTGTTTGTATTAAAGAAATTTCTTGGAGTATCTCCACAAACACCCAATGAACTTGTATATGGTGAAACAGCTAGATATCCATTGAAGATTCTTTCTGCAGTTAAATGTATTAGCTATTGGTTAAAATGAACTCAGATGGATACACAGGGATTACCTTTTAAGGCTAACAAGATGTTATTAGACTTGGATAATAGGGGCAAAAGAAACTGGTTATCAATTGTAAGAATGAAATTGTTTGAATATGGCTTTGGCTTTGTTTGGATTAATCAAGGTGTAGAAGATATAAAAGAATTTATTTGTACATTTAGAGAGAGGCTGGTAGAATGTCGATGGCAGGACTGGAATTCTCGTGTTCAAAATAGTGATAGATTTGATTTTTATAGACTGTTCACACATTTGAATCGGGTACCAACCTACATGTCTATGAAAATTGATAGACACATAAAGCGTATCATGACCAAATTTAGATTCGGAATTTCAGATATATTTGTCCATTCAAAACGCTATAGTAACTCAGATGGTAGAGCTTTGATATGTCCACTGTGTAAGGATTGAATAGAAGATGAGGTTCATTTTGTACTTTCTTGTCCAGAATTAAAAGATATCAGAGAACAATTTATTCCGGCAAAATATTCCAGGTATCCATGTCTGTTTAAACTAATATTGTTAATGTCAGCAACAAATGAAACTACTGTTAAGAGATTAAGCATATATTTGTACAAAGCCTTTAAAAGGCGAAGTGAGTGTGTAGCAAATTGTTAATGTGGATGTGTCTTGTCAACAATGTTTTGTACAACCCCCTTCTAAGGGGCCATGGCCTTTTTGAATAAATATCATATCATATCATATCATATCATATCTTCTCTCTCTCTCTCTCTCTCTCTCTCTCTCTCTCTCTCTCTCTCTCTCTCTCTCTCTTCCTCTCTCTCTCTCTCTCTCTCTCTCTCTCTCTCTCTCTCTCTCTCTCTCTCTCTCTCTCTCTCTCCTCTCTCTCTCCTCTCTCTCTCTCTCTCTCTCTCTCTCTCTCTCTCTCTCTCTCTCTCTCTCTCCCTCTCTCTCCTCTCTCTCTCTCCTTCTCTCTCTCTCTCTTTCTCTCTCTCTCCTCTCTCTCTCTCTCTCCTTCTCTCTCTCTCTCTCTCTTCTCTTCTCTCTTCTCTCTCTCTCTCTCTCTCTCTCTCTCTCTCTCTCTTCTCTCTCTCTCTCTCTCTCTCTCTCTCTCTCTCTCTCTCTCTCTCCTTCTCTCTCTCTTCTCTTCTCTTCTTCTCTCTGTCTCTCTCGTTCTGTGTGCCACTCTGTCTCTCTCTCTCATGTTATAAAAATGTTATCACAATGTAAGACAATGTCAGTTTTTTTTTCTATTGCTTTTCTCACCACAATCATACCCGACATTGAGAAAAAATGCATTCATAAGATATGCACGAGAACTATGTTTATTGTATTTAAACACGCCTAGCACCCATAGCGATACATACTGTCTGAGAACAGTTCACAATATTATGCGAGCTTGGTGTGTGGTCCACCGTCAGTTCCTGAATGAATGCCATTGAGGAGACATGGACAAGGTAACTTTCTAATCTCACCTATCTGCTTCTCTGTCTTTATATCCGAGTCTTACCTGTATTGTTCCGTATGTGTGTGTGTGTGTGTGTGTGTGTGTGTGTGTGTGTGTGTGTCTGTGTGCGCGTGTGTGCGTTGCGTTCGTGGTAGTGTGTGCTGTTGCGTGTGTGTGTGTGTGTGCGTTCGTGCGTATATTGTGGTTGTGTGTGTGTATTGTTTATATATATTGTGTGTTGTGTATATATATATATATATATATATATATATATATATATATATAGATATATATGTGTGTGTGTGTGTGTGTGTGTGTGTGTGTGTGTACCTTCCAGTCACTGAGGTCACACTACCACATACTGCATACGTATGTGTGTGTGTGTGGAGGTGGTGGAGGAAAGGGGATAGGGTGGAAACTTTTCACATTCCCTCCTGTTGTTTAGCTTTATCTATTGTATGATACTCTTTGTCAGCAAACCTGCACAAAAAGCTATCTATTGTCTTTCTTTCCTGTCTCTGTTTGTCCGTCTATCCCTGTATTTATCTGTCTCTCTCTGTTTGGTCTCTTTCTTTATATCTGTAATTGTGTTATTGTCTCTGTATTTATATCTCTGTCTCTCTCTGTCCCAGACTCAGTCTCTCTCGTAACTCTGTCCTATTTCTTTCTTTCTCCATTTCCATCTCTAAATATCTGTGCCTGCGTGCCTGCCTGCATGTATTTGTGTGAGTGTATGCATGCGAGGATAAGTGTGCGTGTGTGTGGACATCCGCGTGCACGAACGCATATGTGTGCATGTGTCTTTGATTATAAATGCATACACATCTCAGGATAACTATTGTATATAAGCAAACAAATAAAAGGGTATGAGACCCCCATGTAAAGGTCGCTGCCTTGACTAGCATATTAGGACCTACTTAAACCACTCCCATCATTTTCTATTAAAGCGCACTCATTACATAAGCATAAACCAGACATTCTCTAGTCTGTGTTTTGTATAAAACTGTTATTGTAATAACAGGCAACTGTTTTTCTTGTTTTATGACTGACATGAACTGAATGCTAATTTTGCACTTGTGTGGTGTTGGTAGTTGTGGTAAATGTGGTAGTGGTGAGCTACTGACATATGAAATCTGCCATTATTGGGTTGTTGTTGTTTTTGCATATCTAATAAAGTGCCATGATCATTCCATAAAATAACTCAGACAAAATAAACATCATATTTCACTAGTTGGTGTTGCATGAACTATCCCATCAAACAAAAACATGAAATGTATGTCACTAAATCTCAAACAATCACAGGACACATACAAGCAACTCAAACATGTATATAACGAATCATAATCCTGTCATCTTAATTCTACTTATTATTCTCATTTTTTGCTGATGCAGATGACTTCAGTTCTTGAAGATGAACTAGAGCGACTTACCAGATATGGCATTAAGAAAGAAGACACTTCAGCACAGACCAACACAGCTGTCAACAGTGATGTTGTGACTGAACATGAACATGCCCATGACCTGCCTGAGACAAGTGGATTCCAAAAGCAAACACCTGGACACTATGAGAACATTCAGTGCAAGCAGGAACCCACTGTGTACTGGGACACTGCAGAAGAAAATAGTAGACATGTTGACGCTACCTGTACGTGTAACTGTAACGACCATGCGACCAAACGACCAAACGTTCATGATACAAAAGAAAATGTCACTGCTCCTGATGAAGATGGGATCCGTCATACAGGTGTTTCTTTCCCAAGTGAAATCAAACTGATCGATGACACATGTGAGTTCACTGTGTGTGTTCATAAATCCCTATTTTCAAGCAGTGTTATGAACAGGCTTGGTGTTGAAGAGATACAGAATAATATAAATGGATTTTTACACAGCGCAACTAAAAACAAAGAAGACATATCTGGGCACAACAGAATTGATTATAGTCACAATGCAAAAGACGGCTGTGACATAGCTGAAACAAAAGCAACAGGAACTTTACAGATACAACACAAACAATATGCATGCATGACGTGTGGAGAGGATTTTATTTGTAAATGTTCTCATAATCAGCATGCTGAAGCAATAGCCAACAGAGAGCCAACAGGGCACAGCTTTGATGGAATAGAAACATTGAAAGACGAAGTAAAAGAAAGGTGCAACATAACTGCACAGCGTCATACCTTAGTGGTCAATGACACCTGTATACCTGATGATTTGGGTAAAGTTAAAAATGTGGACTGTGGCACAAGTAATGCTAATCAGTTTTCCTCAAAAGGAGACACCAATGTTTGTACACAGAAACAATCTTTGCTGTGTGAACACTGTGGAAACTGGTTTGATAGAAAAAGTCATCTAGAACAGCACCTTCAAGTCTACACAGAAGAAAGATCATACAAGTGTTCCGAATGTGAAAAGACATACAAAAATAAGCAACAATTGAAAATACATCTGCGAACCCACAATGGAGAAAACCTTCACAAATGTACGTTCTGTGATAGTGCATTTAGAACAAAATATCAATTAGTTATTCATCTTCGATCACACACTGGAGAAAGACCATACAGTTGTTCACAGTGTGGGAAGACATACAAGCATGACAACCAATTCAGAATACATATGCGATTCCATATAGGAGAAAGTCCATACAACTGCACCTATTGTCATAAAACATTTAACAATAAATCTAATTTAAATGAACACATTAAAACCCACACAGGAGAAAAACAACACAAGTGCACATATTGTGATAAGACGTTTGCCAGGAAGCATGTTTTAACTTCCCACATTAGAACCCACACAGGCGAAAAGCCATACAAGTGCACACTGTGTGATAAAACATTTGCCGCACAACAATATTTAACTTACCACATTAGAACCCACACAGGAGAAAAGCCATACAAGTGCACACATTGTGATAGGACGTTTAACCGGCAACATGTTTTAACTGAGCACATCAGAACTCACACAGGAGAAAAGCCATATAAGTGCACATATTGTGATAAAACTTTTGCAAAAAAGAAATATTTAACTGACCACATTAGAACCCACACAGGAGAAAAGCCATACAAGTGCACATACTGTCATAAAGCATTTACCTTTAGAACCGATTTAACACGCCACATTCGAACCCACACAGGAGAGAAACCATACAAGTGCACACATTGTGATAAGACGTTTGCTATTAGACACTATTTAACTGACCACATCAGAACTCACACAGGAGAAAAGCCATACACATGTACATTCTGTGGAAAGAAGTTCAACAGAAAAGACCGTTTAAGAAAACACACGCTGGTTCACACAAAACACGACCACAGTAATGGCCATACTACAGATGAGGATCTTTCCTGAAATACAATGAACCTGACACAGGATACTCCAAACAGTCAGTGGTCACTATGTACATAATGTCAGAACATCACAGAGTGAAACAGTCAGTTCAGTTAGACACAAACAAAAATATACTAGACAAAAGTAACACAAGTTAATGACAGCTGAAATGCGCACTTAATTTTCTGGTAGGCATAACAACATAATTATGACAACTTAGTACACAACACATGTGACGTCCTTCCATAAACAACAACACAACGTAAGCTAAGATATCCAGTTTCCATTTGCATGGATTTCCGTGATCCCTGGTCATGCACAAATTAACAAATGATGGAGATGGTAAGTGAAACCAGCTGTGCAAAACACGTTCTCCAATGAACCTTTGTATATATCATTATTTTGCATTTGATCATTTCCCTCAAAATTGTGTACTCAAGCTGGACACTATCGCTTATCAACTAAGATACATTCGAAGTTTCAAGGCACATTTCCCAAGGTCATTATCTTGATGTTATTTGCTGTTGTGCTAGTTTTAATATTCATTTTAAGATAAGTTTAACGTTAATGTACTGTATATAGTAACAACGTCAAACATCCCAGGACAGAAACACTATTTCGAATTCAGATATTTATTTTACGATATCATTATAAATGATTCTATTTAAAAAAACCCACATTTTTTTGAGCTTGCTATCTATAACAGTAGAAAACATTTTCTTCTTTACTCCATGTCAAGCTTTCAAAATGTCTTTTGCATTTTGACTGGTTTTGTTAGATTTAACATGGTTTACAATAACGCCTGTGAAGTAAGTGGAATGTCTTCAGTTGTTTGTACTTGAACTTTTAAATGCTTGTCGAGCTAAAAAAAAATAATGTTAAGTTTTATTAATTATGTTTGTATAAACCCATGTGCGTTAAAACTTCTTTTGACATGTTCATTACTATTGATGTCTTTTATTGTGTGTTTTTAATTTCATATATCAAAATAAAAAGGTTTTCTAAAACAAAAAGCATGTTTATTTCTGTTATGAGACTGTACGATGGTGTGAACTATAATGAGCAAAAATATCTGCCGATCTGTGTGTGTGTTTGTGTGTGTGTATGTGTGTGTGTGTGTGTGTGTGTGTGTGTGTGTGTGTGTGTGTGGTGTGTGTGTGTGTGTGTGTGTGTGTGTGTGTGTGTGTGTGTGTGTGTTGTGTGTGATTGAAGCCTTGGGAGATGCAAGAAATAAGGAGAGAGAGAGAGAGAGAGAGAGAGAGAGAGAGAGAGAGAGAGAGAGAGAGAGAGAGAGAGAGAGAGAGAGAGAGAGAGAACTCTCTGAACTCTGAAATGTTTTAATGTACTTGGCCATGGGCCACAATACAAAACAACAAAAATAAAGAGGGTGGGTGGTGGGGTGGGGGTGACACTCATATCATAGTAACTGTTAACGTGTACAGATACAAATAGTTGTGTACAATAAGCAGCATTATTATCATCATTGACCCAGTTGTCATCTCCATCATCTCACCATTATTGCTGTTATAATGAAATTAACAAGAGAATAATATACATATGCATGCATTCGCGCGTGCACGCGCGCGCACACACACATACCCACCCACACACACACACACACACTCACACGAACGCACGCACACACGCATGCGCATTTACACCCACCCACAAACAAACACTCAGACATGTACAGTCGCGCACGCACTGACACACGCACGCACACACACACATACACACACCCTCACACACACACGCACACACACATACACACACATGCACGTACACACATATATAATTTTAGCATAGACTCGATACCTCACTTGGGTTATCACATGTGAAAACATTGTGCATTTCTTTCATATACGGTGGCCTTAAATGATAACCTTCGTTTCTTGTCCTTTTGCTTTTTTTTAAAACTGTAACGCACATCAAACAATAGGTTTTTAACAAATAAGCAACTTTCAAACAGCAACACACGAAGCAATCTTGCCAATATCATACAAAACCCATTCATGTTGAAAAGAAATTACAATACAATCAAATGCTTTTTTCTTAGGTGAATTGAATGGAAAATATACCTGGACAGTTTATGCATTTCATTATGAGCTGTGACCTGTAGCATTCGGTGGATCGGGGTTCTAAGAAAGTCCTTCAGGAATTTGTCCCGTAAATGGGAATATGTAGGGCAAACAAAAAGAAAATGCCGTTCATCTTCCCTTGCTGTCCTGCAAATGGACAAGCTTTCTTCTGCATTAAACTACTGAAACGGTGTGCATTTGCATTCAATAGGAGGGCATGAAATCTTAATTGCGATATAGCAACCCTAAAACAATATGTATCAACATTGCAAATATATTTCTCTTTTTTGAAGATTATTTTAAAGAACCAATAACATTCATACCTTTCACGATCTCTTATTGTTCCTGTTCATTCTTGAATGAAAAAATCAATGAGTCTGTTTAAATAATTTCAAAAACATTTTAACACTACCTACTCCTTGCTGTAACCAAACAAAATTAAATCCTGTCTCACATTATTTTTTTAAAAACTTATTTTGGACACCCAGCAATATTTTCCATTTCTGTCCAGTTCAAACAACATTTGGTATGCTTTATATGGCAATCTTTGAGTACTTATATGCAGTAATTTAAACCAATATCTTAGAACATAGACAAAAGAATTTACATATAGAGGGTATCGTCCCAAATCGCCATAAATCATTCTATTTGGGGTTTTGACTGGGACACCTATGAACTTTTTCTACCTGATCTAATTTTGATAGCCCCCATATTTTTGATGAATTAGAGCAAGATAGGCTGGATTTTTGTATAAAAAATCTTAAAGAAAGTATTATCGTTCATTTCTTTATACTTTTGGAAAGCTCTGTTTAATTGTACAACTGCTTGTTTACCCTTAGTTACTAAATATTAAATTTATGGGACAGGATAGCTCAGTGGTCGGAGCACTCGCTTTCCCCCAGCCAAGTTAAGCAGCGTCGAGCGTGGTTACCAGTTGGATGGGTGACCGCTTGCGCGCCTTGGCTTCAGTACAGTTCACCCAGCTGTAAATGGGTACCTGCCCTCTTTAGGGTCAGGGAAAGTAAAGCAGCGATGGAGAGGAGATGGGCGCCTCCCTCAATATGCTGGCCCTAGAGAAGTGAGGTCTCTGACGCCTCGCTCCCCTACGACCTTATAGGTTATGGGACTCCTTTACCTTTTACCTTTATTACTAAATGCTTAGTACCTCTCTTCATACTAACCATTGTTGTAAACTGAAACCCTAACTTACAGTAACTATTGACTACCTCTAGCTTTTCATTATTGAATACCATTGTTCATGTCGACCTAAATATCCTCCCTTTCTGAATACCAGTACTTTTGTTTTGTCAGTGTTTACATTTAGTTTCATTTCATTAGAACACATGTAAAATACATTAAGCTGATTTTGTTGACCACATGCAGTTGTTGACAATAAGACTGCATCGACAGCAAAACGTAGGATACACACTTCCATTTGACCTGGTAAAAGTTGGATACCATGCTCCCCCTAGCATCTATGTAGTTAGCTAACTGATTTATATAAACAGAGAATAATGTAGGGGAAAGTACACAACCTTGACTGACCCCAACTGGGCATTCAAAGAATTCTGTCAGTTCACAATTTACACGCACTCATGAAAGGAACGAAGAGTACATAGATTTCGAAAATGCTAAAAACTTTCCGCTTACACCCTGGTTTTTCATACATTTTAGAAGTTTATCATGATGGACAGAATCGAATGCTTATTTGAAATCTACAAAAGCAACGTATAACGTCTTACCTTTCTTTAGCATACATTTTTGTACAATTGCATATAAATTATATATTTGATCAATCGTAGAGTAACCCCTACGGAAACCTGCCTGACTCTCAGAAATCATGTCATTATCTTCCAACCAGATGTATAGCATTGCATTTAACACTGTGATGTAACACTTTGATATTAGACTCGGTAAAGATACTTCTTTGTAATTGTCTGTTTTTTTCAGGATCTCCTTTTTTATATATTGGTATGATTATAGCTTTAGACCATTCCGATGAATGTACACCTGAGGTAAAGACAGCATTAACAAGTTTTACCAGGAACCCTAACAAACTTTTACCCCCATTTTTTTAATATTTCACCTGACACCTCATTCATCCCACTTGCCTTTCTTAAATTGAGTCTTGCAATTGCATGAACTGCATCTTCGTCAGATATATATTTGTTCAAAAATGATCTACAACAACCAAAACATCAACGTTGATATAGCTTTCAACTGTTTCCTGGTTATTGCAAAAAACTTCTTTGAAAAAGTTAAACCAATCATCATTGCTAATGTTGTTGTGAATTATTTCCCGATTGCCATAACCCATCCTTTTAACTTCTTTCCAAAAATGACAAGAATTTTTAATGTTTTCTGCTAAAAGTTCTGTTTTCTTTTTCCTGTAGCTTTGTTTTTTTGCTTTCAATAAATATTTATGCTCTTTTCTTTTTTCCATGTAAATCAACCTGTTCTCTTCATTTCTGGTCACTCTAAAGTGATTTATTTTTGTTGTTGCGATTTCACATTCCTTGTCAAACCATTAAGACTTTATGGTCTTGTGCATGGGTACTTTTCTAGACATACCAGTGCCTGGAATGAGAGAGAGAGAGAGAGAGAGAGAGAGAGAGAGAGAGAGAGAGAGGGGAGAGAGAGAGAGAGAGAGAGAGAGAGAGAGAGAGCGAGAGAGAGAGAGAATCTGAAATGGGATCATAAACACACAGCACACTCACACACACATTGTCCTTGAAATAAAAGGATAAACAATAATAGATAGATAGATTGATAGATAGATAGATAGATAGATGGATAGATAGATAGATAGATAGATAGATAGATAGATAGATAGATAGATAGATAGATAGATAGATAGATAGATAGATAGATAGATAGATAGATAGATACTTAACAGATAAACAATAATCGTACGAACTAAATTATCTAAAAAAAACACACACATTTAGAAATCCCTGTAGGCTATCAACGTAGCCAAAACAATCAACAAGTAAATATGCCCACATAAAACAACACACATCACTATCACAGACTCAGACAATCTGTCTGCTCTGCCAGTACACAAAGTAAACTCCAACATGGTGACAGCCATCTATAGGCCTGTCCATACAGGAGGGTCAACACAGGCGCATGTGGGTACGTGCAGGTACTTACCAACACCTGTGTTTGTGTGTTCCGTGCGCGCGGTCGTATTCATGCGTGCGCGTGCACGCATGCACGCACACACAAGCATTCATACACACATAATATATACTATCTTTTTTTTCTCTTTTTTCCGTGACATAGATGGCTTGATGAAAAAATATGCAAGATCACTGTATTCAATGAACAAACTGAAAGTAAAAGTTTTACTTTGACGAAGTCTTTGACACAAACGTGCGCATCTACGCAAGCACGCAAGCACTTATGCATGAATACGCGTGAACGCTGCACGCATGCGTACACGCGCACACACATACATGGGTGCGCATGCACAAACACACACACACACACACACACACACACACCTACACACACACACACACGCATGCGCGTACACACACACACACACACACACCTACACACACACACACGCATGCGCGTGCACACACACCACCTACACACACACACACACACACGCATGCGCGTGTGTGCACACACACACACACATACACACCACACACATACACACACCACACATACACACACACACACATACACACACACACACACACACATACACACACACAGTAATTGACTGTTTCCAGACTTTTAGTGAAATGACACTCACCCAACACTTATTAAATATATTCAGAAGGCTGTTTACCCATTGGTCTGGTAAATGTTTAATCATTACATTTGAAACAGCATCAACACCAACTGGTTTATATTTGGTTGTTAAAGATGCCATAACATCTTTCATTTCTTGAAAAGTGAATGGAACATTCAGAAACTGATTATTGTCAGAAACAGTGTCATTCAAAATATCTGAGTTTTTTTCCTGTTCTCTAAAGTCTTTCTGTCTTTGAGATAGGCCCTCTGGTCTACTTTTTTTTGAAAACAGAATGAACAAATGCTTCAGCTTCTTCCTGTAATGAAGGAAATTTATTGTTTTGTAAAGAAATGCGATAATCTGGAAGCTTTATACCTTACTGCGTAATCTTAAATTGTCTCCATATCTTTTTAGCATCGGTATGGGGACAGGATAGCTCAGTGGTCATAGCACTCGCTTTCCCCCAGCCAAGTTAAGCAGCGTCGAGCGTGGTTACCAGTTGGATGGGTGACCGTTTGCGCGCCTTGGCTTCAGTAGAGTTCCCCCAGTTCACCCAGCTGTAAATGGGTACCTGTCCTCTTTAGGGTCAGGGAAGGTAAAGCAGCGAGGGAGAGGAGATGGGCGCCGCCCTCAATATGCTGGCCCTAGAGAAGTGAGGTCTCTGACGCCTCGCTCCCCTACGACCTTATAGGTTATGGGACACCTTTACCTTTTACCTTTATGATTTAATATATTTGACTTACAAAGTGTCCAGTGATATTTTCAGCTTGCTCTATAACTCGGTTACAACCTATGTTGGCATTCTACATGACCTTATGATTAGCATTTTATTTATCACAAATATATTGCTTGAACATTTTCTCTTTTCCTCATTAACTGCTTTATCATACTCCTCAGTCAACCAGACATTGTCTAAATTACTGCAGTTTTGCCTGCTACTTGTGTTCACTTTAGGTATTGATTGAAAGGCTTTTAAAAAATGGAATTACAAAAGGAACTGTACAGTGTATCAATATCATTTTCGCTTGGATCAGTTGTCTCTAAATTTTAAAGAGTGTTTGTAAAAATGAACATTTTGCTCTGTCCCAGTTCTATTTTGGGATAATTACTTGGGTTACTTTAAGTTTGTGTAATTAAACTTTTCATTAAAATTAATACATACAGGAATATGATCAATGCCTAAAGTGTCATCACATGTTTTCCACGAACATGTCAACCCAAGTCTAGGTGAGATCAGAGTAAGATCTATAGCAGATGAACGATGAGTAGGGATATCTGGAATTCCAGTACATGATTCATCATTAAGTAATACTAATGATGAATCCATGATGTTTTCAACAAACCTGCTGCTGGTCATAGTCGTACACCCATTTTCCCTAAATGGTGAATGGCTGTTAAAGTCACCATCAATTAATCTTGTTTCATGTTGGTTATTTGCAGTATTTAAGCAATCAGTATTATCATTTACAGGGCCTTTGGATACGTAAACTGATACACATTTTATTGTTAAAGATTCTGAAAACTTGATACTGACAGCACGTGATGAAATATATTTTGCATTTGCTGGCACAGGTGACTGTATCAAGCAATGATGTAAGCCAATATGAATGTATATATATATATATATAATATATATATATATATATATATATATATATATTATTTATATATATATAATATATATATATAAACTGCAGTATTAATGTTCTTCAGGCTGTTGCTGTTGATTACAGACAGGTGGATAACAAACTTCCTCAATCTTGGTAACTTTTTTCTTTTAACATTTAAAGACTGAAGAAGTAGAACCTGACAGGTGTTTGACACTAAGTGTTGCTGCCAGTAATTTAAGTGTGTTGCTTAAGATCTACAATTCCATTAGAGAACTGAGATCTGACTACCAAGCTCATTACCATTTAGATTCAGATCTATATCAGATTATATCTAGATAAGATATATATTATATATATCTATTTTATATTATATATATATATAAAATTATATATATATATATTTATATATATATATATATATATATATAATGGTCAGGTAAAGAGACTCCCTCTGCTACTGGTAACCATGTAACCCAGTACCACCTTTGCCACATGTGGGGAGTAAACCCAACCAAAAAATCCGACCTGGAGAGGGATGGCTCCGCCAGTTTGATTTGCCCAAGATACACCAATGACAAAGACAGCCAGAATCTCCATACCGGATCGGTCGTCGCCCGGGTTACCAAGGACCGCCTTCTGTTGCTCATCAGGACAGATGTCGAAAGTATGCTACTGATGTAAAACGCAGCAAAATTCGTGCCAGAAACAACCCATCATTGGCACATGGAATGTACGAACACTAAGAGCTGCAGGCAAAGTGGAAGAACTGACAATGAGATGTCAGATATCATTGGGCACATCCTTGGGCTCTGCGAAGTCAGGTGGAAAAACATGGGAGAAACAACGACCCAGGAAGACACAAATTATACTACAGTGGAAAACAGGATAAACATGAACACGGCGTGGGGTTTCTCGTTCACAAAGACACCGTGAACACCGTCATGAGCTGTCAGCCTGTGTCCAGCAGACTTATTACCATCCGCCTGAGAGCAACCCCCTTTAACATAACTATAGTACAGGCATACGCCCCTACATCAGACTGCACAGATGAAGCCGTAGAAGAATTTTATGACCAGCTACAAGAGGTTCTGAATAAAACACCCATCCTCGTTGTGCAAGGCGACTGGAACGCCAAGGTAGGAGAAGATGCATGGAAAGACTGGGAGGGCGTTTGTGGGCCACATTGTAATAACCAATCAAATGAAAGAGCCTTGAGACTCCTGGAGTTTGCCAGTAACAACCACCTCCAGCTAGTGAATACACTTGGCCCACACAAGAAATCCAGAAAATGGACATGGCATAGCCAAAATGGAGAACACCACAACCAAATAGATTACATCATGGTGAAAAGACGGTTTCAGTCTAGCGTTAACATCGCACAGACACGAAGTTTTCCAGGAGCAGACATAGGGAGTGATCATGATCTTGTGATGATGACTTTCCGACTACGTCTAAAGAAAATCCACAAGCGGAACAACATCAGGATCAAATTTGACCTTGAGAAGCTGAAGGACCCAGAGGTATTAGAAATTTTTCAAGCACTCACTGTGATAGACTCAGACATAGATACACTGACGAATAGTTTCAATACAGCGGTGACTGAAACAGCAAACGAGCTTCTTGGCAAACGCCGACCAGTCAAAAAACCATGGGTCACACCTAACATCCTACAACTGTGCGACAAGCGTAGAGAGTTGAAGAAAAAGAAAAATGAAACAAAAGAAAGAGCAGAACAATATAGGGCAGTCAACAAAAGAATCAGGAAGTCCATGACGGAGGCAAAAGAGAAATGGATCGGTGAACAGTGCCAAGACATTGAAGAGAACATCAAGAAAAACAAAGCAAGAAAGCATATCAACTGGTGAAAAACCTGACTAGCACGAAACAGAGAAAAGGTTTAACAATCAAGACAAAAATGGGAAGTGTCTCACTGACGACCAGGATATTTGAACAGATGGACAGAATACTGCTCCGACCTGTATAACTATAGAAACGCAGGAGATCCAGAAGTCCTTATGTACCCGAAAGCAAAGACACGACAGTCACCCTATCCTCGAGAAGAAGTGGAAACAGCAGTCAGATCGCTGAAAAAGGGGAAGTCAGCAGGGGCTGACAACATTCCAGCTGAGTTGGTCCAAGCTGGAGGGGGAAGCCATGATCAGCGCCCTACTAAGAATCTGCAACAAGATCTGGCAGACAGGAAAATGGCCAACACCATGGACGCAATCATCATCATCACCTCCCCCAAAAAAGGAAATCTACAACAATGCCATAATTACCGCACAATCAGCCTCATTTTGTCACCCAAGCAAGGTCATGCTGCAGATAATATTGAATAGACTGAAGCCCCAAGCAGAGACCATCATTGCTGAGGAACAAGCAGGTTTCAGAGCAGGGCACAGCACAACAGAAAGATATTCAACCCCAGAATACTATGTGAGCGGTACCTTAACATCAACAAGACCTTTACACGTATTTATCGATTTTAAGAAGGCATTTTTACAGGGTGTGGCATGCAGCTTTGTGGGCAACCATGAATTTGTACAGATCAATGCAAACCTGATCAGAGTCATCAAACAGCTGTACAGCGAGGCCACCAGTGCAGTGTACTACAACAACAACATTGGAGAAAGGTTTCGAACAACAGTTGGAGTAAGGCAGGGCTGTCTACTCTCACCCACTCTTTTCAACATTTCCTTGAGAGAATCATGGCTGATGCACTGGAACATCATGAAGGATCAGTCAGCATTGGTGGCAGAACGATCACAAACCTCCGCTTCGGAGATGACATTGATGGAATAGCAGGATCAGAAAAAGAGCTTGCCAGCCTAACAGAACACTTGGATAAGGCCTCCAAAACATACGGCATGGAAATCAGTGCAGAGAAGACCAAACTGATGACTAATAACACCAACGGCATTAGCACTGATATCAGGGTTAATGACCAGAAGCTGGAAACAGTTCAAAGCTTCAAGTACTGGAGCCATTGTATCCGACCAGGGATCCAAGCCAGAAGTAGTTTGCAGGACTGCACAGACAATAACAGCTTTGTCAAAACTAAACACCATCTGGAGAGATAGAATATCTCACTTATCTCCAAGATCAGACTAATGCGCTCCCTTGTCATATCCATATTTCTGTATGCCTGTGAATCATGGACCCTGACTGCAGATTTGGAGAGAAGAGTACAGGCAGTGGAGATGAGATGCTTTCGGGAGACTCTTGGCATCTCCTACAAAGACCACATAAGCAACGAAAGCGTGCATAACAGAATCCAGCAACATTGGACCTATGAGAACCTTCTAACGATCGTGAAAAGCGTAAACTGAAGTGGTATGGGCATGTCACAAGATCCCAAGGAATTACAAAGACAGTTTTGCAAGGCATGTCCAAGGAGGAAGGAGAAGAGGCAGACCAAGGAAGAGTGGGAGGATAACATCAGTGAATGGACAGGCCTGAACTCAACAAAACCTGAGAAAGGCAGAACAGAGAGAGGAATGGAGGGAACTGGTTGCTGAGTCTTTGAGGGTGCCCCCACGGTGTCAGATATAGGACAGATATATATATATTTATATAGATATTATATATATATATATAAGATATATATTATATATATATTATATATATATATATATTTATATATTATATATATATATATTATATATTTATATATATATATATATATATATTTGTGTGTGTGTGTGTGTGTTTGGTTGTGTATGTGTGTGTGTGTGTGAGTGTGTGTGTGTGTGTGTGTATGTGGTGAGTGTGTGGGTGTGTGTGTGAGTGTTCAATTCATTTAACGTCTTTTCACAGTTGTGATATTAGACGGGGTGGGGGGGGGGGGGGGGGGGGGGGGGCGCAGGGGGAGGAGGGGGTATGAGTGTCAAGGGAGGAGGGGTGTAGTTGGTACTGTACAGGAGGGGGAAATTTTTCAGGGATCAATGCATGCGAAAATGATAAACAAAATTAAAAAATTAAAAAATAAAGAAAAACAACAACCAAAATAATAGAAAAAATCAAAAAAACACCGTTACATTACTAACCTATTGAACTACAATAAACAACAGGACAATGCAATTCTAACAATTTCTAACAAAACTAGTAATTCCAATGAAAACTGTAAATAAAATTTCAACAACTGAATTTCACGTGAAAAAACCCAAACCTATCTTAATGTGTGTAAACCCTTCCCTGCCTCAAAAGAAACCCAAGAAGCAACCCCCCCCTACCCCACCCCTGGAAGAAAGAAGCTCAACCTTAAAAACAAGAGCCAGAAACACCCAACAACAGCCCAAAACCCAATTACAAACACAATATCTCTAGCCCCTTCCTATGACACAAACAAAATAAACAATAGGAATGCAACAACTGTGGATAATAATTTTTTTTTAAATCTAACAAGCTCGAAAAAATAATTTCTGGACTAGAGCTCTTTAAAGTCCAAAGCAATCATAATAACAAACCAACTGGACTATGCATAAGCGATCTAAAGAAGTCGTACATAAGTGGCAGACTGCTAAATATTGCTTATGGAGAGGATGCCATCAAAACGGGTATGTGCCCTTTTAAACTGCGGCATGTTAATGTATGATCTGCTGTTATATTATTACCCCATATGCAAAAGGCATTTCCAGCATATTTTGTCTTGAAGCAATTCAGTTTCCATCTACAAGCTAAGGAAACAATCTGCTTTGAACAGTATAGTGAGGGTGTGTGTGTGTGAGTGTGAGTATGAGTGTGTATGTGTGTTTGTGAGTGTGTGTTTGGTGTGTGTGTGGTTGTGTGTGTGTGGTGTGTGTGTGTGTGTGTGTGTGTGGGTGAAGATCATTCAACTTTAACCCAATGGGCTCATGCTGTCATGGGATCAATGATTGGCGGTATCTGGTGAATCAAGGGTGACAGTGTGCCCAGATTAACTTCAAGTGCAGACTTGCCAGTGCCTTAATCCTATATGTGCATAAAAAAACAACATGTGGGACATTAAAAAATGCACGTTACATATCCCATAACTCATTTCTGTGTTTAGCCCGTTACAGAACCACAGAAATATACAGCTTACATTCCCGAGGTCGGAATGCAGCTACCTACATGGTGGGCAAAATGGCTGCATACGCAAAATATCACCACAATTTGTAAACTTCAGAGGTTTAGCCAAGAACCAAAATGAGAAAGAGAATACGCCAGTTCTGAAGTCTGCTAGATGGACAAGTAAAAGTTTAAAGCAAAGGGAGGAAACAAAATGGCAAAGGCCCGCTATCCATAAAAACCATGTAAGAGCTATAATGATTTATTTTTTTGTTCCCGTTTATTAAACCAAAAAAACCACATAAACCCAAAAAAGTGCAGCACGTGCATTCTGTTCATGAACACACATGGCTCTACCTATGCAAAGAGCACAGTTTAGAATACTGTGAGGGCCGGTGTTGTTTGGGCTCTGGGCAGTTTGTGGATGGATGTCTTGTGAACATATGACAAGGTATGGGTTGGTTTTTTTGCTTCTCACCTGTGTTTCTCTCTCCCTTTTATATGTGTGTGCAGGTGTTTCTCTTCATACCTGAAGTTTTCTAGTCATTTTACAATGGCGCACCATGCTGTCTTGTTTGTGGAGCTGGTAGAGGAAAGAAGATGAAGTGGAATTGTTGCACACCCTACCCCGTTCTCTTGGTGGAATATGTCACTGTCTGTCAGCTAAAAATAATATATATTTTATATATATATTATATATATTTATTTTATATATTTATATATTATATATATATATTTTATAGACACAAGTATCTTCCTGGTGTGGTGTGTGTGTGTGCATGGTGTGCTAATCAATGCATAATTAATATATATATAGAGAGAGAGAGGAGAGAGAGATAGGGAAAAAGCCGAGTCAAGCTCAACCCCTTACTGTTTATCCAAAACCAGGCAACTTTGGTCCGATTCGGCTTCGCCTCATCGAACCAAAATTGCATAGTTTTATATAAAAAATAAGCAGTTTACCTTGACTCGGCTTTTTCCCTATCTCTCTACTAAAACTGAAAGTAATACTAATTTATTTTTGATGGGTAAAAATATAAAATTATGGGAATTTATGCTAAAACAATATCTTATCAAGAACTTGTCAAGAACTTTATTAACAACTTGTCAAGAACTTTATCAACAACTTATCAATATCTTATCAAGAACTTGTCAAGAACTTTATTAACATTGTCAAGAACTTTATCAACAACTTATCAAGAACTTATCAAGAATTGTCAAGAACTTATTAACAACTTATCAACAACTTATCAAGAACTTACCAAAAACTTATTAACAACTAATACAAGAAATTACCAAGAACTTATCAAGAACTTATCAAGAACTAAAACAAGAACTATATTAAGAACTTGTCAAGAAATAAACAAGTCCCATCAAAACTTATCAACAATTATCAACAAATTGTCAA
>CM054168.1:35329820-35339820 GCA_028751875.1 Rapana venosa
TCCTCGTCTTCTAAAGCCTTTTGGGGTACCAAGTGTTTGCTTTAAGTAGATTATTATTGTCTATTTTTTTGTAGGTTAATTGCCAAAGCCGCTAAAGTCAAAGAAAGGGGAACTGAGAAATTAAAGGAAGGTTACAAACTATATTTGAGGCTCTTCCTGAAGACTTTATCATTTATAAAGAAAGCGATAATTTTTATAATAAAAAAATACACAGAAAAACAGAGGTAAGTTTTCAAATAAAAATTAAAGAAAAAAAAAGCAAGCAAAAAGGTGAGAAGAAGGGGAGAAAGAGCAGGGACAGCAGTGATAGCAGAAGAGGAAGGAGGAGGAGAAGAAGAGACCCAAGATTTGTCATCTCTGCTGGCCTTAGCATTCAGAATGATGACAGCCTGTCATTACTGAGTGGAGAACACTGGCGTGCATACATAGACTTTGGCCGCTCACAGTGTTTTGGTGAACTAATAATGTTTAAAAATTGGAGTATTCCCGGTTTGTGACTTTTGATTTGTTAAGTACCTGAGGTATCTAAAAAAAAATTTTTAACCTTTTACCTAAGGACTACAAACGCCACCCCTCCTTTTTGGGGGGGAAGGGGAGAAGACAAAGAAGAAGAAGAAGACGAAGAAGAAGAAAAAGAAGAAGAAAGAAGAAAAGAAGAAGAAGAAGGAAGAAGAAGAAGAAAGAAGAAGTAGTTTTAGTAACAGTAGTAGAAGAAGAAAAAAGGACTGATTTTTATGAGCCCCTTACTCCCATCAACAACCACAACAACAGCAACAACCACAGCACTGCTACTCCGCTAGTAGCAGCAGTAGAAACAACGACGACAAACACAGCTACTGGTACCCGTTTTGTTCAAAGTGGATAGGCTTCAGATGAGTTTTATTTCAGCTATTTTTCTCCCTATTGTTATTTGACAAATAATCTGTGTAGTCCTCTTACTGTTCCTTCTCCTCTATCTGCTCTTGCTACTGCTCCTACTGCTTCTAAAACTGCTGCCACTGCTCTAGTTGAAGCTGCTGCTGCTGTTGCTGCTGCTGCTGTTGTTGCTGCTACTTCAACAGTGGCAGTATTTGGAGGAGGAGGAGGAGAAGGAGGAGAATACGGAGGAGCAGGAGGAGAAGGAAGAGAAGGAGGAGAATACGGAGTAGAAGGAGGAGAAGGAAGTGAAGGAGGGAATACGGAGAGAAGGAGGAGAAGGAAGAGAAGGAGGAGAATACGGAGTAGAAGGAGGGAGGAAGAGAAGGAGGAGAATACGGAAGAAGGAGGGGAGGAAGAGAAGGAGGAGAATAGGATTAGAAGGAGGAGAAGGAGAGAAGGAGGAGAATACGGGTAGAAGGAGAAGGAGGGGGAGAAGGAGGAGAATACGGTTAGAGGAGGAGGAGGAAAGAAGGAGGAGATTACGGAGTAAAAGGGGAGAGGAGGAAGAGAGGAGGGAATACGGAGTAGAGGAGGAGGAGGAAGAAAAGGAGGGAATACGGAGTGAAGGGGGGGGGAGGAAGAGGGAAGACGGAGTATCAGTATGGTGGTGGTGTTGTTGGTGGTGTTGGGTTGGTGTTGGTGTTGGTGTGGTGGTGGTGGTGGTGGGGTGGGTGGTGGTGGTGGTGGGTGGGATGGTGGTGGTGGTGGTGGTGGTGGTGTGGGTTGGGGTGGGGGTTTGGTGGGTGGTGGTGGTGGGTGTTGGGTGGGTGGTGGTGGTGGGTGGTGGGGTGTTGGTGGTGGTGGTGGTGTTGGTGTTGGTGGTGGTGGGTGGTGGTGTGATGGTGGTGGGTGGTGGTTGGGTTGGTTTTGGTGGTGGTGGTGGTGGTGTGGTGGTGTGGTGGTGGTGGTGGGGGGTGGGGTGGTGGTGGGGTGGTGGGGTGGGTGGTGTTGGTGGTGGTGTTGGTGGGTGTTGGTGGTGGTGTTGGTGGTGGTGGGTGGTGGGGTGGTGGTGGTGGTGTGTTGGTGGGGTGGTGGTGGGGTGGTGTTGGTGGTGGGGTGGTGGTGGTGGTGGGGGGGGTGGTGGTGGTGTGGGGGTGGTGTGGGGTGGTGGTGGTGGGTGGTGGTGGTGGGGTGGGTGGTGGTGGTGGTGGTGGTGGTGGGGTTGGTGGTGGTGGTGGGTGGTGGTGGTGTGTTGGTTTTGGTGGTGGTGGTGGTGGTGGGGTGGTGGGGTGGGTGGTGTTGGGGGTGGTAGATGTTTTGGGGTGGGGTTGGGGGGGTTGGTTGTGTTGGGGGGTGTTGGTGTTGGTGATTGTGTTGGTGGTGGGTGTTGGGTTGGTAGATTGGTGTTGGTGGTGGTGTGGTGTTGGTGTGGTGATGTGGTGGGTTGGTGTTGGTGTGTGTTGGTGGTGGTGTTGGTGTTGGTTGGTTGTAGATTGTTTGGTGGTGGTGTTGGTGTTGGTGGTGGTGGTGGTGGTGGTGTTGTTTGATTGTGTTGTGTGGTGGTTTTGGTTGTTTGGTTTGTGTGGTGGTGGTGTTGGTCTTGTAGATTGTGTTGGTTTTGTAGATTGTGTTGGTGGTGGGGGTGGTGGTGTGGATTTGTGTTGGTGGTGGTGTTGGGTTGGTGTTGGTGGTGGGGTTGGTTGGTGTTGGTAGTTTGTGTTGGTGGTTGGTGTGGTGTTGGTTTGGTAGATTGTTTGTGGGTGGTTGTTGGTGTTTGTGGTGTGGTTGGTGTGTGTTGTTAGTTTGTTGGTGTTGTGTGATGTGTTTTGTTTAGATTGTTGTTGGTGGTGTGCTTGTTTTGATTGTTGATTGGTTTGGTTTTTGGTTCAGATTGTTGTGGTGTGTGTGGTGTTGGTGATTTGTGATGGTGGTGGTGGTGGTGTTGGTAGTTGTGGTTGGTGGTGGTGGGTGGTGTTGTAGATTGTGTTGGTGGTGGTGAAGTGTTGGTGTTGGTGTGGTGGTGTTGGGTGTTTGAAGATTGTGTTGGGTGGTGTGATGTGTTTGGTGTTGTGGTGTGTGTTGGGTTGGTAGAATTGGTTGGTGTGGTGAATGGTGTGGTGTGTGGTGTGTGTTTGGTGTTGGAGATGGTGTTGGTGTTGGTTGTTGGTGTGTTTGGTGTTAGTGGTGATGGAGTGGTAGATTGTGTTTGGTGGTGTTTGTGTTGGTGGTTGGTGGTGGTTGGTGTAGTGATTATGTTGGTTAGGTGGTGGTTGTGTTGGTGTTAGTGGTGTGTTTGTGTTGGTGTTGGTGGGTGTTGGTGGGTTGGTGTTGTGTTGGTGATGGTGTTGGTGTGGTATGTGTTGGTGTTGGAGGTGGTGATGGTGTTGGTGGTGAGGATGGTGTTACTTGTGTATTGGTGGGAGGGTTTGGTGTTGTTGTTGTGATGGTCATGTGTGGTGTTTGGTGGTGTTTTTGTGATGGTGGATGGAATAACAACAACAACAACAACAATACCAACACCAACACCACCACCAGCAGCAGTAACAGCAGACACTAGCGCCACGTCTGGTCATGATGGTGGTGGTGGTGGTGGTGGTGGTGGTGGTGGTGGTTGTGGTCTTGGTGGTGGTGGTGGTGGTCTTGTGGTGGGGTGTTTTTTCCCAGGTCCATAACTCATCTGCATGCTTTCTCAGAGGATTAGAAGAACAAATCATGCCCCCACCTCCTCTTCTTCTCGTCCTCCTCTTTATACGCTTTTCCTCCTAACTTGATCCTATTTTTGCTCCCCCTCCTCTTGCTCCCTCCTCTTCCTGCCTCCTCCTCTCCTGCTCCTCCTCCTCTTTCTCCTCCTCTTACCTGCTCCCATTGCTCCTGCTGCCACCTCTTGCATCTCCCTCCTCTTGCTTTTTCTTTGTCTACTCATCTTGCACCTCCTCCTCTTGCTCTTCTTTGTCCTGCTCATCTTGCTCTCCTCCTCCTCTTGCCTTCTTTGTCCCTACTCATCTGCACATCCTCCTCTTGCCTTCTTGTCTTGCTCATCTGCTCACTCCTCTTGCTCTTCTATAGTCCTACTCATCTTGCACATCCTCCTCTTGCTCTTCTTTGTCCTACTCACCTGCACATCCTCCTCTTGCTCTTCTTTGTCTTGCTCATCTGGCTCATCCTCCTCTTGCTCTTCTTTGTCCTTGCTCATCTTGCACATCCTCCTCTTGCTCTTCTTTGTCTTGCTCATCTGGCTCATCCTCCTCTTGCTCTTCTTTGTCTTGCTCATCTGGCTCATCCTCCTCTTGCTCTTCTTTGTCTTGCTCATACTCTGGCTCATCTCCTCTTGCGCTCTTCTTTTTGTCCGACTCAATCTTGCACATCCTCCTCTGGCTCTTCTTGTTTTGCTCATCTGGCTCATCCTCCTCTTGCTCTTCTTTGTTTTGCTCATCTGGCTCATCCTCCTCTTGCTCTTCTTTGTCTTGCTCATCTGGCTCATCCTCCTCTTGCTCTTCTTTGTCCTACTCATCTTGCACATCCTCCTCTTGCTCTTCTTTGTCTTGCTCATCTGGCTCATCCTCCTCTTGCTGTCTTTTGTCTTGCTCATCTGCTCATCTCCTCCTTAGCCTTCTTTGTCTTGCTCATCTGGCTCATCCTCCTCTTGCTCTTCTTTGTGTGACTAAATTTTGTACGGTAGTTAAAGTTCTTGCTACATCTTGGCCTCATCTCCTCCTTGCTCTTCTTTGTCTTGCTCATCTGGCTCATCCTCCTCTTGCACTTCTTTGTCCTACTCATCTTGCCATCTCCTCTTGCTCTTCTTGTCTTGCTTCATACGTGGCTCATTGTCCTCCTCTTCTCTTCTGTCTTCTCATCTGCTCGTCTCCTCCATTGCTCTTCCTTGTCCTACTCATCTTGCACATCCCTCCTCTTGCTCTTCATTTGTCTGCTCATCTGGCTCATCCACCTCTTGCTCTACTTTGTCTTGCTCAATTCTGGCTCATCCTCCACTTGCTCTTCTTTGTCTTGCTCATCTGGATCATCCTCCTCTTGCTCTTCTTTGTCTTGCTCATCTGGCTCATCCTCCTCTTGCTCTTCTTTGTCTTGCTCATCGGGCTCACCTCCTCTTGCTCTTCTTTGTCCTTGCTCATCTGGCCTCATCCTCCTCTGCTCTTCTTTTGTCTTGCTCATCTGGCTTCATCCTCACTCTTGCTCTTCTTTGTCCTACTCTTCTTGCACATCCTCCTCTTGGCTCTTCTTGTCTTGCTCATCTGGCTCATCATCCTCCTACTCTTGCTCTTCTTTGCTTTGCTCATTGGCTCATCCCTCATCTTGCTCTTCTTTGTCTTGCTCATCTGGATCAACCTCCTCTTGCTCCTTCTTGTGTCTTGCTCATCGTGCCTCATCCTCTCTTGCACTCATATTCTTGCTGCTACCTCTCGCTCTTTTCAGCTCCTCCTCCTCTGGTCCCTCCCTATCCTTTTGCTCCTCCTCTCTGCACACATGCTCCTCTTACTCCTCCTCCTCTTCTCGCTCTTGTCTTGCCTCTTCGTGCTCCTCCATCTTCCCTGCTCTCCTATTGCTCCTCCTTGTCCTCTCCTCCTGCTCGCTCTTGCTACTCCTCTTGTTCCTCCTCCTCCTTTTGTTCCTGCTCCTCCTCCTCTTCCTCCTCTTGCTCCTCCTCGTCTTGCTCCTCCTCTTCCTGCTCATGTGTGCTTATTTTTAATTACTATTTATTTATTTCTTTGTTTCTAGGATGTTGGAATGGGCACTGGTTTGCTTTTTTGCATCCGGTTCCTGTGTGTGTGCGGTTTTGTAGATTTTGTTATCCATTTGCACTGGCACACTATTGCCTACTCTTCCAAAAGGTGGAACGTGTGCATGTGGCATGTGCGCTCCCACACGGATCTCGTTTATAGTCTCCTTGGAAGATGTGTGTGTATGTGTGTGTGCATATGCGTGTATATCTGTGCATGCATTGGTGCATGCGTGTGCGTCCAAGTGTGTGTGCTTGTATATATATATATATATATATATATATGTGTGTGTGTGTGGTGGTGTGCGTGTGTGTGTGTGTGTGTATGCATGTGTGTGTGTGTGAACCTTAACTATATGGCCATAATTATCCCATGTGAAATCCCCTACTTATCTCTCTCTCTCTCTCTCACACACACATGGTCTCAGTATGATGTTTAATTAACAATGTCGTAACAAAGTTTCACAACGACTATAATCAAGATTGACGTCATTCCATCAAGACATTATAAAAGACCTCTCCTGAGGAATGGGAAAGCCGAAATATTGGGGAACACCTCTATAAATATGGTGGTTGTTATGCTTTCACTCTGAGCAAATATTCTTTTACATTAAGTTTTAGCATACTTCATACAAATAAAAGTTTCTTCTTCTGATTGATTTTTTTTAAACCATCATTTGATTTGATCTTTTTATGGTTTACTGCATCCTCACATGTTTTTAGTCATCCTCTATTACCTGAAATGCTTTCATTTCTTGTTGCTTTTGTGTTTTGGAATGAAAACTCCAGCTGCATGTATGAGCTTTGCCACAAAATTGGAAATAAAACGTATCTACCATCCGTTTCAAGTCGTTTCAGTTTCAGTAAACCGAAGAAACGATTGAAAAAGAACTCCAGATAACCAATGTATATCGCAATTTAGGAATTTTATATTATAAATATAATATATTATATATATCAATTATATTATTATTATATATAATATTATCTTAGATATAATATCTAATTAAATTTATATTAAAATATAATAATATAAAAATTAATAATATAATATATATAAATATCCTCAATATGGTAGGTCTGATGTTGCAGGTCCTGAAATAACTACATTATAGGACAATGTCACTCAAAACAATTCCTCTTCTCATTCCAAGCATAATTAATAGCTAAACCTGGAGATATTAAATGTTATAAATCATAGCACTTGGTTTATGACTAGAAACATCAGTAATACTGGTTACTCTACCATTCATCCAATAAGTAAAGCTTTGAAATCCACCGATATTTTCTACCAAACGGTATTGCTGGTGATTATAGGCACCCAGATACCAAAAAGGAGCATGAAAATTGAAATCACGCATAATAATCCATTTCTATTCTGAACTCTGTGAACAGGTGTTTTTAACCAGTCATGTTGGTCATTTTTTTGCCCTTGAGGTAAAAAACAGAGACTAAAATTATAATATTTCATCATGGAATGTGTGCGTGTGGGTTCGTGTGTATGTGTGTGTGTGTGTGTGTGTGGGTGTTCGTGTGTTGGTGTGCGTGCATAAGTGTGTGTTTATGTGTGTGTTTGTGTGTTTTGTGTGAGCATGTGTTTTTGTGTGTGTGTGGTGTGTGTGTGTGGTGTTGTGTTTGTCAGGCATACAGGTGTGGAGGAAGTAGCCACCCTGGTAACCCATAAGCCTACCCTCCTGTATGGACAGGCATCAAAATGCTGTCCACTGATTTATGGAGTTTAACTTTATGTTAGGTAAGAGCGTCAAGTTTTATTTTTATGAGTTTTTGTGATATTGACAGGTATTGTTTTATTTGGACCTGGTTTAAACTTGATTGTTTTGGCTAAAGATGGATAGCCTACACATGTGTTTCATTTTTTAAAAGGATAATTTAGCTCCTAGCTTTATGTTTTATTCTGTTATTTAGATGTGTGGGCATATATATATATATATATATATATATATATATATATATATATAATATATATATATATATATATATATATACATATAACTCTGCTCCTCTCATATTCCTTGCATCTCCCAAGGCTCCTATCACACACAACACACACACACACACCTAGATCAACACACACACACACATCCATAACACACACTCACACCCACACACACACACAGACCAGCAGATATTTATGCTCATTATAGTTCACCCCATCGTACAATCTCATAAAAGAAATGAACATATTTTTAATATAGAAAACCTTTTTATTTTGATATATGAAGTTAAAAAACACACAATAAAAGACTTTAATAGTAATGAACATGTCAAAAGAAGTTTTAACGTACATGGGTTTATACAAGCATAATTAATTAAACTTCACTTTTTTTTTAGCTCAACAAACATTTAAAAGTTCAAGTACAAACGACTGCAGACATTTCACTTACTTCACAGGCATCGTTGTAAACCATGTTAAACCTAAAAAAAACTAGTCCAAATGCAATAGACATTTTGAAAGATTGACATGAAGTAAAGAAGATAATGTTTGCAAAAGTTATAGATAGCAAGCTCCAGAAAATGTGATTTTTTAATACATTCATTTATTGTGATATTGTAAAAAAAATATCTGAAATCGAAATAGTGTTTCTGTCCTAGGATGTTTGACGTTGTTACTATATACAGCATATCAACCTTAAACTTATCTTAAAATGAATATTAAAACTAGCACAGCAGCAAATCACATCAAGATAATGACCTGGGGAACTGTGCCTTTAAACTTCGAATTTATATCTTAATTGTGATAGCGATAGTGTCCAGCTTGGGTACACAATTATGAGGGAAATGATAAAAATGCAAATTAATATATATAGCAAAGTGCATTGGAGAACGTGTTTGCTCAGCTGGAGTTCTTCTACTATCCACATAATTTGTAAATGTGTGGCATGACCAGGGATCACTGAAATCCTGTGTATGAAAACTGGATAACTTAGCTCTGTTGTGTTTTTTTATCTGTGAAGGACGTCACATGTGTTGTGTACTAAGTTGTCATAATTACGTTGTTAGGCCAACCAGAAAATCACGTGGGCATTTCAGCTGTCATTAACTTGTGTTACTTTTGTCTAGTACATTAGTGTTTGTGTCTAACTGAACTGACTGTGCCCCTCTGTGATGTTCTGACATTATGTACATAGTGACCACTGACTGTTTGGAGTATCCTATGTCAGGTCCATTGTATTTTGGGAAAGATCCTCATCATAGTGTGGGCATTACTGTGTCCGTGTTTGTGTGAACCAGCGTGTGTTTTCTTAAACGGTCTTTTCTGTTGAACTTCTTTCCACAGAATGTACATGTGTATTCCTTTTCTCCTGTGTGAGTTCTGATGTGGTAAGTTAAATACTGTCTTATAGCAAAAGTTTTATCACAATATGTGCATATGTATGGTTTTTCTCGTGTGTGAGTTCTGATGTGGTCAGTTAAATAGTGTCTAATAGCAAAAGTTTTATCACAATATGTGCATTTGTATGGTTTTTCTCCTGTGTGAGTTCTGATGTGGTCAGTTAAATAGTATCTAATAGCAAACGTCTTATCACAATGTGTGCACTTGTATGGTTTCTCTCCTGTGTGGGTTCGAATGTGGCGTGTTAAATCGGTTCTAAAGGTAAATGCTTTATGACAGTATGTGCACTTGTATGGCTTTTCTCCTGTGTGGGTTCTAATGTGGTCATTTTATATAATTCTTTTTTGCAAAAGTTTTTTATCACCATATGTGCACTTATATGGCTTTTCTCCTGATGAGTTCTGATGTGGTCAGTTAAAACATGTTCCAGGCAAACGTCTTATCACAATTGTGCACTTGAGTATGGTTTTACTCCAGTGTGGGTTCGAATGTGGCGTGATAAATCGGATTTACAGATAAATGCTTTATGACAATATGTGCACTTGTATGGTTTTTCTCCTGTGTGGGTTCTAATGTAGTAAGTTAAATATTGCTGTGTGGCAAATGTTTTATCACACAGTGTGCACTTGTATGGCTTTTCGCCTGTGTGGGTTCTAATGTGGGAAGTGTAAAGACATGCTTCCTGGCAACGTCTTATCACAATATGTGCACGTTGTGTGTTTGTTTTTCCTCCTGTGTTGGGTTTTGAATGTGTTTATTAAATTGATGTTATTGTAAAATGTTATAAATGACAATAACGTGCTGCTTGTATGGACTTTCTCTCTATGGAATCGCTATATATTCTGAATTTGTTGTCATGCTTGTAATGTCCTCCCCACACTGTGAACATATGGTATGTCCTTTCTCCGTGTGTGATCGAAGATGAATAACTAATTATTGATATTTTGTTCTAAATGCACTAATCACAGAAACGTTACATTTGTAAGGTTTTCCTCCATTGTGGGTTCGCAGATGTATTTTTAATTGTTGCATATTTTTGTATGTCTTTTCCA
>CM054168.1:35344820-35357320 GCA_028751875.1 Rapana venosa
TTGAATAAGTCTATTCTCGGAATAGGGGACACTGAGGCATTTATAGTATTTCTGGATTGGTGTAGGGGGAATTGTCTTTTACTGTATGATGGAACAGTTCCTGTCATGATCTTGAACATCATGACTCCTTGTATTATATTTTTAGTCGTTGGCGTAAGGGCGAGAATATTTAATTGAGTTTAGGTCAGCTTCTAGTAGCTTGTCTTTTTTAAAAAGGACCTGTTTGAGAGCACGTTTGTACAGACTCAGTAAACGGTTTAATAGTTGTTTGCACTAGCAGATCCCATAGGGTAGAAGCATAGTCTATTGAGGATAGTACATAAGATTGGAAGAATGGTTTCTTGATTGAAAGTCAAGAAAGTGCTTGATTTGATTTTAGGAAGTTGGTATACTCTTTGGGACATGTATTTGCTAGTTGAGTTATTGTGGTAGTACCAACTGAGGGGATTTTCATCAATTAGTTTCCCCTTAAACCTTGTGGTGTTGGGTTTGTTTCAATTACTTCCCTTTTTAATTTTGATGGGAGGTAAGTTTGTGGGTTAGTTTTGAGCTTTTGTCTTAGTGGTAATAAGCATACATATTTTGTTTTTTGGGGTGTATAGGACATATGGTTTAGTAGGTTCAATTCTATAAGCTGATCAACTCTTTTTTGTAAAGCTTTTGCTAGAGAGTTGGGGTTATTGTGGCTCGTATGAATAGTTGTGTCATCAGCAAATGTTCGCATTTGGATTTGATGTGGAGAGGTAGGGTCGTTTTTGTAATAGTGAGAAGAGAATATGTCATAGTATGGATCCTTGTGGAGAGAGAGTGATAGAGAGAGATAGAGCTGAGAGGAGAGAGACGCTTTGGACGCTTTGGTGGTTGGGGGGGGGGGGACCCTTTGACCAATTTATTGTCATTGCCAAAAGTGGCTATTGACAAGGGGGGTATACACGACTTTCTTTTGTAATACAAACAATACAAGAAAATATATCACATGATGCATTTAACGTTTAACGAAAACCAAAAAACCAAAAATGAGCTCTTAATGAAGGATACGACTTTAGCGTGAGTAACTCAGTTTCAAATTGAACACAAAGTAAAAATAACAAGGTATGAAAAATAAGAACCATTTTCAGCAATAACTAAATAATGAAAGAACATTTACGAATGCTATATTAGGACCATCATTGGGACATTGTATGTGAAATTTTCAAAAAATATTCTTGCTGGAGGACTACAGCGTAATTTATAACCATGTTTTTTATGTGTTTAAAAATGTGGCGTTTAATTAATATCATAGACTGACGACATAAACGTGACCCTGGAAAGTTTCAGTAGTTTTGGCAGTATTTAATACCAATTAAAATGACGTTCTGATGTTTAAAGGATATATTCCGTTTCCTCCATACACATGTTTTTCCGAGAGAGCACGGCAGTCGACAGACGAGACGAGAGAGATGGACGAGAGAGAAGAGAATTGACGAGCGGACTCGGAGAGAGGTTGAGAGAGAGATATGAAGAGAGATAGAGCGAGGAGAGAGGAGATAGAGAGAGATCCTAGTGCGGAGAGAGAGAGAGATAGAGAGAGAGATAGAGCGACGCGACGTGTAGAGAGATAGCAGAGTCCCGAGAAGAGAAGTTACGAGCGATGAGTGAGAGAGAGAGAGAGATAGAGAGAGAGAGATTAGGGAGAGAGATAGAGCCGAGAGAGTGGAGTATGTCCGAGAGATGACGTAGAGATGAGAGGAGAGAGTGACCGAGAGAGAGAGATGAGAGATCCGCGTTGTGCTGACGTGAGTGAGAGAGTCCCCGAGAGATCGAACGATTGAGATGAGCACCCGTAGGAGGAGAGAGATGACGTGAGAGAGACGAGCGAGTCGAGAGATGAGGACCGAAGATGGAAAGCGTGCTGAGATGAGTTGACCGAGCAGAGCAGAGAATGCTCCCATTTTTGTTTCATTCTGCCAAGGGTTACCTAACATGTTGATCTTATTTGTATAACGATAGTTTACCATCTAATTAGGTTCAGACTCGACTCCTACACTCTCATCTAAGTTTCACAACTACCGCACCTGCGCGTAGCACCAACGTTTACTACCGTATGGACTGGTTTTATCTGGTTTTCCTGCTGTTCGAATTGAAATTAAAAACTAAGTAGAAAACAACAGTTTTCATGGGTCTGTGATATTGATATAATTGAATAATGTTGTTTTTTTATTGTGGTTTGTTTACTTACCTGATTTTGTTTGTACGAAATATATCACAACCATTGATTAATTAGTGTTGTTTGTTTTTTGATATTATGGTTGGTTATCTTACATTTTTTTTCCCTTTGTGTGCTGTGCGCGCGCCACTTGCGTTGATGCACGCGAGGCGCGCCGCGAGTGTGGGTTTGTGTGTGTTTGTGTGTGTATGAGTTTGTGTGTGTGCGCGGCGTCTTGCGTGCGTGCGTGCATGCCGATGGAGTGCGCTCGCGTGCGTGAGTGGGCGCAATCGTGCGAGCGCTTTGGTGTGCTGCCCTTTGTGTGTGTGTCAGTCATTATATGTGTGTATGTGCGTGTCGCCTTTGTGGTGTGTGTGCTGTGATGTGTGCGACGTGGGCCTATGGGAGTTGGGCTTTTTGTGTTGTGTATGTGTGTGTGTGTGTGTGAGTGTGTGTGTGTTGTTGTAGTGTCGTGTGGGTGTGTGGCTCGTCCGTGTTGTCGTCGTTAGTGATTTCTTTTTATCACATATACAACGACACAACATCAGATCTCTCTCTTCTCTCTTTCTACTTTTCTCTCTATCATATTTTATCCAAGGTCTGCATACCAAACACACCTAGGTCAAAGCAGATAAGGAGGTGGCCACAGGATATATCGTGTATAGGTTCCGTTGTGTTTACACATTTGATATTAGGCCACGCTTTAAAATGATCCACGGGCAAAAGATAGTTGTCCTGATAAAGTTCTGTAGATGAAAAAAACACTATGAATGGCAGAACAAACACAGTTAGCAGACAGGAAAAGGTAATCTCAAACTCTGTGTGAAACTTAGCTCTTGTGGAGAATTACTCTCCGGAATGCGAGAGAAGTCCGAAGTTCCACAGCTGAGTTATATGCCCTGACTTAAATTCTGGATCGTATCATAATAAGTAACTAAAACTAAATGCGTGCCCATCAACTTTTCGACCACATTCACTACACTAAATCTAACACTCTCAAGCTCTTATACCGTGTTGTTTATACGATAACATTCTTTTAATTCTGTTTAAAGAGAAGAAAAGGGAAAAACAAATTACATGAGCAAGCTGAGAAAGTTAAAGGAAGTTTAACACAAAGGATTTATACAAAGCATAACTTCTATCAACATTCAGTTTAAATGGTCGGCCACACTTTCACAGTTTAAAACAAAGATTGCTGTGGCAAAAATCGTAATATGTTAAAGTTTTGATAATTGTTCTAATCTAATACATTTTATTGAAAACGTATTTTAACATTATTACTCCATATAGTATTGCTAATGCTATTGATATATAGCTTCTGTTCATTAAAAATAATAAGACCTTACAGTTTTTGTATATGGCAGAATAAAAGTTAAATCAGGCATGAATTTGACTTGATTTAGTGTTTTTTTTTCCTATAGGATGTTATGACGTCATAGATTTTCTATTTATCTGTATAACACCCTTAAAAATTATGGTAAAATTGAATTTCAAAAAATTTACGCACATATAACAAAACTCATCCATCAACTCTATCATGATCAACGAGACACGTGCACTTTAGAACTTAAAATTGTATATATGATAACTGCAGTTGTTCAGCTTCAGTATACATATTTTTTGTAAACTCCCATTTATGTAAAATCCATTTGAAATGTGCACATGAAAAAGAAAATGACTATATACATAGCGCTGCAGTTCCCTTAGAATCAAGTGTCTTGCTCAGATGATTACACTTTTACCAGCTGAAATTCAACTTGGACCTGACAGTCGATCACAGAAAGTTGCACCATATGAAAACGTGCTCTATTAATTGTGTTGAAATTTTGATCTAGATGAATGTTAACCTGTCGATATGTAATTAGGTCTCGACATTTGTTGTAATGTCCAACAAAACATAACTAGTGCACATTTAGCTGTCATTTACTGCTGTGTTCTTTGTTGTCCAGTGTAGCTTTGTTTGTGTATACTGACTACCCTGAGAGTTCCTCTCTGTGTTGTTCTGACATTATGTACATTGTGACCTGTTTCTGCATTGGATTAGCCCGGTCAGTCATTGGACTTTTGGGGAAGACTCTAATCCATAGTTGTGGACATTCACTGTTGTCCTGTTTCGTTGATCCAGAGTTGTTTGTATTCTTTATTTGTCCTTTGTTGGTTGTCACTTTTTTGAAAGATAACTTAATGTGTATTGGCTTTTCTCTGAGTGGTTCTTATGTGGCCACCCGAGTTAAACTCTGACTTTATGAAAAACTATCTTTCACAAGTGTTGCAATTACATGGTCTTTTATCCTGGTCCGTGGGCTTTCTTACTGCTTGGTTACGTCTATATATTTGCTCTTGTTCTAAACGCCTTATCAACAATCGTACTTTTTTGTGTGCCACTTGTATGGCATTTTCTCCTGTCGTGGGTTTCTAATGTGAGCCGGTGAAAAACATTTCCTCCTGCACATACGTCTTTTAACAGTTCGTGCTCTTTGTATGGCTTTTCTCTGTGGGGTTTCTAATGTCCGCCCGTCATCTTAGAACCACTTTTCCATTTGTGGTATTTTGTCTTATACTCAATGTATTTTGCCACTCGCATTTATGTGGTTATTCATCCTGTGTGGGTTCGAATGTGGCGATTCTTAGTTGGTTTGATAGTAAACGTTTCTTTGACAATCCGAATGATGTTGTTAGGCTCTCTCCATCCTGTATGGTGTTCACGCATGATGTATTTTTAAGTCTGTATCTTACACGTGTACTGTTGTCACCAATAAATTTGATAACTATCGTATGGTCTTTCTCCAGTGTGTGTCCGGATCCGGATGGTGCAAGTCAAATGGATCATTTTTGGATGAACCTGAACTATCACACTCAAGTAAATTTTGTGTCTTTCTCCGTGTGGTTTCGACTATGTATGTTTAAATGGTCTTTTTAACTCGTATGCACCCATTTTTTTACTTTCTGTTACACTTGTAACGGCCCTTTATTACACATGTGGATTGAAGGTGTTTTTTAGTAAGGCTTTTTTGATACCAAAACAATTTTCACAGTGTTCACACAAAGGTAAGTATCTTTCATTGCAAAATCAGTCATGCCTCTTTTTTAAAGATGTTCTGTCTACTTTTGAGTTGCGGTGTAAACACAACAGCAATTTACAACCTACACCCTTAATCATCTGTATGATGCCACTTATCACTTCATTTTGTACCTCTGCAGTTATTTTACTTATTTATTTCTATTTAATTTCCCAAGAATTTCTGTTTTTTAATAAAGCTGTCACCCAAGTTGGCTTTATATTGGTTGTTGCTTCAACGCTGTACGTGAGTCATTTGGTCACAGTCTCTTTCTGCAATATTCTTTCTGTGCTGGGTAAACTCATCTTTTTATGGGTATATATTTTCTCATATGTCAGTGCTATCTGTGCTGTCTCTGTCCAACCTTCTTGAGCTTCTCTCGTTGCTGTGTTAAATACATTTTACACTGACAGTCTTCAAAGTAAATGCACTATAAGTGGGTTTTGCTTCTTCATTGAGTTTCCCTGTGTCTGTCAATAGCCAGGGTTCTCTCCTTTTGAGGAAAACTGATTAGCATTACATGTGCCACAGTCCACATTTTTAAACTTTACCACAAATCATCAGGTTATAAGTGTCATTGACCACCGAGGTATGCGCTGTGCGTTATGTAGAACCTTTCTTTTTACTTCGTCTTTCAATGTTTCTATTCCATCAAAGGTTGTGCCATGTTTGCTCTCTGTTGGTGTTGCTTCAGAATGCTGATTATGAGAACATTTACAAATAAAATCCTCTCCACTCGTCATGCATGCTTATTTGTTTGTGTTTGTCTTCTGTAAAGTTCGGTTGTTTTGTTTCAGCTGGTGTTCACACCCTCTTTTGCTATTGCGACTATAATTCAATTAGTTGTGCCAAGATTGTCTTCTTTGTTTTTAGTTGTGCTGTGTTAAAATCCATTTATATTATTCTGTTTTCTTCAAAACCATGCCTGTTCATAAAACACAGCTTGAAAATAGGATCTTTATGAACCCACACAGTGAACTCCATGTGTAATCGATCAGTTTGATTTCACTTGGGAAAGAAAACACCTGTATGACGGATCCCTATATGTGATCAGGTTAGAGCTTTGGCTTGCAGCAGTAGCTTAAGGCAACGCCTTATAGCATTTAAACCTATGCAGTGACATTTTTTTTTGGTATCATGACATCTGCATGGTCGTCACAGTTTCAGGTTCAGCAGCGTCAACATGTCCGCTATTTTCTTCTTGCAGCTGTCCCAGTACACAGTGGGTTACTGCTTTGCACGGAATGTTCTCATTAGTTGTCCAGTTGTTTGCCTCCGGAATCCACTTGTCTCAGGCAGGGTCTTGGGCATGTTAATGTTCAGTCACAACATCTCTGTTGACAGCTGTGTGGTCTGTGCTCGAAGTATCTTCTTTCTTAATGTCAATCTCTGCTGAGTTGCCCTGGTTCATCTTCAGAAAATGAAGTATCTGCCATCAGTAAAAACGTTTCTGATCATTACTAGATTAAGGTGGACAAGGTTTTGTTTATTTCTAGGCGTGTTCGATTTACTTGTGTGTGCCATGTGTTGGTTTACATATTAGTGATTTCAATTTCTTTTTGTTGTTTGAGGGTTAGCTCATATAACGAACAGCTTTGTTTTCATCACCCACCTATTATAATTGTTCTTGATTTTGTCCGTTGTATCTTTAATGAAATGGATTATGTTTAGCAATAACGTCCCCCCCCCCCCCCGGCCCTTATATGTACGAAAAAATGCAATTGAAAATCCCCAATACTGGCAGATTTCATTTTATCTGTAGCTCACCACTACCTCGTTTATTCACCACTTGTCAACACCACAACAACAAGCAGAGTATATCGATAAAGTACATATTTAGCATAAGTTCTTTTCAGTCATAGATAGAAAGTTGCCTATTCATGACGACAACAATTTACACTAAAAGGTAGAATGAAATGTCAGGTTTTATAACCTATGGAATTGGGAGTGTGGTTTTATTAAAAAAAAAATTGTGTGGATGTGTTTCAATAGATTTCAGTCATGCTCTCCAAGGCAGTGACTTTACATGGGTGATTCATGCCCATTTAGTGTTTTGCTTGTGTATGATTTATAATCAATCACAACACACACACACACACAAACACACACCTTCACACACGCACGGCATTGTGCGCACGCCCGTGTGGAATCATTGCCGCACACACACACAGGCATGCACGCACACGCGGCACGCATGCACGCCACACTACACACATTTATATAGGAAAAACTGGTGAACGAAAGGAAATGGGAGAAAAGTTTAGAGAGAGACAGAGTTTGAGACAGTGCAGGAGAGAGGGAGAGAGAGACAGACAGACATCAGAGAAAGAATAGATAGAAAGGCAGAGACCGCAGATTTGAATATAAAGAGAAAGGACATAGACAGGAGGGCAGATACTTGCAGGGAGAGACTGAGAGACAGGGGGAAAAGTGGAACAAACCGTGATGCTTTGAAGAGTCATAATAGACCGCTATTAGTGCAGGCTTGCTCATAAAAGAGTATAATACATTTATATAAAGATAATAAACAAGAGAGACTGGTGTAAATCTTCCAATTTATCTCCTTTCTTCACCAACACTCCCATACACACACACCACACACCACACAGCATACAAACAACCACACGACACACACACACACACCACCTCGCATACACACACTACACACACACACCACACACACACACACACACAACACACACCACACACACACACACACACGCACACACACACTCAGGACACACACATTTATATCCTTTCCTTCCAACATCCATACACACACACCACACACACACACACACACCACTACACAGCGCATACACACAACCCACACACACCACACACACCACACACCACGCACACACACACACAGACACACACATACATTACACACAGCGGCTACACACACACACTCACACACACTCACACACACACGCACCGCCACCACACAACACACACATAACACAACACACACACACACACCACATACACACACGCACACACACACACAATACACACACACACACAACGAACACCATCAATAACACACAACACACGCACACACATACACACAAACACACTTACACACACCACACAGCACAGCACACACACCACCACAGAAACAAACACACACTCATACACACAAAAGGTATGTAGTATGGTATGGGTGACCTTAGTGAAGGGAAGACACACGACACACACACATTCATGGGAACAATACAGGTAAGACTCAGATACAAGGACAGTGTTGAAGTAGATAGGTACAGGAATAGAAAAATACCTTATCCATGTCTCTCGATAACATTCACACAGCAAGTGACAGTGGACCTCACACCCAAGCTCTCATAATATTGTGAAACTTTGTTCTCACTTTCATATACGAGGCATGGCTGTTTTTTCCGTGTTTTAAGCAGTACAACAATTCTCATGTATTTCATGCTAATATATTTTTTAACTTTGGGTTATGACAGTGGTGTGGGAAGCAACAGAGAAATAGTGAAAACGTGTTTCATTTGATGACATTTTTATTGCATGAGAGAGAGGATGTGTGGGGAGGTCATTTTTGTGGGGTGCACTAATATTTATTTTTGGTGGGTTTGTTTTCTTGTTTCTTTTATTCCAATGATAATAGGAATATGCCCACACATGTGAGTATGGCATCCGTCCCCCTGTCCCTGCAGCTTTGTCAAAATCAATTTTTTTTTCCACACTGTTCCACACAATGGCCACTCTTTGAAAAGCCGCACAGGTCTTTAAGTAAGGACAAGATATATTCTGCCTGCATTTACACCGTGTGACCTGGGTTTTAAAGTCTCATCCAGTGTGGGATGCAGTTTTGTGACTTGCCTCATCCCTGCTCCAGCCATACATAGCCTTGCCATTTGGAGAGGCAGAGCAGGTCTTATGTTGTGCAGGATATCTTTGAGTAGAGATAGAGAGAGAGAAGGAGAGAGTGAGAGAAGGAAGGAGAGAGAAAGAGATAGGAGAGAGAGAGGGAGTGAGAGAGACAGAGGCAGCGGAGACGACAGGATGAGAGACAGATAGAGAGATTGGTGGTTTGATTGATCGATTGATTGAGTGATTTATTGATTGAGTAAGTGAGTGATTGTTTAATTAAGATATTGATTGATTGATAATGGTTATTAACAAGTGTTACAGATAAGTATTGGGAGGCCTTTGTTTTCACCTGGCCCTTACCCAGAGTATATATGTTGCTGATGATGCTGGTGAGGGACACTCTAATCTCATTGTCATCTTTGGCATAGATTAACAGACTGTCCACTTTAATCGTAGTGGGTGTCTTTAAAAATGTGTTAAAGGCTTGAGTTATGAGAAGGAATAACTGTTGGATTAGGATTTTGTAGCATTGTTGCACATACTTTGTCTTGGCCTAAGCACTTTTCCCTAATTTTAATGTTGAGTATCAGCGATAAAAGGTTGGGAGATGAGAGAGAGAGAAAGAGAGAGAGAGATGTGACGAGTGAGAGAGAGAGATAAGAGAGAGAGACGAGATGAGAGAGACTGGAGAGGAGAGAGAGAGGGGAGAGAGAGAGACACTTTATCAGACAGAGAGAGAAAGAGAAGGAGAGTAAAGAGATGAGAGAGAGAGAGAGAGAGAGATTGAGAGAGAGAGAGAGATTGAACGAGGGAGAGATTGAGTGAGAGAGAGAGAGATGAGGGAGAGGAGAGAAGAGACGAGAGAGAGAGAGAGAGAGAGAGAGAGAGAAAGAAGAAGAGATGATGAGAGAGAGAGAGAAGATTGAGAGGAGAGAGAGAGAGAATGATGAGAGGAGAGATGAGAGAGATTGATACTGAGAGATGAGAGAGAGATCTTTTCGGAGATGAGAGAGAGAGAGAGAGTGAGATTTTGCTATAATAAGGTAATAACAAATGTACACTTCATTTTTTTTTTCACTACTGGTTTGAGTTCTAGGTGAACAATTGATGACTTTATGTGTAGGTGACTTAGTTCTCCCCAAACCACCTCCTCAAAGGTAGCTGCATTTCATCTTGGGGAAGGCTGTTTAACACAATACTGTGGGTCGTGTTTTGAAATGTTGTCATCCTGTTCTCCTGGCACAAGAGTGTCTACTTTTCAGTAGAGCTGAACGGGTTTTAAGTGCTTGTGCTGTGAATGATGGTATGTCATCGGATTGTGTGATGATGATGTGTGTGCATGGTATGTGTGTTACGATGTGTATGCATGATGTGTAGTGCTTGATGTGTGTGCCAATGATGTGTTGTGCATGATGTGTTCATGTTTATGTGCATGTGTGTTGTGCACGTGTATGTGCACGATGTGTGTGCAAGATGTTTGTGGTATTATGTGTAAAAACACACTACAGTCATTCGGAAACGAAATCTCATATGACGGAGGGACTTTCTGTGGAGTGGAGGTTGGTGCTGTTGATATCTACAGGGGTAAAAAAATCATTTAACAGACACCTTCGGTGGTGGATCAAAACCGGGCATCTGGTTAAGGAGTTCAACACTCTGAGATGGAGTCAGCTATCATGGTTAACTCCAGGGACAATCCACTGATGAGATTTGAACCGGGGTCAATACATGCAAGTACGTCACTCAAACACCAGTTATCCTGTTAACCATGTTTTGTGTGTGTGTGTATTGTGTGTTGTGATGTGTGTGTGAGTGTGTGTGTGTGTGGTGTATTGTGGTGTGTGTGTCTGTGAGTCGTGTGTATTGTGTGTGTGTGAGTGTGTGTGTGTGTGTGTGTGTGTGTGTAGTAGTTGTGTGTGTGTGGTGTGATGTGTGTGTGTGTGGTGTGTGTGTACAGTGTGTGTGTGTTGGGTAGGTTTGCGTTGGGTTGCGTTGTACTATGTGTGTTCTACTCGTGCTGTGTTGTGCTGTGTTGTGTTGTGTTGTGTTGTGTTGTGCAGTACTGTGCGGCTCTGTGTTGTTTTTATTATTTGTTTATTTATCTATTTACTTACTTTGTTTATTTATTTCGGAAATGATGGAATAAGCATCCATATGCCTTTCTAATTCAATTCCCTGTGTATACAAGTTTGTAAATTTTGTCATCGGCAGAAAATGGCTTACTCTTTTGTAAAAACGGAATGAGTTTAAACGTGTCCGTAAGTTGTCCTGCGTGCGCTTACACATGTGTCCTTGGGGGACGGTCGTTGGAGGGACGTTGTGGTGGTAGTCACCTGGGGTGGGCAAATCACACGGTCTGGCTCCACGACTGAGCTAACACTGTCGTCAGTAGGGGGCTTAGTAGGTGGTGTCCTGCGTATGTAAGCTCAGAACAGGCACCACTGAACACCACCAAAGTGACCCAGCAGCAGTGCAGTGCCACTCTGGCTCGGGGGCCCCACAGCGGCCTGATAGTGATGGGCTCCTGTGGATTGCCGATACTGAGAATTAGACATAATAAATCTGGGTATGGCTGTGGCAGGGAGATTGGAATGAGCGGAGTGGGAACAGCAGGATTGGGACATCACAAAAGATAAGGCAGCAATACAAATAAGAATATTCAACGTGTAGAACATAACTTTCTTGTCAAAAATAGTCTTAAAGAATTTATTTGACTGCTTATATTTGCTGACCATTCTTGAATGAGTCTTTGTTTAAATATGCTTTTTTCCCAAACACGCTGTTGAAACTAAACAATGTTGAATCCAGTTAAACATAAAGTTTCCCTTGTTTTTGAAACTCACTACTGTCTTCTTGAGTTGTCTAGTTGCAACAGACATTGATTACGCCTTGTGTGGTATCAGATCTCTGTTTTTTCTAAAAAAATAAATCGATATATTTGCAGGGGTGGAGAGTGAGAGAGAGGGGTGAGAGAGGAGAGAGAGAGAGAGGAAGAGAGTGAGAGGAGAACGAGAGGATGAGAGAGAGAGAGAGAGAGCTGAGAGAGAGGAGAGAGAATAGTGAGAGAGTTAGAGCGAGAGAGACAATGACAATGACAATGACAATGAAAATTCTTTTATTTCGAGGATAATTGAATAAGCACCACATGTACTTGTTTTACAGCCAGTCCCCGACCGTTAGGGGCTATTCTTAATAATAATACCCAATACTTTTACAGTCTCGCAATAAAACAAGGAAAATAACCATTTTCAAAACAGCTCCCCCCTACATCCCCGCCCCCCAAAGCAAGCAATAAAGAAAAACCTAAGAATACCCCACCCTACCCCACCCCAAAAAAACCCTAACAATACAAAAAAACAATACCAAAGAGAAGGAAACCAAAAAACCAACATTGATGATGAAAAAGGAGAAAAATCAGA
>CM054168.1:35362320-35367634 GCA_028751875.1 Rapana venosa
AATGCTATATTAGGACCATCATTGGGACATTGTATGTGAAATTTTCAAAAAATATTCTTGCTGGAGGACTACAGCGTAATTTATAACCATGTTTTTTATGTGTTTAAAAATGTGGCGTTTAATTAATATCATAGACTGACGACATAAACGTGACCCTGGAAAGTTTCAGTAGTTTTGGCAGTATTTAATACCAATTAAAATGACGTTCTGATGTTTAAAGGATATATTCCGTTTCCTCCATACACATGTTTTTCCGAGAGAGCACGGCAGTCGACAGACGAGACGAGAGAGATGGACGAGAGAGAAGAGAATTGACGAGCGGACTCGGAGAGAGGTTGAGAGAGAGATATGAAGAGAGATAGAGCGAGGAGAGAGGAGATAGAGAGAGATCCTAGTGCGGAGAGAGAGAGAGATAGAGAGAGAGATAGAGCGACGCGACGTGTAGAGAGATAGCAGAGTCCCGAGAAGAGAAGTTACGAGCGATGAGTGAGAGAGAGAGAGAGATAGAGAGAGAGAGATTAGGGAGAGAGATAGAGCCGAGAGAGTGGAGTATGTCCGAGAGATGACGTAGAGATGAGAGGAGAGAGTGACCGAGAGAGAGAGATGAGAGATCCGCGTTGTGCTGACGTGAGTGAGAGAGTCCCCGAGAGATCGAACGATTGAGATGAGCACCCGTAGGAGGAGAGAGATGACGTGAGAGAGACGAGCGAGTCGAGAGATGAGGACCGAAGATGGAAAGCGTGCTGAGATGAGTTGACCGAGCAGAGCAGAGAATGCTCCCATTTTTGTTTCATTCTGCCAAGGGTTACCTAACATGTTGATCTTATTTGTATAACGATAGTTTACCATCTAATTAGGTTCAGACTCGACTCCTACACTCTCATCTAAGTTTCACAACTACCGCACCTGCGCGTAGCACCAACGTTTACTACCGTATGGACTGGTTTTATCTGGTTTTCCTGCTGTTCGAATTGAAATTAAAAACTAAGTAGAAAACAACAGTTTTCATGGGTCTGTGATATTGATATAATTGAATAATGTTGTTTTTTTATTGTGGTTTGTTTACTTACCTGATTTTGTTTGTACGAAATATATCACAACCATTGATTAATTAGTGTTGTTTGTTTTTTGATATTATGGTTGGTTATCTTACATTTTTTTTCCCTTTGTGTGCTGTGCGCGCGCCACTTGCGTTGATGCACGCGAGGCGCGCCGCGAGTGTGGGTTTGTGTGTGTTTGTGTGTGTATGAGTTTGTGTGTGTGCGCGGCGTCTTGCGTGCGTGCGTGCATGCCGATGGAGTGCGCTCGCGTGCGTGAGTGGGCGCAATCGTGCGAGCGCTTTGGTGTGCTGCCCTTTGTGTGTGTGTCAGTCATTATATGTGTGTATGTGCGTGTCGCCTTTGTGGTGTGTGTGCTGTGATGTGTGCGACGTGGGCCTATGGGAGTTGGGCTTTTTGTGTTGTGTATGTGTGTGTGTGTGTGTGAGTGTGTGTGTGTTGTTGTAGTGTCGTGTGGGTGTGTGGCTCGTCCGTGTTGTCGTCGTTAGTGATTTCTTTTTATCACATATACAACGACACAACATCAGATCTCTCTCTTCTCTCTTTCTACTTTTCTCTCTATCATATTTTATCCAAGGTCTGCATACCAAACACACCTAGGTCAAAGCAGATAAGGAGGTGGCCACAGGATATATCGTGTATAGGTTCCGTTGTGTTTACACATTTGATATTAGGCCACGCTTTAAAATGATCCACGGGCAAAAGATAGTTGTCCTGATAAAGTTCTGTAGATGAAAAAAACACTATGAATGGCAGAACAAACACAGTTAGCAGACAGGAAAAGGTAATCTCAAACTCTGTGTGAAACTTAGCTCTTGTGGAGAATTACTCTCCGGAATGCGAGAGAAGTCCGAAGTTCCACAGCTGAGTTATATGCCCTGACTTAAATTCTGGATCGTATCATAATAAGTAACTAAAACTAAATGCGTGCCCATCAACTTTTCGACCACATTCACTACACTAAATCTAACACTCTCAAGCTCTTATACCGTGTTGTTTATACGATAACATTCTTTTAATTCTGTTTAAAGAGAAGAAAAGGGAAAAACAAATTACATGAGCAAGCTGAGAAAGTTAAAGGAAGTTTAACACAAAGGATTTATACAAAGCATAACTTCTATCAACATTCAGTTTAAATGGTCGGCCACACTTTCACAGTTTAAAACAAAGATTGCTGTGGCAAAAATCGTAATATGTTAAAGTTTTGATAATTGTTCTAATCTAATACATTTTATTGAAAACGTATTTTAACATTATTACTCCATATAGTATTGCTAATGCTATTGATATATAGCTTCTGTTCATTAAAAATAATAAGACCTTACAGTTTTTGTATATGGCAGAATAAAAGTTAAATCAGGCATGAATTTGACTTGATTTAGTGTTTTTTTTTCCTATAGGATGTTATGACGTCATAGATTTTCTATTTATCTGTATAACACCCTTAAAAATTATGGTAAAATTGAATTTCAAAAAATTTACGCACATATAACAAAACTCATCCATCAACTCTATCATGATCAACGAGACACGTGCACTTTAGAACTTAAAATTGTATATATGATAACTGCAGTTGTTCAGCTTCAGTATACATATTTTTTGTAAACTCCCATTTATGTAAAATCCATTTGAAATGTGCACATGAAAAAGAAAATGACTATATACATAGCGCTGCAGTTCCCTTAGAATCAAGTGTCTTGCTCAGATGATTACACTTTTACCAGCTGAAATTCAACTTGGACCTGACAGTCGATCACAGAAAGTTGCACCATATGAAAACGTGCTCTATTAATTGTGTTGAAATTTTGATCTAGATGAATGTTAACCTGTCGATATGTAATTAGGTCTCGACATTTGTTGTAATGTCCAACAAAACATAACTAGTGCACATTTAGCTGTCATTTACTGCTGTGTTCTTTGTTGTCCAGTGTAGCTTTGTTTGTGTATACTGACTACCCTGAGAGTTCCTCTCTGTGTTGTTCTGACATTATGTACATTGTGACCTGTTTCTGCATTGGATTAGCCCGGTCAGTCATTGGACTTTTGGGGAAGACTCTAATCCATAGTTGTGGACATTCACTGTTGTCCTGTTTCGTTGATCCAGAGTTGTTTGTATTCTTTATTTGTCCTTTGTTGGTTGTCACTTTTTTGAAAGATAACTTAATGTGTATTGGCTTTTCTCTGAGTGGTTCTTATGTGGCCACCCGAGTTAAACTCTGACTTTATGAAAAACTATCTTTCACAAGTGTTGCAATTACATGGTCTTTTATCCTGGTCCGTGGGCTTTCTTACTGCTTGGTTACGTCTATATATTTGCTCTTGTTCTAAACGCCTTATCAACAATCGTACTTTTTTGTGTGCCACTTGTATGGCATTTTCTCCTGTCGTGGGTTTCTAATGTGAGCCGGTGAAAAACATTTCCTCCTGCACATACGTCTTTTAACAGTTCGTGCTCTTTGTATGGCTTTTCTCTGTGGGGTTTCTAATGTCCGCCCGTCATCTTAGAACCACTTTTCCATTTGTGGTATTTTGTCTTATACTCAATGTATTTTGCCACTCGCATTTATGTGGTTATTCATCCTGTGTGGGTTCGAATGTGGCGATTCTTAGTTGGTTTGATAGTAAACGTTTCTTTGACAATCCGAATGATGTTGTTAGGCTCTCTCCATCCTGTATGGTGTTCACGCATGATGTATTTTTAAGTCTGTATCTTACACGTGTACTGTTGTCACCAATAAATTTGATAACTATCGTATGGTCTTTCTCCAGTGTGTGTTCGGAGGTGGCAAGTCAAATGACTATTTTGGATGAATGCACTATCACAAAAAGTACATTTGTGTGGTCTTTCTCCCGTGTGGTTTCGCATATGTATGTTTAAATGGCTCTTTTTCTTGTATGCCTTTTTACATTCTGAACACTTGTAAGGCCTTTCTTCCATGTGGACTTGAAGGTGTTTTTCTAGAAGGCTTTTTTGAACAAACAATTTTCCACAGTGTTCACACAGGTAAGAATTTATCATTGCAAAATCAGTCATGCCTCCTTTTAAAGATGTCTGTCTACTTTGAGTTGTGTCACACCCAGCAATTTCAACCTCACCCAAATCATCAGGTATGATGCCAATATCCACTTCATTTTGAACCTCTGCAGTTATTTTACATCTTTCTTTTATTTCATCTTCCAGCATTTCTGTTTTTTCAAAGCTGTCCCCAGTTGGCTTTCTATTGGTAGTTGCTTCAACGCTGTAGTGAGACATTTGGTCACAGTCCTCTTTCTGTATAATCTTTCTGTGCCGGGTAAACTCTCTTTTTGGGTATATATTTTCTCACTGTCAGTGCAACTGTGTGTCTTGTCCCCTTCTTGAGCTTCTCTGTTGCTGTGTAAACTACATTTTACACTGACAGTCTTTCCAAAGTCAAAGCACTCAAGTGGGTTTTGCTTTTCATGAGTTTCCCTGTGTCTGTCAAAGCCAGGTTTCCTTTTAAAACTTCTTCCACCGTCTGTGCATGTGTATGGCTTTTCTCCTGTGTTACTTGGTCTATGCTCTTCAACATTATAATTTGTACTGACTGTTTTCTCCCTGTCATCACACAAGTGTCTCTTTTGTGATGTGTGCTTTACTAGTGGACTGTTGCCAGCAGTGATGTGTTCAGTGACTTCTCGATGGTCACAGTCCTTTTTTGTGATGTGAATATAATCGTTTCTTTTGCGTCTTGATATGTCTTCTTTGTTTGTATTTGTAATGTGTAGAAATATCTTTATATTATTCTGTATCTCTTCAACACCAAGCCCGTCTATAGAGCCCTTTGAGAACATGGATTTTTGAATACACACAGTAAATTCACACGTGCCCTTAACCAGTTTGACTTCACCTGGGAAAGAAATACCTGTAGGAGTTATCCCATGTTCATCAGAGGCAGAGATGTTTTCTTTTGTATCATGAACATCTGCATGGTCGCTGTAGTTACACGTACAGGCAACGTCAACATGTCTGTTATTTTCTTCTGCAGTGTCCCAGTACACATTGGGTTCCTGCTTGCACTGAATGTTCTCGTAGTGTCCAGTTGTTTGCTCTTGGAATCCACTTGTCTCAGGCAGGTCTTGGGCATGTCCATGTTCAGTCACAACATCTCTGCTGACAGTTGTTTTGGTCTGTTCTGAAGTGTCTTCTTGTTTAATGTCATATCTGCAAAGTTGCCTTGGTTCATCCTCCAGAACTGAAGCCTCTGCTCGCAAAGCAGTCATTACTGGAATTATGG
>CM054168.1:35368134-35383134 GCA_028751875.1 Rapana venosa
GCCCTCCCCGGGTTTTTATTTAAATTCCTCACAGACAGTTTCCGAAAGTTTTGAAAAAAAAAAATTAATTTAAAATCTGTGGAGTCCCACGGGAATCATTTCCGGGGCCCCGTTCTTTTGTCTCTACACTGCCCCCACTCTAACATTAAAAAAAAACCCACCTATTGATCATCTTTTCTATTTTTTTTTGACATCAGTTTCCCAAGTGCGTGTTTACTGTTGAAAAACTTCCCTTTTCCCCCCCTTGCCAAATATTTTCCTATCCCTTTTCAAGACATTAAAACGGGTGATCAGAACAAGTTACAACTTAATGCCGAAAAAACCCAAAAGCCAGGGGCTCTTTGGGGGACCCTTATAAACTTTTCCCATCCCCAAAAAACATAATAAAATTTTCGGCAGTGGAAAGTTCCTTTGCCCAAACCTCTGTGAAGAAATCTAGGTTTTGGGTTCTTGAAAACCATTTTTCTCTATAAAAAAATTTCCCATCACCCAGACCTCCCGTCTTGCTCTAAAAATCGGAAATAAGCCAAAATTAAAAAAGCCCACTGCCCAATTAAATAAATTTCCCAAGCTCGTCACACTCTCATTCTTTACGTTTAGACTACTGTAATTCTCTTTTGGCGGGCCTACCAGCATCATCCAAAAAACTCTTTTAAAACCGAAAACAAAACTTGAAAGCTGGGGGGGAATGGTTTAAGAAAAAAAAACCCGAACACATCACCTTCTTCGGCGTTTCTCTTTATGGTTGCCAGTTCAAAAAAGACTGGGTATAAATTTCCCTCTGTTTCAAATGTTTTTCCACAATTTTGCACCATTTTTATCTTTGTAACTGTCTTCACCTGTAACCCCACCCCCGTTCCCTTCTTTTCACCCGCAGTCTTTGTGCTTTCGAACCCCCAGATTCAAACATACCACTGTTGGCTGTGCTCCTTCTCTTTTTGGGGGTTTCCAAACCCGGGGAAATTGGCCTCCCTCTTTCCCCTTCGCCCAAAAACCCTTTACGGGGTACCTTCAATTTCCCGCCCCAAAACACCTTATTTCCTTTCCGACACTTTTACCCCATATCCGTTCTACTTTTTCAACAGCATCCCTTTATCTCCTTAAATGTGTTCGCGGGGTGTGTGTGGGGTGTAAGTGTGTGTTGTGGTTTTGTTTTTGTGTGTGTTTGTGGGGTGTGTGTGTGTGTGTGGGGGTGTGTGTGGTTGTGTGTGTTTTGTCATGCACGTGCAAAAATTTGAATTTTTTCGTTATATATTTGGGGAAAAAGTTGCTGCGCGTAAATGATTAGGCAAGCGTTTCGATGTGATTGTTTTACAGGTTTCGGCGCTTATAAATTCCATTATTATTTTTATTATTTTTTTTATTATTATTATTTTTTTATTATTATTTTATTATTTTTATCATTATTTTTATTATTATATTATTATTATAGTAGTATAAAAATAAAAACAAAAATAATACAAATAATTTTTTAAACTACTATACCTAACTACTATTACTACTACTATCTACTATACTACTATACTACTACTACAAACCCTATACGTTGATGATGTGATGACGATGATTGATGATGATGAGATGAGATGTGTATGAGAATGTGATAGTGATTTGTAGTAGAAAAAGAACTAAATAATACTAATAATAATGATACTACTACTTTATACTACTACTACTACTACACTCTACTACTACTACTACTACACACTACTACTATAACATAAAAAGAATAAGAGAACAAAAACAACCATTTCAGTATGGTAATGTCATGATTTTAAAATAAACGTATAATTTGACCCTTCATTTTTTTGTTTTTTTAATATTGAAAGAAAATACAAAATGGGCAGGACGGCTTAGTGGTTTTTGTTGAACTCTTAACCCAAGGGGCCCGGATTTTTAGCCCCCACCCAGGGTCTGTTAGAAGACTGTTGCCCCCTTAGTTGACATCATACCAAACCTTACCTTCCCAAAAACTCTTGGAGTATTTTTGAAACCCGTGGTCCTTGAACCTGCCCATACCGCTGCAGATGGAGCAGCTGGGCAACGTTCGTCACTGCAGTGCCCGATCGGAGGGTATGTAAAAGAAAAGATGAAGTGAGATGAGATGGATGAGATGGACGAGATGTGGTAGATTAGAGAGATTAGATGAGGTGGGATGAATGAGGTGAGATGAGATGTATGAGGGAGATGAGGTGAGATGAGTGAGGTGATATGAGGTGAGGTGAGAAAAGTTTGAGGTGATTTGAGATATTTTTTAGATGAGATGGATGAATGAATGAGGGTAAGGGTAGATTTGATATAGAGGGTGGGTGTGATGAGGTAAGATGAGATGAGGTGAGATGATGAGATGGGGATATGAGATTGGTGATATGAGTGAGGTGAGTGAGTAAGATAAGGTGTATGAGAGAGGTGAGATGAGGTGAGGGGAGGTGTAAAGAGAGTGATGAGATGAGTGAGATGAGATGAGTGATATGGAGATGAGATGAGGTGAGGTGAGATGGGATGAGAATGAGTTGAGATGAGATTGGAATCAGAGAGGGAGGTTGTGGGCATGCAGCGAACTTCGTGTGCTGTGTTCAAACTGTCCAGCCTTGTGGACAAAAGGCAACTTCACGCCAGGAGGAACAGAATGACAGCATTTCCCAAAACCCATGCACGGGTGAAGGGTTTTAAAGACAAAATTCCAAAGGTTAAGGGACAAAATTCCAAAGGGTTAGGACACAATTCCACAGGTTTAAGACACAATTCCCAAAGGGTTAAAAAAATTTCCCCAAGGGTTAGAACACAAATCCAAAACGGTTGAGACACAACCCCAAAAGGGGGTTTTAAGCCCACACTTCCACGGGTCAAAAACCCCATTCCCAAGGGTTCAGACACATTCCCAAGGGTTAAGACACAAACCCCAAAAAGGGTTAACAAAATTTCCCCAAAGGTTAAGACACAATTCCCAAAGGGTTAGACAAAATTTCCCCAAAGGGGTTTAAGACACAATTCCCAAAGGTTTAGACACAATTTCCAAGGGTTTAAAGACACAAATTCCCAAAAGGGTTAAGACACAAGTCCAAAGGTTTAAAACTTTCCCAAAGGGTTAAAACACAATTTCACTATTGTTAGCCTTGAAGGTCTAGCCAAAGAAACGTAAAAAGAGACTGTGCCTTGAATTTTTTCCCTACGCCTAGCCATTTTTCTCTGTCTCTCTGTTTTCTATCTGTCTGTCTGTCCCGTCTGTCTGTCTGTCTGTCTGTGTCCCCTCTGTCTCTCTCTCTCCTTTTCTCTCTCTCTCTCTTCCTCTCTCTCTCTCTCTTCTCTCTCTCTCTCTCTCTCTCTCTCTCTCTCCTCTCTCTCTCTCCTTTCCTTCTCTTTCCTCCGTTTCCTCTCTGTCTTTCTCTGTCTCTGTGTCTCCATCAGTGTCATCATTTGAAATCAAATACGTTTACTGATTACCTCTTCTTGTTCAAAACAATGATGAATCATTCTTTACACTTGTAAAGATAACTACTTATCCCTAAACTGCTTCAAAGTGTGCGTATTCCATATACATTGTTAATGATATGTACTGTTCATGCATTGTTTATCATTATACCTTTGAATGGTGCAAAAAGCCAAGCAGTTCAAAACTGGATTCAAACCGAATGGGTACATGAAGTCATGCGTTCGATGCTTGAGGCCATTAGATGAATTAAGTGTTGTGATTGTTATGATATTCTGGATTAACTCTCAGTGCAGATGTGTTGGTGTCTTGATTCCCTTTGTGTATATACGCATGACGAAACTCAAATATGCACGTTAAAGATCCCTAATTCATGTCAGCGTTCGGTTGTTATGGAAACACGAACATGCTCAGCATACATCCTTGAAGACTGAATGCAGCTACCTGTATGGCTGCATACACAAAATGTCAGCCTTCGTGAAACTAGCAGTTTTAACCGAGGAATGATAAAAAAAAACATTATGTGCATACCATTACTTTCACTGAAAATAACATTTTTTTTCTATTAAATGAAGTGTGCATGTGCTAAATCACCCCTGTATAATTAAGTGCAGACTATTTATAGCATTTAGTTTTGTTGAGAGGAATAGGAGTATAAAACACAAACAAAACCCCACAAAGATTCATGATTTAAAGAATGATTGGGAGGAGGAAGGGGGGCTACTCCTGAGAGTCTTCACGTGCTGTGTGTTTGTGTGCTGAAATACCTTCTTATACAGCGTTGGATATTCGTGTGTGAAACGAATAGCATTTTCTTGTCTTGTTTCTTATGCTTGATGAATGTAATGGTGTGCTACCACCTGTCACAGATAAATTGATTTAGTGTCACACGTGCTCCTCCCAGAATCATTCCAGCACACATTAAACCTCCCGACGATTTACAGTTCATTCAGGGAGGGAGGGACCTGAGGGTGACCTAGCTATGGGGGTAGCACTTGCCGCAGCGCTGGGTAGCGGCAGTCCTGGACCGGCTGGTCAAACACGACGACGCCTGGTCTCGTCCACCTCCAGGATTTCTTCAGCACGCTGCCAGACTTCCACCACTGCTCTCCAGGTCGTCAGGTTTCTTCAGCACGCTGCCAGACTTCCACCACTGCTCTCCAGGTCGTCAGGTTTCTTCAGCACGCTGCCAGACTTCCACCACTGCTCTCCAGGTCGTCAGGTTTCTTCAGCACGCTGCCAGACTTCCCGCGCAGCTTACCTGGGCAGACCTACATGACGTAAGTCATCTTGGCAAACATTGCTAGGTACATCCCCCTTTCCCCTTCTCCCAGTATAACTATATTGGAGTTAGGCAGGCCCTCCTCAATCTACTAAATGAATATTTTAAAACAACAATATCTAAAACCCAGGCACATGACAAGAATACAGACACTGACATCGGTCTTCAGACGCTCACATGGATAAAATTATATAAAAAAAAACATTTAAAAACAGGCTATAACATAGTCTATACTTATACACTTGACATGGTGTTGTAGTTTATAGTATTGTACTTTTTAATTTCAATTATCAGCCAAAGATGCTTTTTGCATCACAACAACATATTTTCGTCACAGACATATGACGTGTATACTTCCATTCTTTATTTGTCATGACCCAGTCTATCCTCTTTACACCTAGACAACGCTAATAATTGAATAATTTCACTTTCTTCTCTCGTTCAAAAGTGCTTACAATATATTTCGAAACATGTTATGGCTGATGCATTGGGTTTCTCTATTGTAACTTACTGATATTTTCATCTCACAATTCTTAAGCTTTCTATCATTACATCAACTTTCTTTCTTCAATGTATCATTAATAAACAAGACAATAATAGTGATCACAATCACCTGTGCCATTGTTGCAGGGCAACTAGCCAGAGGGGACCTGCACTGCTCCTCTGTAAAAGTAAAATACCCCCCCCAAAACCCCCCCCCCCCCCCCCCCCCCCCAAAAAAAAAAAAAAACACACTAAAAAACGAGCACGCACTCAAATATAGGACAAACATATAGAAAAAAAATGACGGAAACTATAGCCAGGTGATTAAGACTTCCCCTTCAATCAACAGGTCACTGAGTCATGGTTTGATTCTTGGTTGATATTCATTTTAAAAGGGACCCAGAGTTTATGCCGGCATTTATTAGGGTATGAAAACACAAACAGACTCAGCCTTCATGAATCCCTGATGTTAGATTGCAGCAAACCTTCATGGTGGGAAAAAATGGTCGTAAATGCAAAACTCACTACTATGATGAACATCAGAGCTTTGTGCCAAGAAACAACAAAAATAAAAAACAGTCAGATAGACAAACAGACAGGCAGTTAGGGAAACCTGGTAGACATATAGATAAAAGTAATACAATGGGCAGACATACATAATGGCAAATACAGCTTTAAACCCTAAAATGCAGTCCAGACCTATAAAATGAGAATGGATTATTTTCACGTTTATTTTCAATTTCCTTCATTTCCCCTGACGAAGGCAAAAGTTTCAATGGAAAAAAACTGCAGCACGTGCATCGTTTTCAACTGTCAAAGAACAATCAGCACCCATAGCTCTGGATCTAGGGATGTCTGAGCACAGTTCAAGATACTTCGAGAGCTGGGTATGTGGGTCACTGTCATTTTGTTGATGGAAAGCTTTTGGGAAGACATTTGACAAGGTAATTGATTTGTTGCTTAATGTATGTCCCCCGTCTTGTCTGTACTTTTCACATCAACATTCGTCAGCATATGTGTTTTTAGTCATTCATGATACCCTGAACTGTATTAACGCTAAAGTGCATACTGTCTGCTCTTATATTGCCTACTATGTATGAGTTTTTATTTATTTATTCTATTTATTCTTTTATATCATGGACAATGGAATAAGCACTTATGTGCTTTTTTACATCCAGTCCCCGTGTGTTTACGGTTTTGTAAATGATGTCATCCCTTTTCCCACCGGCACACAATGGCCTACTCTTACGAAAGCGGAAAAGGATTTAACGTGTGTGCAAGATGTTCTGCGTGCGTTTGCACACGGGGCCTCGGTTTACAGTCTCATCCGAAAGACTTTTGGGGAGAGTGGAGTCTGCACTGATGTTAACTCCAGGGGAAAATATCCCCTTGAACAGGAATCGAACCCGGGTCGTCAGATTGCGAGCGCAGTGTTCTAACCACTAGGCTATCCCGTCCCCCTGAGTGAGTGAGTGAGTGAGTGAATGGGTGAGCGTGTGCGTGTGTGTGTGTGTGTGTGTGTGTGTGTGTGTGTGTGGTTCATGGTAGAGGAAAAAAGATGAAGAGAGGATATTACACTTTCCCATATGTTAAATTATGATATACTTTGCATGAACAGGAAATAATGTATTATAATTGTTTTTTATTAATCAAAATCAACATCGCGTCTCAGAGATATGTGGGAAAAAGCTGCTTTCCTTCTGCACACCTAACTTTACATGACATGTTTATATTCCAACCAAGGGCTACTGCAGATACTGTATGTGCATTCATATTTTTTTTATGCGTATGAAAAGGACTGTAGTCCTGTTTATCAACGATAAATTGTTTAGTCTAGTTTGGGAAAGAATATTTATGATTTATTTAAAACGTTTCCCTTTATAAAATTAATAACAAGAAGTGGTTTCTGATATGCAAATAAATCATCTGATGTGGGGAATTGGGGTAGGGAGTGGAAGGTTGGAGAGTCATTGACATTTTATATCTGTAGTAGCTGTTGATGCTGGTATCATCACTCACACACACACACACACAACACACAAAACACACACACACACACACCACACACACAAACACCACATACACACAGCACACACCCCACACACACAAAACACACAACACACACACACACACACACACACACACACACACAAAAGAAGTGGGGGTTCAAAAACACTGCTCATGATACACGATGACTAACAATTTGTTTTGATAGTGTTTCTAAGGGCTTTTTTTTTGTCATTGTTGGTTTTTCTCTTTTTTTAGATAAAGGGAGATACAGACATGTTAAGAGAAATAAAAAAGGGATAGGCAATATTTGTGCTATTTGAGATGACTTATTTAGCTTCTTTTGTGGAATGTATACAAGAGGTATAGAAACAAAATATCAACTCTGTATATATTACTATCCAACAAACACAAATAACCTAGAACAAATATTTACATAATAGAGCAAAATAAAAAAAAAAAGTCACGTCAATTGTAAACAATGGACATGAATCACTGTTTTGTTGGCAGATGACTTCAGTTCTCCAACATGACAAGGCCTATCCAGTAAAACCAAAATCAAAGGGAGAGGACTGTTCAGCACAGACCAACAAACTGTCACCACAGAGGATGTGGGCTGAACATGAACATGCCCAAGAGCTGCCTGAGACAAGAGGAAGCCTAAAACAGACAGCGGGCACTGTGAGAACATTCAGGCAAACGGGATCCACTGAGGCAGGACGTATGGTTGGAGTAAGAACTGATAACTCACCTGCCTTGTAACAGCAATGCATGCCTGCATTGTAACAGCAATGACACTGCAGATTTTAATGACGTAACGGGACGTTCACCTGCCTGCAACTTGTAACAGCAATGCACTGAACAATGACCTGCAATTAGTAACAGCATGACACTGAGATTATTGACGTGAACAGGTGAGTCACTGCCTGCACTGACAGCAATGACATGCAGATGTTAATGATGTAACAGTTGACGTCATGCCTGCCTGTAACAGCAATGACACTGCAGATGTTAATGACGTAACAGGTGACGTCACTGCCTGCACTTGTAACAGCAATGACACTGCAGATGTTAATGACGTAACAGGTGACGTCACTGTCTGCACTTGTAACAGCAATGACACTGCAGATGTTAATGACGTAACAGGTGACGTCACTGCCTGCACTTGTATCAGCAATGACACTGCAGATGTTCATGATGCCAAAGAATGTTCAGCTGTTGCTTGTAAATATGAGATCCCCCCTACAGGTGTTCTTTCCCAGGTGAATTCAAACTGATCAAGGGCACATGTGAGTTCAATATATGTGTTCACAAATCCCTCTTTCCAAGGGGTGTTATTGACAGGCTTGGTTTCGAAGAGTTAAAGAAAAATATAGAAATATGTTTACACAGTAAAGAGAATAACAGGGAAGACATATCCATACACAAAAAAACTGGTTATAGTCAGATCACACAAGACAACTGTGACACAACTGAAAGTAAAGAAACAGGTAATACACCAACACAACACAAACAATACACATGCACGAAGTGTGGTGAGGATTATATCTCCAATTTGTCTGCTAAGCAGCATCTTTTAGCTCACTCAGGATTAAAGTCATACATCTGTGAACAATGTACAGCATCCAGTCAGACATCAGGCAGTAGAAAGCAGAAACACATGGAAACAATTCCCGAAAGTGGAGAAGGCACTGAACAAAACATTGCCGTCAGCAGTTCAAGTTCTAAACACACAGTACAACAGACACCCCCTAGACTTAGAAATATCGATCACCCTCACAACACCCATCCCTACAACACTGATGTGACTCAACACAACCCTGACTTCACTGGGAACATGGGCACTATGGCTGGCACTACAGGACAGCTTCACAGTACCAGCAGTGACACACCTCAGAATAAGGGAACTGCTGTAGGTGCAGGGGGGAAATCTTACCAGTGTAACATATGTGGAAAAATCTTTAGTAGAAAATATAATTTAAAACAGCACATGGTGTCCACACAGAAGAAAAACAATACAGTGTTCACAATGTAAAAAGGGATACAAGCACAAAGGAGACCAAAGAATTCACACCGAGTGCCACTGGAATAGGTCTCTAAAATTTTCCAACATTGTAAAAGCGCTTCCCCAAAAACCCAAAACAGTGGAACAACCTTTCTAAACCACAGGCAAAACCCCCCAGTACTGTAAAGAAACACATGTGAACAGAACTACAAGATGCAGATGAAAAAAGGTTAAAAAAAAACATACAATGGCCCTTTTTTGTAGCAGTGCATAACCGAATTTCATTAAACAAAGATTCGTAAGGGGAAAAAATTTGTCCCGTGTGGGGGAAAAAACAAGTACCATACAGAATTAAGAAACACATGCGAACCCTACAGGAAAAGCCCATCAAGAAAATTTTGTCAAAAAAGGTTTTTCCATCAATCTCTTTTAACTTGTCACGGGCGAATCACACAGGAGAAAAGTACCAAGTGCACCAAAATTTTGTAAGGGGATGTGCCATTAAATGTAATTTAATCTCCACATTAGAACCCCCAAGGAGAAAAACCCTAACATGTGAGTCTGTGGGGAAAAAAGGGTTACCCAAAACGGACATTTAAAAGACACCCTGGTTCACCAAAACAGTGAAACAGTAATGCCCCCTATGGATGGGGTCTTTCCCCACAGCCCCGAAAAATGACACAGGCTAGTCCCAAACAGAAAGTGGTACTATGTAATAAAATAGAACATCAAATTTGGTGGAACATTAAATAGTTAAAACATACAAAAATTACACTGGACACAAAAATTGCATGGGAGTGCAGCTAAAAAAGTGCAGTAGATTTTGTATGGAAATTACAAAGTTGAGACCATTTCACAAAACACGTCTCTCCTCTTGGGAAAAAGTTACAAAACCAAGTAAGGAGCCAATTTTTATAGTACGCTTTCGTTCCCCGGTGATGTCCAATCTGAATGCCTGTAGGTGTAATAAACACTGACAAGACACTTTGCCTGCTGAACCTTGTATATGATTTGTTTTCAGTTACATTGTATTGTGTTTTTATAATTTCCCTATCAATACGGTTACCAATTAATAAAATTTTGGGGTTTAAAGACAATTTCCCCGCTCATTTCTTATGTGATGTGTTTTGTGCCAGTTTTAAATTTTTTTTTAAACATCGTTTAACGGTGATAACTGTAATTAAAAACGGCAAGATTTTTAATCAAAAACATAATTCAAGTTCACGTGTTTTTATTCTTACGCTCTCTATTAACTGCGACCTTTAAAACTTTCAGAAGATTATAACATAGATGTAGCAATTTTCTTTCGTATTTACTTCATAAGATTTCAATGTTGTCTATTACATTTGTACTAGTTTTGTTAGGTTTAGCATAGTTTATGATGATGCCTCTGAGAAAGGGTGGAATGTCTGCAGTCTTTTGTATTTAAAATTGATGGTAAGTTCTAGATGTTATGCTTGTAAAAACCCCCGTGTGTTAACATTTTCTTTATTTTTTTAATCATTGTTAATAAGGGTTTTGTTCTTTTTTGTCTTCCCTTTCTTTTTTTTAAATAAAGGGTTTTCTGTATAAAATATAGGTTTTGTAAGGTTTTATGTGATTGTACGAAGGTGTGAATGTGATGGCCAAACCCACGCGCACACACAACGAACGCACGCAAGCACATTGCACACGCACACACGCACGCGCGAACGCACGCATACACGCACGCACACACGCACTCTTGCATGCACGTACGCACACACAGCACAAACGCGCGCTCGCGCGCACCACACACACACACACACACACACACACATGCACATGCGCGCGCAAAACACACACAATGAAAACATACTTTTTTTTAAAATGGTTTTGTTTCGAGGATAATAGAAAAACCAGTATGTGCTTTTTTCCATCTAGTTTCCGGTTTGTATGCGGATCGTAAATTTATGTCATCTATTCCACCGCACACTGGCCTACTTAAAAGGGGACAAAATTTAAACGTCATGGCAAGATGCTCTGCGTGTGTTCGAGATTCGAACCCGGGTGTCCGGATTTGCAGGGCAATGTTCTGACCTAAGGCTACCCGTCTCCCTTCGGGAATTATCCGCGGCATATTTATCTTATAAATAAAACACACTGAAATTTCATAGGGCTATCTCATCACCCTCCTTCATCATCACAACATCAAATAACACATAATCATCATCAATCTCATAATCATATAACCGTCCCGTGCTTCGGTCGTGAGGGAGACACGAAAGACGATCCGTGGTAAGCCTCCCCCATCCATCTCGGTCCTCGGCTCTGCGCAGTAGTGCCGAGTCAGTCATCCTGGTCCATTCTCTGATGTGTCCACCCATGACTTGTTCTGTCTTCCCCTCTTTCTGCCACCTTCGAGGTTCTGCAGTACTGTTTTTGGCAGAGTGTTGTGGCGGGTGACGTGGCCAACCATGTCAGCTTTTCTTCTTGACGATGGTGAGAAGGGGTCCCTGTGAACCTTTTTTTTTTTTTTTTTTTTGCTGCTCATTTCTGTGACGTCCCCCGTCCTGCTGTTCCCACGCCGCTCATCCAATTCCCCGCCACAAACCTACCAGGTTTGTTTAGTTCATCCTCAGAGTGGGGGTCCAAAGGGAGCCAATCACTAAACAGGCCGATGTGGGGCCACCAGCCAGAGGGGCCCTGCACTGCTGCTGGTTGACTTGGCGGTGTTCATGGTGCTGTTCTGAGCTAACATCGCAGGACCCCCCCTAAAAAACCCCCTACTAACGACGTATTAGTCAGCCCGGGGGAGCCAGACTGGGAGTTGCCCACCCGGGGTTTAGCAACCCCCAAAAGCCCCTCCAACAACCGTCCCCCGAAACCTAAACCCAAAGGCTTTGCCCAAACTCACCACGGCCCAGAAGTGTAGGGGAAAACCCGAATCGAGACCCCATGAGCCCAGAGAAACTGGGCCCCCTGTAAACCCTGCCGCCGTGTTATTTGGCTCTTGACAAATTCATTGGTTTTTTCTTTCTCCCCAGGATTCCCAGCATTTTCTATGGTTTATTTTTTAAATTTGGGGATTCGCTTTGTGTTTCGCAGTCAATGTCCATTTTCCTTCCGTACAGCGGATAGTCCAACGAGGGCTTTGAGAGATTTAGTTTTTTGGGGAAAAAGATCTTTTTATTTTTCCCATATGGGGGGGAGTTCTGTCATGGAAGATGTTGTCATGGTAACGACTTTTGATTTCTGTCGTCGATCTCCCGCCCTTTTTGGTGACCCCAAAGGTTTTAAAAAAGCTTTTACCTCCTCCAGTTGCTGCCGTCATGTAGGGGCTAAAAACGTGCAACAAAAATAAAAAAAGAAAACTTTTCCCCCGTTTTCAACACCATCAATATAGCAGACACAGCACACTCTTTGTTTTCTTATTTGCAAAAACAACTCAAAAAGCAAAGAATGTGTATGTATCGTTTATACAGGTGGTAAAACCCCGGGCATGGTTTCAGATGCAGGGACTTTCACATAGTTGGAAATGTGGGATCGCTACCTTGATGGAGGGTAAACCACGTTTACAAATAATCTGACAAATTTTTTTTCCCTTTGGGAAAGAAATGGAAAAAAAGATTCTCTCTCTCTTCTCTCTCTCTCTCTTCTCTCTTCCCCCTCTCCTCTCTCTTTCCTCTCCTCTCTCTCCCTTCTCTCCCCTTTTTTTCTCTCCTTTTCTTTTCTTCTCTCTCTCTCTCTCTCTCTCTCTTCTCTCTCTCTCTCTCCCCTCCTTCTCTTCTTCTCTCTCCCTCCCCATGCCCGATAAGGGTATTGATTTAGTTTTTGAAATAAATAGGAACGGTTTCCCTACAAGGGGTATCAAATGTGTTGCAAATAAAACCTGGAAAACAGGATGGGTTTCGAAAAAAAGGGGAATCGTTTGTTTAAATGGATTTAAAAATTTTTTTGGTTCAAAGTGTTTGGGAATTTAAAAAAGGAAAAAAAACATATTCAAAAAAAGACTTTTGACATGTTTATCCCAAAATGGTCATGAAATATAAGCAACCTAGAAATCCTTTAAGACTATTTCGAATGAAAAGTTATGTTCTAGAAGTGGAAAAATTTTTCTTCTTCTTCTTGTTCTTCTTTTGTTCTTTTTGTTCTTGTTTTTGTTGTTGTTGTCTTCTTCTCTTCTTCTTCTTCTTCTTCTTCTTCTTTTTCTTCTTCTTCTTCTTCTTCTTCTTCTTCTTCTTCTTCTTCTTTTCTTCTTCTTATTTGCTGCCTCATCTTCTGTGATGTTTCTCTCCTGCTGTTCCCCCACCGCTCATTCCAATCTCCCCGCCACAACCACACCCAGTTTTTTTATCTCATCCTAAGGGTCGGAAGTCCACAGGGAGCCCATCACTATCAGGCCGCCGTTGGGCCACCAGCCAGGGGGCCCTGACTGCTGCGGGTCACTTTGGTCGGTTCAATGGTGCCTGTTCTGAGCTAGCATAGTCAAAACGACACACCTACTAAGCCCCCTACTAACGACAGTTTTAGCCCAATCGGGGGGCCAGACTGAAGAGTTTCCCACCCGAGGTGGCAACCACCACAGTGTTCCTCCAACGACCGTCCCCCGCGAACCTTCAGCAAAAAGGGTTTGACACAACCTCGCCACAGGCACAAAAAGTGTATGGGCACACGGAATATGAGGTCACTATGAGACAAGAGCAACTGGGACCATCAAATCAGAGGCTTTTTGTATTGCATGATGATCAAAAGACCAAAGAGGATGACGTAAGATACTGCATGGAAGTGCATTTGCTTTTAGACTACTTGACAGGGTTTGTACTCTACGCTTACTACCATAATATATCCCGCGACAAAACCCGGGCCTGAGAGATACAGACACCTGCAGTGTTGGTCAGGTAATTCGAAGAACACTCTCAAACTCGCACACACACTCTGGGTAGGAGCCACCCAGAGTCCAAAAAATCCCTATGACTCTTATGGGAATCGAACCAGCGACCTTCCAGTCCGTAACCCAAGGCGCTTACCACTGCACCTGTTCTAGATGTGGAAAACTATTGTTTCATGATGCCATCAGGCAGTTAAGGTTCAGTGTACTCCCACTGAATAATAATGTACATCACTCTAGTGAATCCGTTAATTATATATTGTGTCTATTTGAAAAAACAACAACAGAAAAAAACATGTTTTGGTTTTTTCCCATATGTTTCTTTTATACCTTTTAAAAATATTGTGCGACTCCATCCCCTCACCCCATCCCCACCGAAAAGCCATTCAGATGATAGTCTTAAAACCCAAAAGCTGTGTGATAACGTATGCAGAACGTCTTTTTCAAACGTTAAACCTGTTCTGACTTTTGAATAAGTAGGCCATTCTGTGCTGTGGGATTGGAAGACAGCATTTACAGACTTACACACGGGGGCTGGATGCTAAAAAGCACATGAAGTTTTTTTCGTTATGCTTGAAAATAATAAAAAAAAAATACAACAGCCAAATAAAACAGACAGGTAGACGAGACAGACACGAAAGACAGAGATACAGAAAGCTTAACAGAAACAGGAACGAGTAGCACGTGCATATCGTTTACTATCAAATAAAACATTCATCCATTTCACCCACAACTCTACAGATGTGTAAGCACAGGTCAGTATAATCTAAGAGGTCAGTGTGTGGTCCACTGTCAGTTGCTTCGTTAAGGGTTTGTGACAGCAAGATGGAGAAGGTATATCTTTCTGTTTTGTTCTTCTTCTGTCTGAATCTCTTTACTACCTCTGTCGTCTCTGCCTCCTACATGTGTCTTCTTCTTTCTCCTTGTTGTTAGCATCCCTTTTT
>CM054168.1:35385634-35417781 GCA_028751875.1 Rapana venosa
AGACCGCCTGTGTAAGTATTGATCTACATATGAGTTGATATGATATTGGAGCCCCGACATGACTTCGGATCAGGTGTGTGTGTTTTGATGTGTGTGTGTGTGTGTGTGTGTGTTAATTTTTGTGTTGTGTGTGTGTAGTGGTGTGTGTGTGTGGAGAGTGTGTTGTTGTTTATTCACCACACAAATAGTATAAAGTTAACATCCGCGCCAACTTACTCTCCCTAACAGTCCTCCCCACAGAGACTATAAACCCAGGTCTAGTAGCGAACGCACCAGATTATTTTGCTTCACGTACAAAATCATTCGGCTTTTTGCATAGGTAGAACAATGTGTGCCAATGGGAACGGATGACAAACATTACAAAACTGCATATATACGGGGACTGGATAAAAGAGCACTTGCATTCTTATTCCATTATCATCGAAATAAAGAATATTAGATAAATGATAAAATAGCACACACACCAGCCGCCATGGCGCAGTGGTTAGCGCCTTGGGTTACGGACTGGAAGGTCGCGGGTTCGAATCCCATAAGAGTCATAGGGATTTTTCGGACTCCGGCCGGCTCCTACCAGAAAGTTGAGTGTGCACATGTGGGCTCAGTGGGAAGGACTGGGATCACACAGTCGATCTTCATCACTTAACGGATGCGAGTTGAGGGTGTTGTCAAATTACCTGACAAAACTGCAGGTGTCTGTATCTCCTCGGGCCGGTTGACGCGGGATATATTATGTAGTAAGGCGTTAGAGTACCAACCCTGTCATGTAGTCTCTAGCATATGCACTTCCACAGCAGCATTATTACGTCATCCTCATTGTCATGATCATCATGCATTATAAAAAAAAAAAATTGCCTGATGTTCGGTGGTCCGAATTCTCTGGTCTCATGGTGGTATCAGATCGGTTTTGCCCATTACACTTTCTGTGCCTGTGGTGAGTTTGTGTCCAAAGCCTTGGGCGTTTGTTGGAGGTTCCAGGGGACGGTCGTTGGAGGGATGTGGTTGTGTGTTGCACCTGGGGTGGGCAACTCAACTCGTCTGCCTCCGCGATGAGCTAATGCTGTCGTTAGTAGGGGCCCTTAGTAGTGGTGTCCTGCGTTTATGTTAGCTCAGAACAGCACCACTGAACACCACCAAAGTGACCAGCAGCAGTGCAGGGGCCCTCTGGTGGTGGCCCCACGGCGGCTCTGATAGTGATGGGCTCCCTGTGGACTTCCGACCCTGGGATGGACATACCATCTGGGTGTGGTTGTGGCGAGGGAGATTGGATATGATCGGCGTGGGAAAACAGTGGACGGGGGGTGTAGAAGATTGAGGCAGCAAAAAAAAAAAAAAATTAGCACACACACCACACACACACCAGAGGCAAACAACAGACACAGACCCACACACACACACACACACACACACACACACCACATGCGAACAATTACACAGACAGGTGACAGAGGCGATGGCTGAGTGCGTTGTTAGGACAATTATTCAACTTCACTCCCGGGGTCCATGAAAGTCTTGGGTCAATGCCTGGGTAGTTGTCCTCCTCTAGTGATCCAGGGGGGAGAAGATCATTGTCCACTCAGGTAACTTCAAGTGCAGACCTGCTCAGTGCCTTAAAACCCTCTGTGTGCATTACACATCCAAAGGATCTCAAATGTGCACGTTAAAGATCCATAACTCCATGTGTGAATTCAATGGTTTAGGAACCCCGAACATAGGCAGCTTACAATTTTTTTTCCGAGATCGGAGTGCAGCTACCTCCATGGAGGCAGAAATGGTCACATCTGCCCCAAAATCTGACCACAAGTGGTGAACCTCAGAGGTCTAGCAAGGAACGAAAACAGACTATTCAGACTGATAGACATAATATAGCAGTTGGAAGCTGGCTAGGACAGACAGATAGACATAATATAGCAGTTGGAAGTGGCTGACAGACAGATAGACATAATTAGCCAGTTAGGAGCAAGCTAGACAGACATACAGACATAATATTGCAGTTAGGAAGGGCTGGCTAGACAGACAGGACAGACATATATAGCCAGTTAGGAAGCTGCTAGACAGACAGACAATAATATAGCCAGTTAGAAGCCTGCTGGAAAAAGGACAGATCGACTAATAGGCAGTTAGGAAGCTGGCTAGACCGACAGACAGGACATATTAGCTAGTTTGGAAGCTGGCTAGACAGACGACAGAATAATATAGTAGTTAGGAAGCTGGCTAGACGACAGATAAACATAATTATAGACAGTTAGAGCCCGTTCTAGTCAGCCAGATAGACATAGTTTAGTCAGGTGTAGGAAAGCCGGCTAGACAGACGTAGAAGTAACCATTGAGCATATGATGGCAAGTGCAGGTATCAATAAAAACGACATTAAGAGTTATAAAAGAATGAAAAAATTACTTCGACTTTTCTGATGATCAAACACAAAAGTTACTATTAGAGAAAGAGTTGCAGCACGTGCATTCTGTTCACTGAACACACCCATGGCTCTACATATGCATGAGCACAGTTTAAAATACTGTGAGAGCCAGGTGTGTGGTCCTCTGTCAGTTTGTAAATAGATGTCTTTGTAAACGTATTGACAGGTATAAAATTTTGCTTTCACCTGTGTGTTTCTTTTTTTCTCACTTGTTCTGTGTGTGCAGGCGGGTTTCTCTTCATACCTGTATTTTCTAGTCATTTTACAATGGGCCCGCCCATGCTGTCTTGTTTTGTGGAGCTGGTAGTGGATAAGAAGATGAATTTGGAATGTTGCAACCCTACCCTGTTCTCTTGGTGAAATATGTCCTGTTTGCAGTAAAATGTTCACAGAAATAAGGGCATAGTATGGGGACTTTCTTTTAATATAATAGTTTTTCCCTGTGTAAGTGTGCACGTGCGTGGGCGGCGTGCGCGTCGTGCATTTTAGTGTGCGTGCGCTGCGCGCATGGTGTAATAATAATTATATATTTATATATTATATGTATATATATATATATAAATATATATAGTATATAACATATATATATTATATACGTATATATATAGATATTTATGTATTATATTATAATATTGTATCTATCTATCTTTACATATTTATATACATACATATATACCCCCTTATTATATATATATATATATAGACTATATATATAAATATTTATATAATATGCACATAACTATTATAAACCATATGATTATAAAATGGATTGTCTATAGCACAATCCAACTTTAAAATGTGTTTGCAGACTACAACTGTACTGTAAGCATTGTATGTGTATAAGGATTTACAATAATATTTCTGCTTATAATATATTTTTTTAAAAATACTGTCATTATATTTTTTCACCAGCATTTAACGAATCCGTTTTGACAGGATTACTTAAGTCAATCAACATATTATCATTTATCGATGGCAAGGAGTGGTTGCTGATAATGCTTGTTTCAAGATGATTTAGATAAAGGCGGTGGGCTTGGTTTGTTTAGAGTTATTGACATTTTTTATTTGTTGTACCTACTGGTGTTTGTACCATTGCATTCACACAGTGGGAGAAGTGGAAATGTACCATCTTTTGGGAATATCTTTTGGATGAAGATAAACAGTGACTTGTTTTCTTCCAGTAAGTGTTGCACATGTTCATTGCTTATCCATTTTTCTTCATATGAACGATTCAATTGAAACATGGAGATACAAACATACTCTAGAAAGAAAGCTAAAACAACATGCCATGTTTTAAGTATTTGCTTGTATATTTTGTGTATCTATTGTTTTAAGGTGATGAATACGCAGGCTGTGCTGTTTAAATGCAACCAACCTATGTAACCAGCCTTGTAATTGTTATCATTCATTCCCATTGACACACAGGGACCTATTATAAAAAAAGGAATATGTTTTAACATGGGTACAAGATGTGTTCATGTATTTGCACACAGGGTTTGGGTTTATACTCTCATTTAGATAATCTTTTTGAGGAGTTGAGTGAACACTAAGGTTAACTCCAGGGGAAAAAGAAATAGTTTAACAAGATTAAAAACCAAGGTTCCAAACCTATGACCATCTATGCTCAACACTCTAATAACCGATGCTATTCCCACCCATAGTGTTATGAGAAGGATTTGTTATCTATGGTTTAAAGGAATTGTATAAACGAAATAGTAAAACAAACATCAGCCGTTTCTCAAGTCACGTAACCTCAAACAAATGCAGGACACATACACACATCTCAACTTTTATACACGATAAACGACTCCTGTCACCATTCTAGTAATGATCATAACTATTTACTGATGCAGATGACTTCAGTTCTGGAAGATGAACCGGGGCAACTTAGCAGATATGAAATAAAGAAGGAAGACACTCGCACAGACCAAACCGCTGTCAACAGAGATGTTGTGACTGAACATGGACATGCTCAAGATCCTGCCTGAGACAAAGTGGATTCCAAAGCAAACCTGGACACTATGAGAACATTCAGTGCAAGCAGGAACCCACTGTGTACTGGGACACTGCAGAAGTAAATAGCGGACATGTTGACGCTGGCCTGTACGTGTAATACAAGCAATAATGCGCTATTCATGTATACCAGAAACATCTCTGCTTTGATGAATACGGATCCTTCCTACAGGTGCTGCCCTTTCCAGGGTGAAGTCGAAACGTTCCAAGAACACGTGTGAATTCACTGTGTGTATGTACAGACGATCTCTGTTCTCAAGGGGTTATAATAGACAAAGGCGTGGTGTTGAAGAGATATGAAACTAATATAAACAATTTTTTACACAGTACAAATACAAAACAAAGGAAGAAATATTGGACACAAAAGAAATCCGATTTTAATTAACATCACAACGAGGATTGTGACAGTGAGGAAGTCACTGAACACTTTCACTGTTGGCACCAGTTGCACTGATAAAACTCACATCAACAAAAGAGATATGTGTGTGATGACAGTGAGGAACAGAGCACAGGCCAGGTCACCAGGAGAAAATCCATACACATGCACTGACTGTAGAGAAGCTTAAAGGAAAACCTTGGGCTTTTACAGACATCCATGAAGAAGTCATGAAATGCAAAACCCTTTTAGTTGCTCCTTACTTTGGAAAGACTCTCAGTGTAAAATATAAGCATAGCCACATACAACGCTCCACAGGGACAAGACACAGAACTGCACTGACGGTGAACAAACGTGTACTCAAAAGGGAGATTACCCAGCAGGAACAAAACCAGTACACAGAAAGAGGACTGTGACCAAGTGTCACACATCAGTGTTGAAACAACTACCAATAGAAAGCCAACTGGGGACAGCTTTGAAAATATAGACACATTGAAAGATGAAATAAAAGAAAGGTGCACGATAACTGCACAGCACCATAAAGGGGAGGACAGTGACACCTTTATACCTGAAGATTTGGGTCGAGGTTTTAAAATGTGCCGACGTGTGGCACAACTCAGAGTAAACAGACTTCTTCATTAGGGAGTACCATGGATGATGGTACAGAATGAATTCTTACCTGTGTGACACTGTGGAAAATCGTTGGTAGAAAAAGCAGCTTGGAGAGACCTTAAAGTCGACATGAGAAAGGCGTTCAAGTGTTCAGAATTTTGTGACTAGCATACAGAATAATGAGCCATTTAAATCACAATATGCGAATCCACACGGGGAAGAAATACCATACAAACGTAAGTTTGCAAGAGTGCATTTATTAAAAAATGTCATTTGACTTGCCACCTTCGAAAATTACACAGGGAAAGACCATACATGTGTTCACAGTGTCGGTAGGCATTACACTTATTCTACACACTTAAAAAGACCATCTGAACCCACCACTGAGAAAAGCCACACAAGTGCTACACTTTGTGATAAGGACGTTTGCCAGAAGAATGTTTTAACTAACCACATTAGAACCCACAAGGAGAAACCCATACAAAGTTATTTGATGTTTTTTTTTTTGAATATTGTGCATTGCACTTGTTATTGTGTTGTTTTCTTTGCACACTTGTGATAAGACGTTTAGCACAAGGTTAGGTTTTGACTGACCACATTAGAAACCCCACATAGGAGAAACCCATTACAAGGACACATTGTGATAAGACGTTTAGCACAATGCGTTGTTTTAACTTGCCACATTAAGAACCCACACAGGAGAAAAGCCATACAAGTGCCCACATGTGATAAGTTCTTTTACCACTAAAACTGATTTTAACTCGCCAACATTAGAACCCACACAGGGGAACAGCCATACAAGTGCACACATTGTGATAAGGCATTTTCCGCTAAACTTAATTTAACTTGCCACATTAGAACCCACACAGGTGAAAAACCATACACATGTAATATATGTGGAAATAAGTTCGCCCAAAAGGGAAATTTAAGAAAACACACGTTGGCTCACACAAAACACGGAACACAGTAATGCCCACACTTTGGATGAGGGTCTTCCAAAAGTCCAATTAAACGGACACAAGCTAATTCAAGCAGAAAGTGGTTACTCTGTACATAGTGTCAAAACATCACATACTGGAACATTCAGTTCAGTTATACACATTTCCAAAAATTCCACAGGTCATAAAAAATGTACGGTAATAACAGCTAAAACGTGCACTTATTTTTTGTTGTGGACATTACAGCAGATAACAACCTATTACACAGCACATGTCACATCCATCTTGAAACAAGATTACACTTCATAAACTAAGAACTAAGACACAGTCTTGTCTTGTAAACTAAGCTTTCATATGTGCGACTTTCTGTGATCCCTGGTCACGTGCACATTTGAAATTATGTGGGTGTAAGTGAAACCAGCTGAACAAGACACTGTGTTTACTAAACCTTTGCATATGTCATCCGATTTTATGTAGACTACATAGTATTGAGCCTTTTTAGAGTTTCCTAACAATTTTTACTAAGCTGAAAAAATACAGGTTATCTAAATTAGATCATTCCAAGATAAAAAGCGAATTCCCATGGTTCATTACCCTGATGTGATGTGTCGTTTTTGTTGTTTTTTTAATTATCATTTTAATGTGAGTTTAACGTTAGTTTACTATATGTATGACTAAGTAATATATCTTTGGAGAGAAAAAAAAAACACACCACTATTTCAAATTCTGGTTTTTGTTGTTTTAAACTCCCATAATAATTTTGTTTTAATTCTTTTTTTTAAGGATCAGCATGGCATTATGGATACCCCAAGTAAGTCAATTTTTGCTTAACTTTGTATCAAGCTTTCAAAATGTGAATTTTAATTGGATGGATGTTGTTATGTTTTATATGATTTACGATGATGCCTCAGTAGAATGTCTTTACTCTTTTTTATTCAAACTTTTAAAAATAACTTGTCGAGCTTTAAAAACTATGGTAAAGTTTAAAAGTTATGCTTGTATAAACCCGTATGTATTATGGACTTTTTTTTTAACATTTTCATTATTGCCAATGTGTTTCATTGTTTAATATTTTACTACTGCTTTTAAAATAAATGATCTCTATTATTATTATAATAATAATAATAATAATAATAATAATAATAATAATAATAATAATAATAAAACAAAAAATAATAAAAATATTTCTGTGATATGACTGTACACAGGCGTGAGTTGTAGGGAGCATCTATATCTGCTGACCTCTGTGTGTGATTGCAGCCTTACTTGATAATCTACATGTACAGTTTACCTTTTGTCGATACTGTTAAATAAAGTTGTTGTAACTCATTATACCAGTGTGGTGTATTGCACGCCTTTCTGAGAGGATATTTATGTATTCATTTTGTTCTCCAGCACATAACCATTCAGTCAAAATAAAGTTCATAAATAAAACCAAGTACTAGAAAGGATGAGGGGGGAACCTAACAAAAGGAACACTAATTATGGTGACCTCCTCACTCTGGAGTTATAGCAAAGTTCAGTCCATCTCTGGCATCACTCTATGCTGCATTCACACATAGTCTTTTGGCTTAAGATATTTTTATATAAAAAAAACCCCACTAAGATAATACACTTCCCCGTGGGGATGCCGGGGCTCTGTCGGAATAAATAGCATCCCCACTATCTGGAAATTATGTACAATACATGTCCACGTTTCTATATTTCTCTCTTTATTTCTATCATTCTCCTTACCTTTCTATCATCTCTCTTGCTTTTTTTCTGCCCTCCCGGTCCATTCTACAACCTTTTTTTCAAAAAGACACTTTTAAAAATATATGTTTTCATTACAAGACATTGTTCTAGTGTTCTTTTGCTCTGGCAGCCAGGTAGTGATATTCAAACACTGGCACAGGCACACGATGTCAAATCTGCAGTATCACTTTCCTATGTGGCACTTTTTATGTAATTTTGTACTCATAACTTTTGTTAAAAAAAAAAAAAAACAAAAAAAAAAAAATTTTTTTTATTCCCTTTACGCTTTTTTGTAATCTAGGGGTTGATAATTTAAGCTGAATGCTTGCATCCACAGCACGCCTGGTTCATCAGCCTAAATAAATGAATATGATTAGAGTTGGTGTCATATATGCTGATGTTTTCCTCAGAAGGACAGTGTTAGAGTTTGCGGAAGGTTTTAGGTGTTAGCTATGAAGTTGTAGTATAAGTAACTGAAGCCATCTGAACATGATTGAGGTGACAACCCTGATATGTGACTTTCGTTGCGTCAGAAGGGCTATAATCAATGTGGGAAGGAAACAGATAATAACCGCACATGTTGGTAACATAATATAGCATGTTATTACAGTATTGGTAAATGGTATCAAAAACTAGTATTGACAAGTATGATCCTTATTTTAAATTTCAAATACAGCCATACCCAGTTCCATCTGATATTCAGACTGCTTCTGCCCTGTGCAGCACATAGCCACTGGTAGCAGGCCATCAAAACGTGTTTGTCTTCCACACGTGTATTTTGATTTGTTGTTGATGATAGCGTATTTGTTTGACATGATCTGACAGATTGGTTTTCTTCTTTCCCGGCTACCTTACATTTGCTTAATGAATGTTAGAAATGCAGGTGTGGTGGTGTTCTAAACTGAAAAGACTAGCTCCTTAGGACTACCACTCATGTTCTAGAAGATTTTTTTTTATTTAGTTTTTTATTAGGAGAGAGACTCTGAACTTTGAACTCTGAAATGTTTCAATGGTTACATCGGCCTTAGGCCACAATACACCAAATGAGGTGGGGGGGGGGGGGAGTGAAGCATGAAACAAACATAGGACTACGTTTAAACATATTACTGTCAATTCTAATTACTCTCATTTATTCTCACATTTCTAAGTCTCCCATGTGGGGACAGTTTATCTTAATATTCATGATGCTATTTCACCACATTCATAATGACTTCAAATCATCATAAACTAATGAGGGTTAAGTCCCCCGTTTCATATGACACATCGTCTTCTCCTCAAAACAACGTTTCAAGCTTATATCTCATAAACTAGGTGGATACTCTCTACCTTTTTTAAACAACATCTTTATACTGAGCATTAACAACATGATATCATCATTGTTATCGTATTATAATCCCAATAGTTTAACTCATAAAAGGCACATCACACAAAACTTCTATACCAGGGTTATATAGAGTAATGAACGAATGGGAAGGGGAGAAAACTATCGGGTACACTGCATCTTGGATATGATCTGCTTCCCTTCCAACACTTTTTAAAAGAAAAAAATAATAATGGCATGAAACATAAACATAGGAAACGTTGAGAGAGAGAGAGAGAGAGCGAGAGAGAGGAGAGAGGAGAGAGAGGAGAGATGAAGTATGAGAGAGAGACGATCGGTGAGAGAGAGGAGAGAAGACGCACTTCTTTGGCAAAAAATATAGAAAACAAGCTTAGTATGAGTTATTAATTTGTTTTATTTTACTGTCTTCTCTCTATCGTTAGCCTATTATTATTTTATGGCATTTTACTCTTTTAGCTTTTGTACCCTCATTTCAGGAAAATTAATATGAGCACTACGTGCTTTTTCTCAACCCCGTGTGTATGCGTTATGTAATTTGTCAACCCGTTTCAACCGGCACACAGTGGCCTACTCTTTCGAAAAGCTGAACGGATTTTAACATTTGCGCAAGATGTTCTGCGTGCGTTCGAACACGGTATCTCGACTAATAGTCTCATCCAAAAGACTTTGAGAGGTATTTGCATCGGCCCTGAAGTTAATTCCAGAGGAAAAGTCCTCTCGAACGAGAATCGAACTGGGATCAGCAGATCACGGATATGTCACTGTAACCATTAGGCATAATGGATTAGGCACTAATGTGCTTTTTACCTCGTCTTTTTGTGTATGCAGTCCAGTAAATAATTTCACCCATTTCCTAATGCACATTATGGTCTAAATATAAAAAAATAGAACAGCTCCTAACTTGTCCTATTATGCCAGAATTGACACATTGGTCTTCGGTTTATAGTATCGTGCAAATGACTTTATTTGTGTGTGTGTGTGTGTGACTGTTGTGTGTGTGTGTGTGTGTGTGTGTGTGTGGGGGGGGAGGGAGGCAAGAGGTTGAGTCAGCAATTCCAGGAGTAAAAGTCACTTCAAAAAGGGTTTTTAACTTAGTTCAGCAGGAAACTCCAGCACATGCACAATGTCTAATCACAGGCTACCTTGCCCCCCACCCCCCAACCCCCCATTGTATTAATGATTGATTATAAACACATTGAAGTAAAAAGAGAAGTAGGGATTCAAAAACATACAAGATATACATATTACTTACTCTAAAGTAAACAAGGGATACCTGGGGCTGAGCGAAACATGTATAGAAACAAAGCAAAATCCTATCACCACAGTCCTAGCAAGCATTATAGCCTTTTGTTTTGCAGATGCCTTCTGTTTACAAAGATGTACCAGGACAACGCAGCAGTGCAGAAATGAAGACAGAGAACTCTTCAGCACAGATCAACACAGCTGTCAATAGAGATGCTGCCAATGATCATGGACATGCACAAGATGTGCCTGAGACACGTGAATTTCAAGAACAGGACAGCTTGGTGCAGTGAGTACAGTCAGTGCAACGGATGGAAACCACTGGGTAACTGCCAGTATTTTAAGAGGACAAAAAGCTGTACTGTAATCAGCCGAAAGTAAAGTGACACAGACCGTGCAGATCCAAACATTCAACGGTGTGCTGCACACAGTGTGGTGATATTTTCATTGTAAATTTTCCTTAAACAGCATCGTTTAGCTCTCTTAGATTGATATTCATACCTCTGTAATAAGTGAGCAACATTCAGTCGACATCAGACAGTGAAGGCAGGTAAACTGGAACAATATCCAGACAGTGGGGAAAGTTACTGAACAAAGCACGCTGTCACTGTCCAATGGTAATACACACAGCCCTTAAAAAACACCCTCTGTATTTGGGACAGGAGGTACCCTCATGACACTCATCCCGGACACACTGATGTGACTCAACACAACCCTGACTTCACTGGGAACATGGGCACTATGGCTGGCACTACAGGACAGCTTCACAGTACCAGCAGTGACACACCTCAGAATAAGGAAACTGCTGTAGGATCAAGTGGAAAATCATACCAGTGTAACACATGTGGAAAGAGTCTCAGTAGAAAATATAACTTTAAGCTGCACATGGATGTCCATACAGAAGAAAAACAATACAAGTGTTTACATTGTCAAAAAGCTACAAGCACAATCAGATCTAAGCAGGACACACGAGGACTGCACACTGAAAAGGGGGATCTCTACAATTGCCAACTATGTTGATATGAGTTTACCAGAAATTACTGTTTCAAAAGGCACACAGACCCACAGGAGAAAGGCCATACACTGTGTACATTCGTGGAGTAAGAAGTTTTCCCAGAAAGAGTTTTAAAGGGACACACGTTCCTTCACACAAACAGTTGGCCACATTAATAGCACAATCGGTGACATGGGATGTGCAAACAAAAAGTCACTAATCAGGCAATGTCAACCCACGCGAAGACAGTGGCACAGTATACAGGACTGCAAAACATACGTTCCGTGGAACATCAGTTCAGTCAGACACAGGCAACACCTCCCAGGACTGATACAGTAACACATCGTGACAGGCCGGTTACAAGATGCAGATAAAAAAGCGTTATAAAAAACACAAACAAACCTTGTGCCAAAGCCTAGGTGACCTCTTCTTGCAACAACCACTAACCCCCCCCCCCCCCCCCCCCCCCCCCCCCCCCCCCCCCCCCCCCCCCCCCCCCCCTCCCGGTGACCTAAGGGTTTTTATAAATTAATTCTATGATTCTTTGCCATGCATTTCAAATAAAATTATATAAATGTAGAGTACAGCTGTTTCAAGAAATGCATTGTGGATTGCTAAAACATGTTATTACATGAGTGGATTTATTCTAGCCAGTGAATTGTTGGTTTAATTATCCTCAACATACTGTATGCCAGCCTGAAAAAGATCAGATTTAGATGGAACATGCTAGTTTGGAGTTTCATGTTGGTGAAGGGTATAATGTTTGAAGTTTCTAGTTTTTCTTCCCCAAATCATTGGTTTTATACTGTGGGTAGAATTCAGTTGTTATCTTTTATATCCTTTAATTTAGTAATGTTTTTAACTGTAAATAGTGCTCATTTGATTTGCCTAAGCCCTTGTTTATAAACAGATTTAGACTTAGGGTAAAACAAGCGGCAGCATACTTTGTTTCTTTACTTATCAGTGATATTCAATGATCTTGAGTAATACAAAATGGGCTCATGTACAATAAATAAAGCCCTTTCAGTATGGAGAGACAGTTTCAGGGCACTGAGGTTTGTCTTTCTCCTGGAATACGAATTGTTCCAATGTTTTTAAGCTAATACTACGTGACTGTTGTGTGTGCCATGTGTGCATGTGTGCATGTGTGTGTGTGTGTGTGTGTGTGTGTGTGTGTGTTAGTGTGAGATGTGTGGGTGTGTGTGTGTGTGTGTGTTTTCTTGTGTTGTTAGTGTGGGCGTGTGTGTGTGTGTGTGTGTGTGTGTGTGTGTGTTGTGTGTTAGTGTGAGTGTGTGTGTGTGTGTGTGTGTATGTGTGTGTGTGTGAGTGTGTGTTAGTGAGTGTGAGTGTGTGTGTGATGTGTGTGTGTGTGTGTGTGTGTTTTTTTGTGTTGTGTGTGTGTGTGGTTATGTGTGTGTGGGTGGAGTGTTCTTTTTTGAAGTTGTAGTTATAACATACTAACGAAATATTACATCATAAATTACCTTTTGACATGTCATTATAACAGCTTTTAATCGTCAATTTAATGAACATACCCTTTTTTGTACAAATGGTGAACATTTATTTTTACTTCATTTATCATAAGTTGTAAGAGGTGTCTATTAATAACATGTTTTTGGAAGCTTTTGACCAGAGTTATGATGGTGTACCATGTATCTTAAGGAGGCACCGTGGTCGAGTGGTTTAGGCGGTCAACTCGTGATCCAGAGGTCGCGGGTTCGATCCCCGCTCGGCTTAGTGTTGTGTCCTTGGGAAGACCATTTACTCCTTTTTTCCTCCACTCACCAGGTGTACAAGTGGGAACGCTCTGTGGTGGAAAATATCTGGCGACAGACTAGCGTTCCTGTTACAGGGGTGGTGAAAAAACCTTCAGTTCGCTTAACGCTACAGAAACCGGGATAAGCTCCGGCTCTATGGGCCTTCTTTTTTGTTACCATGTATCTTAGGGGACGGGATAGCTCAGTTGTCGGAGCGCTCGCTTCCCCCCAGCCAAGTTAAGCAGCGTCGAGCGTAGGTTACCAGTAGGATGGGAGACCGTTTTGTGCGCTTGCAGTTTCAGTACAGTTCCCCCAGTTCACCCAGCTGTGAAATGGGTACCTGCCCTCTTTTTAGGGTCAGGGAAGGTAAAGCAGCGAGGGTGAGAGGAGATGGGCGCCACTGCCCTCCATATGCTGGCCCTAGAGAAGTTAGTCTCTGACGGGCGCTCCCCTACGACCTTATAGGTTTATGGGACTCCTTTACATGTTAACCTTTTTACTTACCCATGTATTGAACGGTTTTACAACACTGACAGAGTTATCATGATGTCAGTAAACTGCTTGGATGTGTGGTCACTTTCAAAAACGTTTAGCAGGTGAGGACATGAAGCTAAGTTTAGAAATTATAGTTGTACAAAACACATGTGTTTTATCAGTTGTTTGGCAATAAAGATAATTCTTTTTAAAGCATGTGGCTTATCATAAGTGATTGAATTGGTGTTTGTTTGTTTGTTTTGTGTAATTTCTATTCACTACATGATGATTTAGACACGCGCACAGTCACACCAAAACACATATACATGCCTCATCTCCCCAAACCCCTTCCCTCTCTCTCTCTCTCTCTCTCTCTCTCTCCTCTCCTCTTCTCTCTCTCTCACTCTCTCTCTCTCTCTCTCTCTCTCGCTCTCTCTGAATACATGTATACATACATAATACATACATGCACATATCCCACAATGTATTGCTGTAAATGTCTTAAACGAAAGGAATATATTACTTCAGCAACTGAATTATTATTTGCTGGGTGTCATGTAAAACTTCACGAACAGATGAATTTGTTTTATGAATATCTAAATCTCTCCCTCTATATTTGTCAAGATGAATATGGCAATCATGCAATACATGGTGGATTGAAGGTGGTTTAGAACAACAGCATCTCATATTATTACAATTATTTTGTAGTCTAGGGCAGTAAGTATATTCTATGTTATTAAATATCTATTGGCCTTTGATTAGCATTTTTTTACATAAAATAGACATTTCCTCAAATTTAGGCTATTTGAATTCTTCAGAGAAAAAAAAATAAAGAGAGGTTAATTATAATGGGGAATTGTTTAATAGGTAAAATATTAGGAAACATTTCATTGACACACAGGTATACACACACAACAACAAACCCCACACACACACACACAATATATATATATAGATATATAATTATATATATATATAAATATTATAATATATTATATATATATATATATATATATATATATATATATCGATGCCTTGAGCAAAAGTTTATCTGAAAAAGGCATATTACATTTTTTTTTCTCTCCATAATTTTGTAGTATTCACGGTAAACTTTCAGATAACAAACTTATAAACTAACCGTTGTAATAATTTCAAAGATATTTGAAGGAAACCTCTGTTGCACAAAAATTACCCCCCCCCATAGCAAACTTCACAGGGTCACTGGTATGTGCCACAGCATACTGCTTTTCTCTAAAGACTTTAATGCCAATTTACTGCAAGTATCTGGGACAGGCTATGCAACGCAGCATCCGCTGTTGCAAAACCCTTCTTGCTAGGAGTGGATAACACTTGGACTGCTGGGCAGGGTTTCATGTAACACGGTGGGCTGGGGTTGTGATGTGGTTCTTCTGCTTGAAAAACTGATTGGCTGGAAGGTGATCTTATCTGAGAGAGGGGTCAAGCTTTGTGCCATGCCCTGTATTTGCTCTGAAGCAAGGTGGTCTACCTTCACTGCTATGTTTTTGCTATCCTTGAAACTTTCACATGCAAATCTACTTTTTACCACTAACCTAGCCTACCATGGTTTGAGGGTGGACCAGAATTAATGGACAATCGCGTTTCACCTGCTGACTGCGAGAAAATTCCAGCAAGAACAGAACCAACGATTATAAATATGCATTTTATGTGCTTCTTCTATATGTATTACAACATAAAGATAGTATGATACAGATCGCATCAATACAAGGCTTTTCAAAAAAACTGAGTACTTCCGTTCAAGCCTCAATTTTGTTCTGACCTATTTAAACCTTTTTCAAAAGTGTCACTGGAAAACTTTCGAAAATGGCGGCTCTTTCGATGAATTGCTGCTGTAGGCAAGTTCTGTGTGTGTGTGTGTGTGTGTGTGTTGTGTGTGTGTGTGTGTGTGTGTGTATTGTGTGTGTGTGTGTGTGTGTGTGTGTATATGTGTGTGTGTTGGTGTGTGTGTGTGTGTGTATATGTGGTGTGTGTGTATAGAGAGATATATATAGATATAGACATAGATCGATAGTTAGATAGATCTTATCTGATGAAAATTATATAATAAAATAAATGGTATATATTATTATTATATATATGATAATATATTTTATATAATAGAGAGAGCGAGTGAGAGAGAGAGGAGAGACGAAGAGAGAGGAGACCGAGAGAGAGAGAGGAGAGAGAGGATGAGGGAGAGGAGACTGAGATGAGAGTGGATGAGAGAGTGAGAGAGAGAGAGAGTACAGAGGAGGGAGACCACACACCCACACACACCACAACACACACACACCAACACCACACCACCACACACACACAACACACACTTGAAACATGTTATATATTGGGTTTATTATGATAAATTAAAGATCAGCAGTGTGTTTCAGTTAGCATGTGTACGTGGGGGGAAGTGTTAGGGGTTATGGCTATTTCCTCTCATTTAAAATCAGATATGACCCAAGTTTACTATATTGAATAGACCGCCTGTGTAAGTATTGATCTACATATGAGTTGATATGATATTGGAGCCCCGACATGACTTCGGATCAGGTGTGTGTGTTTTGATGTGTGTGTGTGTGTGTGTGTGTGTTAATTTTTGTGTTGTGTGTGTGTAGTGGTGTGTGTGTGTGGAGAGTGTGTTGTTGTTTATTCACCACACAAATAGTATAAAGTTAACATCCGCGCCAACTTACTCTCCCTAACAGTCCTCCCCACAGAGACTATAAACCCAGGTCTAGTAGCGAACGCACCAGATTATATTGCTTACACGTACAAAATCATTCGGCTTTTTGCATAGGTAGAACAATGTGTGCCAATGGGAACGGATGACAAACATTACAAAACTGCATATATACGGGGACTGGATAAAAGAGCACTTGCATTCTTATTCCATTATCATCGAAATAAAGAATATTAGATAAATGATAAAATAGCACACACACCAGCCGCCATGGCGCAGTGGTTAGCGCCTTGGGTTACGGACTGGAAGGTCGCGGGTTCGAATCCCATAAGAGTCATAGGGATTTTCGGACTCCGGCCGGCTCCTACCAGAAAGTTGAGTGTGCACATGTGGGCTCAGTGGGAAGGACTGGGATCACACAGTCGATCTTCATCACTTAACGGATGCGAGTTGAGGGTGTTGTCAAATTACCTGACAAAACTGCAGGTGTCTGTATCTCCTCGGGCCGGTTGACGCGGGATATATTATGTAGTAAGGCGTTAGAGTACCAACCCTGTCATGTAGTCTCTAGCATATGCACTTCCACAGCAGCATTATTACGTCATCCTCATTGTCATGATCATCATGCATTATAAAAAAAAAAAATTGCCTGATGTTCGGTGGTCCGAATTCTCTGGTCTCATGGTGGTATCAGATCGGTTTTGCCCATTACACTTTCTGTGCCTGTGGTGAGTTTGTGTCCAAAGCCTTGGGCGTTTGTTGGAGGTTCCAGGGGACGGTCGTTGGAGGGATGTGGTTGTGTGTTGCACCTGGGGTGGGCAACTCAACTCGTCTGCCTCCGCGATGAGCTAATGCTGTCGTTAGTAGGGGCCCTTAGTAGTGGTGTCCTGCGTTTATGTTAGCTCAGAACAGCACCACTGAACACCACCAAAGTGACCAGCAGCAGTGCAGGGGCCCTCTGGTGGTGGCCCCACGGCGGCTCTGATAGTGATGGGCTCCCTGTGGACTTCCGACCCTGGGATGGACATACCATCTGGGTGTGGTTGTGGCGAGGGAGATTGGATATGATCGGCGTGGGAAAACAGTGGACGGGGGGTGTAGAAGATTGAGGCAGCAAAAAAAAAAAAAAATTAGCACACACACCACACACACACCAGAGGCAAACAACAGACACAGACCCACACACACACACACACACACACACACACACCACATGCGAACAATTACACAGACAGGTGACAGAGGCGATGGCTGAGTGCGTTGTTAGGACAATTATTCAACTTCACTCCCGGGGTCCATGAAAGTCTTGGGTCAATGCCTGGGTAGTTGTCCTCCTCTAGTGATCCAGGGGGGAGAAGATCATTGTCCACTCAGGTAACTTCAAGTGCAGACCTGCTCAGTGCCTTAAAACCCTCTGTGTGCATTACACATCCAAAGGATCTCAAATGTGCACGTTAAAGATCCATAACTCCATGTGTGAATTCAATGGTTTAGGAACCCCGAACATAGGCAGCTTACAATTTTTTTTCCGAGATCGGAGTGCAGCTACCTCCATGGAGGCAGAAATGGTCACATCTGCCCCAAAATCTGACCACAAGTGGTGAACCTCAGAGGTCTAGCAAGGAACGAAAACAGACTATTCAGACTGATAGACATAATATAGCAGTTGGAAGCTGGCTAGGACAGACAGATAGACATAATATAGCAGTTGGAAGTGGCTGACAGACAGATAGACATAATTAGCCAGTTAGGAGCAAGCTAGACAGACATACAGACATAATATTGCAGTTAGGAAGGGCTGGCTAGACAGACAGGACAGACATATATAGCCAGTTAGGAAGCTGCTAGACAGACAGACAATAATATAGCCAGTTAGAAGCCTGCTGGAAAAAGGACAGATCGACTAATAGGCAGTTAGGAAGCTGGCTAGACCGACAGACAGGACATATTAGCTAGTTTGGAAGCTGGCTAGACAGACGACAGAATAATATAGTAGTTAGGAAGCTGGCTAGACGACAGATAAACATAATTATAGACAGTTAGAGCCCGTTCTAGTCAGCCAGATAGACATAGTTTAGTCAGGTGTAGGAAAGCCGGCTAGACAGACGTAGAAGTAACCATTGAGCATATGATGGCAAGTGCAGGTATCAATAAAAACGACATTAAGAGTTATAAAAGAATGAAAAAATTACTTCGACTTTTCTGATGATCAAACACAAAAGTTACTATTAGAGAAAGAGTTGCAGCACGTGCATTCTGTTCACTGAACACACCCATGGCTCTACATATGCATGAGCACAGTTTAAAATACTGTGAGAGCCAGGTGTGTGGTCCTCTGTCAGTTTGTAAATAGATGTCTTTGTAAACGTATTGACAAGGTATAAAATTTTGCTTTCACCTGTGTGTTTCTTTTTTTCTCACTTGTTCTGTGTGTGCAGGCGGGTTTCTCTTCATACCTGTATTTTCTAGTCATTTTACAATGGGCCCGCCCATGCTGTCTTGTTTTGTGGAGCTGGTAGTGGATAAGAAGATGAATTTGGAATGTTGCAACCCTACCCTGTTCTCTTGGTGAAATATGTCCTGTTTGCAGTAAAATGTTCACAGAAATAAGGGCATAGTATGGGGACTTTCTTTTAATATAATAGTTTTTCCCTGTGTAAGTGTGCACGTGCGTGGGCGGCGTGCGCGTCGTGCATTTTAGTGTGCGTGCGCTGCGCGCATGGTGTAATAATAATTATATATTTATATATTATATGTATATATATATATATAAATATATATAGTATATAACATATATATATTATATACGTATATATATAGATATTTATGTATTATATTATAATATTGTATCTATCTATCTTTACATATTTATATACATACATATATACCCCCTTATTATATATATATATATATAGACTATATATATAAATATTTATATAATATGCACATAACTATTATAAACCATATGATTATAAAATGGATTGTCTATAGCACAATCCAACTTTAAAATGTGTTTGCAGACTACAACTGTACTGTAAGCATTGTATGTGTATAAGGATTTACAATAATATTTCTGCTTATAATATATTTTTTTAAAAATACTGTCATTATATTTTTTCACCAGCATTTAACGAATCCGTTTTGACAGGATTACTTAAGTCAATCAACATATTATCATTTATCGATGGCAAGGAGTGGTTGCTGATAATGCTTGTTTCAAGATGATTTAGATAAAGGCGGTGGGCTTGGTTTGTTTAGAGTTATTGACATTTTTTATTTGTTGTACCTACTGGTGTTTGTACCATTGCATTCACACAGTGGGAGAAGTGGAAATGTACCATCTTTTGGGAATATCTTTTGGATGAAGATAAACAGTGACTTGTTTTCTTCCAGTAAGTGTTGCACATGTTCATTGCTTATCCATTTTTCTTCATATGAACGATTCAATTGAAACATGGAGATACAAACATACTCTAGAAAGAAAGCTAAAACAACATGCCATGTTTTAAGTATTTGCTTGTATATTTTGTGTATCTATTGTTTTAAAGGATGATGGAATACGCAGGCATGTGCTGTTTAAATGCAACCAACCTATGTAACCAGCCTTGTAATTGTTATCATTCATTCCCATTGACACACAGGGACCTATTATAAAAAAAGGAATATGTTTTAACATGGGTACAAGATGTGTTCATGTATTTGCACACAGGGTTTGGGTTTATACTCTCATTTAGATAATCTTTTTGAGGAGTTGAGTGAACACTAAGGTTAACTCCAGGGGAAAAAGAAATAGTTTAACAAGATTAAAAACCAAGGTTCCAAACCTATGACCATCTATGCTCAACACTCTAATAACCGATGCTATTCCCACCCATAGTGTTATGAGAAGGATTTGTTATCTATGGTTTAAAGGAATTGTATAAACGAAATAGTAAAACAAACATCAGCCTTTTCTCATGTCACGTAACCTCAAACAAATGCAGGACACATACACACATCTCAACTTTTATACACGATAAACGACTCCTGTCACCATTCTAGTAATGATCATAACTATTTACTGATGCAGATGACTTCAGTTCTGGAAGATGAACCGGGGCAACTTAGCAGATATGAAATAAAGAAGGAAGACACTCCAGCACAGACCAAAACAGCTGTCAACAGAGATGTTGTGACTGAACATGGACATGCTCAAGACCTGCCTGAGACAAAGTGGATTCCAAAGCAAACCTGGACACTATGAGAACATTCAGTGCAAGCAGGAACCCACTGTGTACTGGGACACTGCAGAAGTAAATAGCGGACATGTTGACGCTGGCCTGTACGTGTAATACAAGCAATAATGCGCTATTCATGTATACCAGAAACATCTCTGCTTTGATGAATACGGATCCTTCCTACAGGTGCTGCCCTTTCCAGGGTGAAGTCGAAACGTTCCAAGAACACGTGTGAATTCACTGTGTGTATGTACAGACGATCTCTGTTCTCAAGGGGTTATAATAGACAAAGGCGTGGTGTTGAAGAGATATGAAACTAATATAAACAATTTTTTACACAGTACAAATACAAAACAAAGGAAGAAATATTGGACACAAAAGAAATCCGATTTTAATTAACATCACAACGAGGATTGTGACAGTGAGGAAGTCACTGAACACTTTCACTGTTGGCACCAGTTGCACTGATAAAACTCACATCAACAAAAGAGATATGTGTGTGATGACAGTGAGGAACAGAGCACAGGCCAGGTCACCAGGAGAAAATCCATACACATGCACTGACTGTAGAGAAGCTTAAAGGAAAACCTTGGGCTTTTACAGACATCCATGAAGAAGTCATGAAATGCAAAACCCTTTTAGTTGCTCTTACTTTGGAAAGACTCTCAGTGTAAAATATAATATGCATAGCCACATACAAGCTCACACAGGGAACAAGACACAGAACTGCACTGACGGTGAACAAACGTGTACTCAAAAGGGAGATTACCCAGCAGGAACAAAACCAGTACACAGAAAGAGGACTGTGACCAAGTGTCACACATCAGTGTTGAAACAACTACCAATAGAAAGCCAACTGGGGACAGCTTTGAAAATATAGACACATTGAAAGATGAAATAAAAGAAAGGTGCACGATAAACTGTCACAGCACCATAAAGGGGAGGGCAGTGACACCTTTATACCTGAAGATTTGGGTCGAGGTTTTAAAATGTGCCGACGTGTGGCACAACTCAGAGTAAACAGACTTCTTCATTAGGGAGTACCATGGATGATGGTACAGAATGAATTCTTACCTGTGTGACACTGTGGAAAATCGTTGGTAGAAAAAGCAGCTTGGAGAGACCTTAAAGTCGACATGAGAAAGGCGTTCAAGTGTTCAGAATTTTGTGACTAGCATACAGAATAATGAGCCATTTAAATCACAATATGCGAATCCACACGGGGAAGAAATACCATACAAACGTAAGTTTGCAAGAGTGCATTTATTAAAAAATGTCATTTGACTTGCCACCTTCGAAAATTACACAGGGAAAGACCATACATGTGTTCACAGTGTCGGTAGGCATTACACTTATTCTACACACTTAAAAAGACCATCTGAACCCACCACTGAGAAAAGCCACACAAGTGCTACACTTTGTGATAAGGACGTTTGCCAGAAGAATGTTTTAACTAACCACATTAGAACCCACAAGGAGAAACCCATACAAAGTTATTTGATGTTTTTTTTTTTGAATATTGTGCATTGCACTTGTTATTGTGTTGTTTTCTTTGCACACTTGTGATAAGACGTTTAGCACAAGGTTAGGTTTTGACTGACCACATTAGAAACCCCACATAGGAGAAACCCATTACAAGGACACATTGTGATAAGACGTTTAGCACAATGCGTGTTTTAACTTGCCACATTAGAACCCACACAGGAGAAAAGCCATACAAGTGCCCACATTGTGATAAGTTCTTTACCACTAAATCTGATTTAACTCGCCACATTAGAACCCACACAGGGGAACAGCCATACAAGTGCACACATTGTGATAAGGCATTTTCCGCTAAACTTAATTTAACTTGCCACATTAGAACCCACACAGGTGAAAAACCATACACATGTAATATATGTGGAAATAAGTTCGCCCAAAAGGGAAATTTAAGAAAACACACGTTGGCTCACACAAAACACGGAACACAGTAATGCCCACACTTTGGATGAGGGTCTTCCAAAAGTCCAATTAAACGGACACAAGCTAATTCAAGCAGAAAGTGGTTACTCTGTACATAGTGTCAAAACATCACATACTGGAACATTCAGTTCAGTTATACACATTTCCAAAAATTCCACAGGTCATAAAAAATGTACGGTAATAACAGCTAAAACGTGCACTTATTTTTTGTTGTGGACATTACAGCAGATAACAACCTATTACACAGCACATGTCACATCCATCTTGAAACAAGATTACACTTCATAAACTAAGAACTAAGACACAGTCTTGTCTTGTAAACTAAGCTTTCATATGTGCGACTTTCTGTGATCCCTGGTCACGTGCACATTTGAAATTATGTGGGTGTAAGTGAAACCAGCTGAACAAGACACTGTGTTTACTAAACCTTTGCATATGTCATCCGATTTTATTGTAGACTACATAGTAATGAGCCTTTTTAGAGTTTCCTAACAATTTTTACTAAGCTGAAAAAATACAGGTTATCTAAATTAGATCATTCCAAGATAAAAAGCGAATTCCCATGGTTCATTACCCTGATGTGATGTGTCGTTTTTGTTGTTTTTTTAATTATCATTTTAATGTGAGTTTAACGTTAGTTTACTATATGTATGACTAAGTAATATATCTTTGGAGAGAAAAAAAAAACACACCACTATTTCAAATTCTGGTTTTTGTTGTTTTAAACTCCCATAATAATTTTGTTTTAATTCTTTTTTTTAAGGATCAGCATGGCATTATGGATACCCCAAGTAAGTCAATTTTTGCTTAACTTTGTATCAAGCTTTCAAAATGTGAATTTTAATTGGATGGATGTTGTTATGTTTTATATGATTTACGATGATGCCTCAGTAGAATGTCTTTACTCTTTTTTATTCAAACTTTTAAAAATAACTTGTCGAGCTTTAAAAACTATGGTAAAGTTTAAAAGTTATGCTTGTATAAACCCGTATGTATTATGGCTTTTTTTTAACATTTTCATTATTGCCAATGTGTTTCATTGTTTAAATTTTACTACTGTTTTAAAATAAATGATCTCTATTATTATTATAATAATAATAATAATAATAATAATAATAATAATAATAATAATAATAATAAAACAAAAAATAATAAAAATATTTCTGTGATATGACTGTACACAGGCGTGAGTTGTAGGGAGCATCTATATCTGCTGACCTCTGTGTGTGATTGCAGCCTTACTTGATAATCTACATGTACAGTTTACCTTTTGTCGATACTGTTAAATAAAGTTGTTGTAACTCATTATACCAGTGTGGTGTATTGCACGCCTTTCTGAGAGGATATTTATGTATTCATTTTGTTCTCCAGCACATAACCATTCAGTCAAAATAAAGTTCATAAATAAAACCAAGTACTAGAAAGGATGAGGGGGGAACCTAACAAAAGGAACACTAATTATGGTGACCTCCTCACTCTGGAGTTATAGCAAAGTTCAGTCCATCTCTGGCATCACTCTATGCTGCATTCACACATAGTCTTTTGGCTTAAGATATTTTTATATAAAAAAAACCCCACTAAGATAATACACTTCCCCGTGGGGATGCCGGGGCTCTGTCGGAATAAATAGCATCCCCACTATCTGGAAATTATGTACAATACATGTCCACGTTTCTATATTTCTCTCTTTATTTCTATCATTCTCCTTACCTTTCTATCATCTCTCTTGCTTTTTTTCTGCCCTCCCGGTCCATTCTACAACCTTTTTTTCAAAAAGACACTTTTAAAAATATATGTTTTCATTACAAGACATTGTTCTAGTGTTCTTTTGCTCTGGCAGCCAGGTAGTGATATTCAAACACTGGCACAGGCACACGATGTCAAATCTGCAGTATCACGTTCCTATGTGGCACTTTTTATGTAATTTTGTACTCATAACTTTTGTTAAAAAAAAAAAAAAACAAAAAAAAAAAAATTTTTTTTATTCCCTTTACGCTTTTTTGTAATCTAGGGGTTGATAATTTAAGCTGAATGCTTGCATCCACAGCACGCCTGGTTCATCAGCCTAAATAAATGAATATGATTAGAGTTGGTGTCATATATGCTGATGTTTTCCTCAGAAGGACAGTGTTAGAGTTTGCGGAAGGTTTTAGGTGTTCGCTTTGAAGTTGAAGTATAAGAAACTAAATCAACTAAACCCTGTTTGGGGTGACCCCCGTTTTGACTTTGTGGTCAGGGGGGCTATAAACAATGTGGGAAGAAACAGAAAATACACGCACTGTTGTAAAAATAAGCATTTTATATACAGTTTTGGGTAAATGTATCCAAATGTAGACAAGAACCCTTTTTTTAAAAATTTCACAAACACCCATACCACATTCCCATTGATATTCAGCTGCTTCTGCCCTGTGCAGCAATAGCCACTGGAGCAAGGCCATCAACGTTTTTGTCACCACAGGTATTTTGATTTGATTGTTAGATAGTATTGTTTGACTGATTCTGACAGATTGGTTTTCTTTTTCCCTGGCTCCCTTTACATGTCTTAATGAAGGTAAAAAAATGGGTGTGGCTGGTTGTCTAAACGAAAGACTGCCCCTGACTACCACTCTGTTCTAGAAATTTTTTTATTTTATTTTTTTTTCTTTTTATCGGGATAATAGATAAAGCACCCATGGCCTTTTTTTATCCCGTCCCCCCGTGTATGCTGTTTTGTATATTTTTGTCATCTGTTCCACTGGGGACACAATGGGCCTACCTTACGAAAAACGAAAAAAGATGTAACATTTGGCAAAATGTTTTTCCTGTGTTCCACATGGGCCCCAAATGTAACATGGCGCAAAATGTTTTTCCCGTGTTGACAATGGGCCCCGGTTTATAGTCTCAACCCCCGGACTTTGGGGAGTGGAGTCTGCACGATGTTAACTCAGGGGGGAAATATCCCCTTTTAAAGGAAATCAAACCCCCGTCGTCAGATTGCAGCGCAATGTTTTTAAACTGGCTATCCCGTCCCTTCCCGTAGGGAAGATGGGGAAAAATCTGAACTAAATTGTTCCCTTCCCTTTTTTAACAAGCAAAATCCACCGGTAAATCACCTGTTTCATTTTTACCTGCAGTTGTTTTCAAAACCACAAACACATACCACACACACATACACTACACACCACTCACTCACACACACACACCCAACACACACACACACCACCACACACACAACACAACACACCCACACACACACACACACACCACACACACAAAGAGATAGCCCGTGTTTGGGTGAAAGTAATCGTGACGTGACCCGGGTTTTAACTGCCCAAGATGATTTTTTCCTCAGAAATCCCCAGCAAGCCAAATCCCGCTCCCCCAAACTTTTCGGATTAAAATATAAAACGAGGGTCCCCCGTCAAGAACGCACCCCATAGATTTGGGCAACGCTAAAAAAACATCCCTTTTCGGAAGAGTAGGCCATTTTGCCATTTAGAAAATATGCCAAAATTTACAAAATTTTGCAGCAAGGCCTGGGTGAAAAAAGCAATGAGCACTTACTCTGAAAGAATAAATTTTAAAAAAATACCCCCATTTGAGATAAACAACTTGAAGACCAACTCGGATAACAAATAATCTAAAACATTAATAATCATATTACACTCTACAAAAAAACACATACAAAGTATGGCCCCTCATGGGGATGCAGGATCATAACCAGTGTGCTTTTGGTTTTAAAAAAAATCGTATCAAAATACCTAAATTAGGGCTAAAACTATTTTTACGGGAAAATTTTAAAAAACTTTAACGAGAAAGGGTTTTCCTTCAGACTTGAAAAACTCGCCTTTGCATACCAAAAAAAAATCCCGAGCCCCTGATGAACTTTGTTTTTGGGATTGGGGATTTACTTCAGTAACGACAAACATCCCCTTTATAAAAAAAAGAGTTCAAAAAAATAAAAACCCCCTTGGATAAAAAAGACAAGAAGGGAAATCACCTAAAGATATTTGAAAACACAGGGTTCAAATAGCGTCGGGCCCAAAAAGAAACAAAGAAATTTCACAAAAAGGGAAATCAAACGTGATTACATTAAAAAATTGTTAATTACAAAAACCCGACTCTGACAAGTAGGAAACCCATCAAAAAATTATGAATAAACCTATATCAAAAAGTCAACGACATTTAAAGATATTCGGATGAATTGAAAAACCCCACTTCTCAAACATTCCCGACAAAGTAATATAAAAGACAACCCAAATGAAAAGTTCCTTATTAAAACCATATATCAAATCAAAAGAAAAAAAAATTCCCATTTAAACTACTCCCCAATGACAATCACAGCCGTCTTAAAACCCTTTCTTTTCAAAAAATTTTCCAGAACACTGGTTTAGAAAATCTAGAGGGGAAGAATGTTAAGCTTTGGGAAAGTTTAGCGGGAACACTGAATACTTGTTTAACGTGCTAAGAAAAACAAAATTTTCCTGCCTTTTTAAAAAGGAAAAAAATCATCCCCGTCCCAAATCAGGTGATACTGCTTGTCCTTAAATTACAGACCAGTTTCAATTTTGTTGTCTTATCAAACCCCCTTTGAAAAACATATCCAAACCCCTATATTCCCTACTTGTAAAAAACAATCTTTTAAATGGTCAGTCAGGTTTTTTTAAAAAAAATTTCCTGTCACACAACTCTTACAAAATTACAGCAGCTCCTACACAGCATAAATGAAAATAAATTACAGCCTTCTTTTTTTTGACTTTGAAAAAGCATTTGAGTAATAAATCTTTCCCCTATTTTGCGTAAACTTCACTTTTTTAAAACTAACACCAGAAATGTAAATCTTTTGAAAAGTTTTTGTCGAAAGGAAAGCAGTAGAAAATGCAAATAAAAAAACATCAAATAGTACCTTTTAACATGGAGTCCCACAAGGGTCAATTTGGGCCCATTTCTTTTTTAAATTATGAAAAAGATTACCCCAATTTCAGAATGTGCGGAATTTTTTGCTGATGACACATCCCTCTTTGTATGATTCTGACCCCCCCATACTTACAATCGAACTTCAACAAAATTTTGAAGATTGGTTCTTGGACTAAGCAACCCATATGTCCCTAATACGCAAAAAAACTAAGTGTATGTTGATAGCAAGACAAAAGGAAAAAAAAAAGAAAAAAAAATTTCCCAACCTCTGTTGTGAAAAAAAGAGTAATTGAAGAATTTTGACTCCCCAAATTCTGGGGTGAATTATTGACAAAAATTTACTTGGCCCGACCATTGTAGGCTGGGAAAACGTCTTTCTTACAAGTCTTCAATTTTTAAAATATAAAACATTTTCAAAATAACCACCCGCAAACCTTTTTTTTGGGCCATATTTTCCCCATGTAGCTATGCTTATTTTTGGGACCTGCAGTGATACAAATTTAAAAAATTTTTTCTAAATTATTAAAAGAGCACGAAAGTTCTACTAAAATCAAACTCCCCAACCTCAACGATTATAAGAAAACAAATATCCTACCCCTTTAAAAACGACTTTTTCTAAAAAGCTTTTTGTCCCGAAGTTGTCAAAGGGAAATGCCCCCCCCAAAGTCACCATAGCTTCAAAAAACAATGAAAACAGAAAATACTACTAAAATTTCCGAGACCAAGAAATATCTTTACAAAAAAAGCTTCCCGTACTCAGGTTTATGACTTATGGAAAAAACTTCCAAAACGCTTAAAAAGTATCAAAAACAAAAAAAAGTTCAAGACACAGCTAAAAAGCCCTTAATGCATGAATGCCCAGGAAATTTACTAATAAGGCAAACAACCCAATAATAGGGCAAAATCAACCAAAATTTCATTTACCAACCTAAAGGGTATTCCCCACAAACCCAAAAAAAAATTTAAGTTATCTTAGGTACTAGAAATTCTACAGTAACACCACTGTATATGTGTGGACGGAGGGGGAGGAAAGGGAAAGAGGCCCAAATAATTTGCAAAAAGTAAGGAATCTAGCAAGCTAGTAAAAAAATTGCAATGTTGAAACAAGTGGAAAAGGGGGAAATTTTAAAATTTTTTATGGTAAACCCGATAGCTTATAGTGGCTCTCTCTCTCTCTCTCTCTCTCTCTCTCTCTCTCTCTCTCTCTCTCTCCTTCTCTCCCTCTCCTTTTCCTCTCTCTCTCCTTCTCTCTCTCCTCCCTTCCTCTCCCCTCCTCTCCTTTCCTTTCCCCTCCTCTCCCCTTTCCCATGCCCGTCTTGTCTAATTCAATGTTTTATCGTGGAAGTTGTTTTATTTCAGTTAGAGATGAATTATTTGTATTATTATAAGCGTACTGTCTTTGTTTTTATTTGTTTTATTTTGATAGTAGTTTATAATGGGGTTTTTTAATTCTGTACGTATAGGGGTTTTACTTGTTTGAATAATTGGGTTTTAAAAAAAATTATTTTTCTCTATTTATTGAAGGTGTATTTCCTTCCCCCTTTTACTCCTCCCCCACCCCCCCCTTTTCCAATGCTTTTCGTTTATGTTTGTTGTTGTCTCATGGGGATGGGGGCATTTTTTAATTGTTTTTCATGGGGATGGGGATTGTTGTTATAATTTATCTCTATTATAATAACATTATTGTAAAACTTTTTTGACTTCTCTCTTGGGTAGTTTTTGGTGAAAAAGTCATTTTAAAAAAAAGCCTATTTGAAAAGATGAGCGCATAAAAAAAAACACACCTTTCTGGGGGGGAGGAGGAGAGGGGGAGGTCATTTAAAGGTAAATTACGTAATGACGAAGCCCAGAAATTTTTTAAGTTTTTTCCGTAACCCTTTTTAAATTTTTAAAGATAAACGTGAAAAAAATGGATGAAACAGTAAGAAGTAATTTGTTTGTCCCGCGTTTTTGCTTTTCTTTTTTTTAATTCTTAAAACATTTTTTATTTAAAAAGTGTGTGGGCGTGAGCGCGCCAGGTGTACCTGAGTATGTTGTGCGTGTTAAAGTATAGTGGTAATTTTTATTTCAATGTATTTCCTTAAAATTTTTTATTTTTTTTTTTTTACTGGTTTAAATTTAAAGGTAAATGATGCTTAGTAGTGACTTTTATAAATTACGAAATTTTTTTAGATAGATGGGTTTATGAAAAAAAGCAAAGCATTTCTTATCAAAGTACCACAAAAATTTTGATTGACTTGATTGACTTGAGACTAGGGCAATCAGGCCCAAAAGGTTCGAGGCATTTTTTTTTTATTATTTTATGTGGTCTTTATAAGAGGAAATGTAGAATGTGCTGCTATGAAATGCATTTGATTTGAAACTACCGGAGGGTATATTGCTTACTATCATAAATTTTTTATGGTGCAACTGTGAGTCAGCAATGGGGTTTGTCGTAATTTTAACAAAACCTTAAAATCACATCCAAAAGGTGAGTAGCCAACGTGTGGTCCCCCTTTCCCCTGAGACCCCAGCACCTTTACTCGGGTAGGGCCCCCTGGAGTCTGGAAAAACCATGGCTTTGTATTTACAAAACCCCTTCCCTCCCCCCAAGTAAGGAAAAATCCCAGGGGGTTTGTTTTTATTTTACTAAACTGAGTGTTTTCTTTTCCTTTTGGGTTTCAGCAAAACACAACACATAAAACCATGCACACACACACACACCACACAAATAACCCAAATAACACACACATACACACAAAAACCCACCAACCCCACCACAAAAGCGCGCGCAAGCACACGCCACAATACGGGAAAAGAGAGAGGGAGGAGGGGAGGAGAGAGGAGAGAGAGAGGAGAGAGGGAGAGAGAGGGGGAGAGAGGAGAGAGAGAGAGAGAAGAGAGAGAGAGAGGGGTGTGTGGTGTGTAAGAGAGCAGAGAGAAAAACAATTAGCCAGTCATCAAGCCTGGTAGATTGATGGAGAGAAGTAATACACCTGACAGCTAAACATGTTAACAATACAGTTACATATAAAATGGAATATAAACAGCTATCAAAGAAAAACAAACGATGTTCACTTTCTTCAAGTTCCTTTACTCCCACCCTGACCAAAGTTAAAGCACGTGCAGCACGAGAAGGTTGTTCACTGACATAGAACACTGACCACACTGTTTCTCTGCAGATATCTGAGCACAGTTTAAGATATCTTAAGAGCTGGGTGTGTAGTTTGTGGATGAATGTCATCGTACAAAGATGGAAAAGGTAATTATGTTTTATTCTTACCTGTCTGTTTTATGTCCTTGTCTATTGTATACGCCTTTCCTATGTGGTGTGTGTGTGTGTATGTGTGTGTGTGTGTGTGTGTGTGTGTGTGTTGTGTGTGTGTATGTGTGTATGTATGCGTGTGTGTGGTGTATATGCGTGTGTGTATATGCGTGTGCGTGCTTGTCTGTATGTGTGTGTTTATTGTTTTTACATTTTATTCTTTTATTTCGAGAAGGATCACATAAGCATTTGTGTGGGTTTTTTACATCCACCCCCCCTCCCCACTGTGCATGCATTGCAAATTGTGTCATCCATTCCTACTGGCACAAAATGACCTACAGTTGCGAAAAGCGGAACAGATTTTAATAAGTGCACAAATGCTCTGTCTGCGTTCACACATGGGACCCGGGTTTTGGGGTGTATGTATGTTTTGTGTGTGTGTGTGTGTGTGTTGTGTGTGTGTGTGTGTTGTGTGTGTGTGTGTGTGTGTGTGTGTGTGTGCTTGCAGCGACACACACTACACTGGTTTCACACGTATGTGTGTTCAAATAAAAAAGCGTTTAAAGTTTAGAATTACACACCAAAACGCACTCACATATTTACAAAAACGATTGACTTTTGCACTGTGAGATGAAAAATGGATATGAACTAGTCAAAAAGTCTAATCCCAAACAATCTTATTTTAAAAAGGAATTCAAGCCATCTCTACATTTCACCTATAACATATTAGAAAACCTGCAGTGGTATTAATGCATCATGAGTTTCCATTATGTTTTTATTAGACACTTACTAAGTCTTAAATCGTTTACCTTTATGAAAATGGTTGCTGATAATGCTCTTCAGAGATGCAAAAGATTGGGTTGACAGTTGAGTTATTGACATTTTACATGTGTTGTCACTATTTATGCTTGTTCATTGCAAACACACAGTGGGAGGACAGTAAGTGTACCACCCTTTTTTGCAAAGTTTCTTGACTGAAGATGTGCAGTGAAAATTGAATGTTTAGCTAGAAAGTGATGCTGATGTTTTTTACTTTTTTTTATTTTCCCTTCATTTGAGGATCTAGCCAAACGATATGCAAAGAGATGCATAGACTCATAGGCAAAAATATACATAATAAAGATGCACAATGTTGAGTAATTGTTATTTAAATTTTTTATTTTTTTTTTGTTGTTCTCTTATTTTGAGAATAATTAAATGCACCCGTGTTTATTTTTACCCCCCGTCATTGTGT
>CM054168.1:35418281-35463281 GCA_028751875.1 Rapana venosa
AAAAAAGGGTCTTACAAAAAGCAATAAAAAGAACCCCGTATAAACCTGAACTCGAGAAAAAATCTTTTGAAAAAAAACAATATAATACTTTAAAAAAAAAAGAAAAAAGAAAATCTTCAAAAAATTCACTGGTATCACAGCTACATGATGCCATTGACAAGATCCGAGTATATTGTGGAAAACTTTACAAAAATTAAAAGAAAGTGAAGATGATGGATTAAAACATCATAATCATATTAGTAGCAGTAAATGGACTGAACACTTAAAAAACCTATTGGTAAAGAACCGCAAATAGATCCAGACCACAAAAAGCAAGTACTAAGCAGGTTAATGACTTAAAAGTATCTAATAACCCACTGCTAGATAAGCAAATTACAACTGAGGAAATTACAAAAACAATCAAAAAGTTGAAAAATAACAAATCGCCTGGAAAAGATGGAATCACAAACGAAATGATCAAATCAGTTTCATCTAATGTTTATAGAGATAATGCGGAATATTTTCAATTTTAGTATTAGAAACGGGTATATATCCCTGTGACTGGAAAGTAGGAGTGAATTGTCCCAATCTAATAAGAACGGATGCATATACAACCCAGAAAACTACAGAGGAATAACGTTGACAAACACTATTGGAAAACTTTTTTGTCAAATACTGAACCATAGAATTTCTGAATATTTAGAAAATAACAATAGTATTTTTAGAGAACAAGCTGCTTCAGAAAAGCATTGCAGAACAACGGACCATATCTTCCTACTTAACAATTTAATAGATAGTGTACTGAAAGTAAAAACTAAAAGACTTTATGCTGCTTTGTAGATTTTCAGAAAGCGTTTGATAATGTGTGGCACGAGGTCTCTTATAAAGTTAAACGAAATAGGAATAACAGCAAAACTTTTAATGTCATTAAAAATATGTATTCCAATGCAACAATATTTACAAAAATACGAGGCAAACATACAGATGAAATCATAGTCAGAAAAGGGGTACATCAGGGAAATACATTAAGTTCTACATATTTAATGTATATGCAATGATATAGTTCAATATACTGATGAAAAGATTCGCCATATATAACCGCAAAAGACAGAATTCCTTGTTTACTCTATGCTGATATGACCTGGCATTGCTATCAACAACCAAAATAGGTCTTCAAACTAAACTGAATAAACTGCAAGAATACTATTCTAATTGGGGTTTTAAAGATAAACAAAACAAAAACAAAGGTAATAGTCTTTAACGAAATCACCTCCTAAAATTCCAATTCATTTTTAAATGTGGAGAGCATGTAATTGAAACATAGAAACTTATAAATATCTAGGTGTCGTTTTTCATCAGAACGGGAAATTTCAAGCAACACAAGACATTAGTAAAACAAAGCAAAATACGCCTTAAAAGGACAATTCATGACAAAATTTAAAGACTACTATAATAATGCGTTTATTCGACTCACTGATAACCCCTGTTTTAACCTATGGAGCAGAAGTTTGGTTCCTTTTTGTTTAATGGGAGACAGAATTTCATATTGATAAACTGTTTCAAGCATGCTTATCCAATCAGTTTTTGTATGAGAATTTTCATGTAAAATTTTGTAAACAAATGATAGGAGTTCATAAAAATGCATTAGTACTACCCACTTTGGGTAAATTTAAAGGGAATTTCCACTAAACCCTTAAAATCATATGCCAGATAATATCCTTTTGGATTCATTGACAGAATCAAAACCAACTCTTATATTAGAATAGTATAACGATTATTGTATCAGAAGAATACATACGATAAATGGGATAAACACAGTGAAAAATATTCTGTACACAATTGGATTCAAACATGTCTGGAAGAACCAAAGCACTCTTAATGTTCATCGATTGAGTTATGCTGTTAGAGAAAACTTGAGGACATGTATAAAACATTTTTGATCTACCAAAAGAAAGATTTGCAAACTAAAATTTATGATTTTGCTACCAAAGAATACAGATTGGAACCATACTTAGTAAACTATGAAAACAAAACTCATAAGAAGACATTTTGTAAATTTCGCACAAGCTGTCACAATTTAATGATAGAGAAAGGAGACACCAAAATATATCCAGAGAGGACAGAAAATGTAGACACTGTAACAAAATTGAAGATGAATTTCATTTACTTGATGAATGCATTTTATATATGAACTCAGAAATAATTTGTTATTAAAAATCAAAACGAGAGACAAAGAACGCAATAACTGTGGCAAAAATTAAGGCATAACCCCTTTGATATAATCAACAATATCACAGATATGTGTATGAGTTTTTTTGAAAAAAAGAAAAGAGAAGTAGAATACAACAGTTTTTTTAGTAACATCACTTTAGCCAAAATAAAAATATAGTTGATTTTTTTGTTGTGTCAAATAAGTCTACATATTTTAAATGCAATAAAATATTCTAAATCTGAATCTGAACTGAATCTGAATCACACAACCACACACATACACAAGATTCTTTCTTCCCCATCGTAACATCATCCCATTTTAACAACTACAAAAATCAACCCCAAAATACTTACATAATTGTCACCACATACCCTTTAACCTCACTTCTAATCTTCAACACCAAATATCACACTATTTTCACATCTCCCAAAATCATCATCAAAAATATTGACATCATCATCAATACCCGATCATCGCAGCCACCCTGCAATTTTTGCACACCCTCAAGAGAGAACTTTGAAGCGTTTTTAAGGGATTTCGGCCGTACCCTAAAAAATTAAACCATGGGGAAATGGAAAGTATACAGGAACATGTTGCAAAATTTCAAACAAAAACGATCCAAACTTAGAAACAAAAAAATTGGCAGGGAATATTAAAAACCAAAAAATTACATTAAAAAGGAAACTAACACGTAAACAAAAACCGGCTTGACCCGGGAAGTAAATTCGAGAAATCCAGTCCCCACATCAAAAAAAAAAAAATAATAACAATAGCCAACCCCAAAAAAACAACCTCAAAACAAAGTTAAATTATAAAAATCTCTTTCTTCTTTAACTGAGGGAAGACATATGGGGGCAGACACTGTGCTCTTGTAATTTTTGACACTTGCACAACATAGGGGATGGAACTTTAGTTAAATTCCCCAAATAATTTAATTCTAAATCCGAATACATGGGACAATCAAAGAGAAAAAGCGTTCGTTTTTGGTACGACATACAAAAAAGACAGTTTTTGTTTTGCAGAGAATCGCTGTAACGATGCACATTGCTTTTAGGGCAGGACTTTAAAATCAATTGAGACCCCAAAACCCCTAAAGCCTTGCGATCCAACAAACGGGGAAACCTTCTACAAAAAATTTTCTCTTACTTTTTTACCCAGCAGTTTTTTCCCATTTCTACAGGTTGCAACATCTGTAAGCCTTGTAGGAGTTTTTTATTTCCATTGTAACAGCCTAAACCAAATCGCAATGCAAAACACAAAAATTTGACAATAGAGGAAAACCCCCCCAAACACCAAAAATCACTTTTTTGATTTTTTTACGGGAACCCCGGGAACCTTTTACGACTAGCATATTACTTTTTCAAGATCTACTTGGTCAATCCCCCAAATTTTGGATGCAAAAAAAAAACAATTGTTTTTTACATCAAATATTTTAAATAACGAAAACGGACATTTCCTTATTTTTTTTAAGGCTTATTCAGTTGCAAAAACGCCTTCTTTTCCCTTAGTTGCTAGATGTTCAGTTCCTTTTCATGCTGCATTGTCGTAAAATTAAACCCAAATAAAAATAATATTTACAAAAATCAGTTTTTTTTTCTGTCAAAAATCTTTTGCTCATTTTTCCCAAAATAACCCCCTTTTTTAAAAACCCTACTTTTTTTTTTCATATTAACATTAATTTCATTTCCTTACAGATCTATGAATACATTTAGTTTTATTTTGAAGGCCCCGGAGTTGTTGATAACAAAGCCACACATCGGGAAAAAAGTAGGATAAACAACCCAAACCACCTGGGGCATTTTTTACCTCATGCTTACCCTTTAGCACCATTGGTCACCAGCTATTTTAAAAAAAAAAGAATAAGTAGGGCTCGGACCATCCCTTTCCTTTAAACCCAAAAGGACATTCAAAAAATTTTGTAAAACCCTTGTTTGTTTTCGCACAGATACGTATGGGACAATCATTGATTTTTAAACATACCACAATTTCCCTTTTACACCTTGTTTTTTCATACATTCAAAAGCTTCCAGGGAACAGAATGAATGCTTTTCCCAAAGTCAAGAAAACAACAAAAATTTTCTCCCCCTTTTTTTTATGCATTTCTGAACAACTGCAATAGGTTGAATATCGATCCACAGTTGAGTATCCCTCCGGAATCCGCCCGACTTTCTGAAATCATATTATTCTTTCCACCATTTATAAGCTTTAATTTTTAAATAGATTTTAACAATAGATATAAGCTTAAGAGGAGACTCCCGTAATTGTCAAGTTATCGTGGTCCCTTTTTTTTTTATGGATAAATTTTGGGCCTTGGACCCCTCTTTGGGATAAATACCAGTGAAAAGATGATATTAAAAATCTACCAAAAACTTTTTTTACAATTTGGTCACCAGTTTTTAACATCTCACTGATATTCATCTATACCACTTGCTTTTCTCAGTTTTTGTTTTCGAATTGCTTCTTTTACTTCATCCCCTGATATATCTTTATTTAATGTGTGATCGGCATCTTCCATTAGATCCGCTGAAATATCACAGGGATAAATCACTTTCTTAACGTTTTTAAAAACATCTTTAAAGTGATTAAACCACGTCTCAGTACTTATATTATTATAAAATCTTTTCCCTATTCCCACATCCCATTTTTCTAACCCCTTTTCCAGAACTGTGATGAACTGTAGAGATGGGGTAAAAGCCGAGTCAAGCTCAACCACTTACTGTTTATCCAAAACCAGGCCAACTTTTGGTCCGATTCGGCTTCGCCTCATCGAACCAAAAACTTGCATAGTTTTATATAAAAACTAAGCAGTTTACATTGACTCGGCTTTTACCCTATCTGTCTACTAAAACTGAAAGTAATACTAATTTATTTCTAATGAGCAAACAAAATAAAATTATGGGAATTTTTGCTAAACAATATCTTGTCAAGAACTAATACAAAAAAAACTAAAAAAAAAAAAAAACTATAACTTCTTCTTTATTATCTGATTTATGCTGAATTTTTTATTAAAAAAAAAAAAAAAAAAAAGTGCAAAACCTTCTCCGCTACCCAGGCTCCGTTACAGAAGGAGAGCAATTTGGAGGACACTGCAACGGAGCTTTGGGTAGCGGAGAAGATTTCCGGCATTCACGACTGTTGGAATGCCGACACACGCATTCACACACCACAGGCATTCACACAACACATAGGACCTGTAGCCTACTGCTATTCCCTAGGGGGGTTCGATCCCATGCCTGCCAGCTCTGCCTGCCTACCCTGCCTGCCCTGTCTAACACATTCCGACTTCCCCACTGGGCTGCCCCGAAGGGCGATAGAAAGAGTGAAAATTAATAAATATAAAGCTTCCTATCATGGCGAAATATTTAGCCACGCCTCTTTGCGGGAGTGTACCTTCCTATGTGCAATACTTAGCCACGAGTGTGTTAGCAAAAGATTGTGGCATGTTGCCAATACAACACAAGCAGTAGGCCCAGGCTGAGAGCACAGGACATATTATGTGTGGGTGTGTGAGAGTGTATGTTGTGTCTGGCTGCATGTCTTGTGTGTGTTTAAAAAATAAGCTATTGGGGTTTACACTACACAGTATTTAGTCGGCTGGTCTGTTTTGAGTATTAGTTTTACTATGCTTTGAGCTTCTGAGTTTAGTTTTATTCTTTCTCTTTCTTGTCTGTCTGTAATAACATCATTCTCCCGAAGGCAAATATTAAACCCATTTCTGTCTTTCATGTGAAAAATTACAACGACTTTGATTTGCTCATGGTAATCTTTTAATATGCTATTATATTTTTGTGTCAGCAACCAAACAGATTATCTATGCATGTCTCCCACTGAAAGCGAGCTTAGACAAACTATTCCTTTTCTTAACAATGTCAGCTCTGCTGAGCAGTCGTCTATTAAGAAAAGGGTCTGCCTATTTTCAAAGAGCCTGTAATAGTATTCTAAATACTCGCTTAGCCTGTCAGAGGGATTGACTATAATTATATTCTCATCTGTCCAAATAAATTTTCTCTCTCTGTATGTTTTATTGTTGTGTCGTGTTGGACAGAATATAACAATGAACTCGAAATGATTTTTGTACACTGTTTGTAATAAAATCTAAAACAAAAAAAATCTTGCCCCAGCCAGTCTGCCCGCATATTAGAGAGCAGTGTGCTTCTTTTGGTAGAAAACTTAGCTGGTCCATTAGTAAACAACTTCTTTTAGTCTATTTCCTTCTATGTTGAGCTGTGCATCCATCACTACAAATATATATATTTTTATGGGCTCATCATTTTCTTGCTTTCTCTATTTGTATAGTTATTCCTTCTGAGCCGTTTTCAATGCGTCTTCCTGAACCATGCAGCTTATCATCATCTGTTGATCTTAAGTCAACCCACAATGCATATTTAGATGTTAGGTATTCATGAATCCTAACATCATGTAGATGTAAAGATTTGCTTGTAACACCAGTAGTGGTATCATTGTGTTGACCAGAACCAAAGTATTTTCTTACCTCATCAAAGTGTTGATATGGTAAATAACCTGAGGCGTAGACTTGATTTGGTTGCCCCTCTATAGTACATGATAAATGTTTAATACCGGGATTAATGAACCTCTCACTTAATCTGGAAAAGGGGGTGGCTGGTTCTTCAAACAGCATTAATATTCCTTTTAATGATCTTACGGAGTGTTCATATTTATGTTCCACACAGTATCTGCTTTACTCTTCATTAATGTGCTATGGTTAAGCACTCTTTCATAATAGATAGGAAGCCTTGACTGATATTGCTGTGCAATCAAGCGTGCAAGCTCTGGGTGATTGACAACATCATACTCTAAAGATATACTAGATATTTTGTACTTTGCATCAGCGTCACTGGATGTAATAACACGAGCACTGTCATTAAAGGTCAGCTCATACGACAGTCTGTCTCTGAGTGCGCCCTGATAGTAAGGCATGTGAGAGCTGAGCAGTTCAAAGTCAAGAGGAATACAAAACCTGTTACCATAGGCTTTTGCTATGGCAGCATCTTTTTTCCTGTTTCCCTTATCAGCAGAACCTACTCTGTGTTTTAGTCCCTCATCATCCTGTATGCCTTGATAAATAAGATCATCTCTTTTTTCTTTTGTCATCCATGTAGACCTGTTGCTAGTGAGTAATGAAACCAGTTATCATTATACACTCATTAGAACAATGAGTAGACTTATTGCACAGACAACAAAACATCAGCACAAACAAGAGTTTTGCAGACGATGCTTGGTTCGTTTACCATCTTTACAGGCAGCAGACAAACACAGAAAACATTGTAAGAGTGAGACCGAAGCAATCACTGAACTTGTAACACCAAAGCCAGGAAGCAAGGTTTACTTCAAGAATATAAAAAAGCTACAAAAGAGTCCATATGTAGTGTATGCTGACTTTGAGTCTATCATTGTGCCATACCAAGGGCCAGCACCGGAACAAGTGCCTAAAACAGTCTTACTCAGTAATCATCAAGTCTGTTCCTTTGCTTATGTTGTTGTTAGATCGGATGGTGCACACTCAGAGCCAGTTTTGTATAGAGGACCAGACGCGGCTAAGCTTTTTCTTGAACACATGAAAGCGAATCATAACCACTACTCTCAACAGCTAAACCTACAAGAGATCATTATGACAGAAGAAGACCAGGAGCAGTATGCTTCTGCCACACATTGCTGGATTTGTGGTAATTTATTAACACTGCAGGTGGCAGACAATCACACAGTCAGAGATCATGACCACATCAGTGGTAAGTTTCGTGGAGCAGCACATAGTAAGTGTAATCTACAACTAAAAGTAGATCCCAAAACATGGAAGCTGCCAGTCTTCTTCCACAATCTAAGAGGTTACGACTGACACCTAATTATGCAGGCAGTAACTGATGAGTATAAGGCTTACTGCATTGCTCAGTCATCAGAGGAGTACCTGACTTTTACACTGAATAGCCTGTCCTTCTTTGATTCTGCACAACATCTGATGGGATCTCTAGAGTCCTTGTCTTCATCACTGAGTACTTGTCAATTACAGAAAAATACTTCGACACAAAGCTCGTGCGAAAAGGAGTCTATCCTTATGAGTACATGGACTCATGGGAAAGCTTTGATGAAGAAGAGCTGCCTCCAAAAAAAGCATTCTTCAGCAGATTGACGGGTAAAGGAATCAGTGATGATGACTATCAACATGCTCAGTGGGCATGGCAAAAGATGCAGTGTCGGACGATGGGCGATTACCATGATCAGTATCTACTTGCTGATGCATGTTTGCTTGCTGATGTCTTTGAGAACTACAGAAAGACCGGAATGAAACATTATGGACTAGACCCATCACACTATATTACAGCACCGGGAATGTCTTGGGATGCTTTCTTGAAGTTTACTGGGGTGCAGATTGATTTGTTGTCTGACCTGCCAATGCTCCAAATGATTGAGGATGGTCTGCGTGGTGGCATCAGTATGGCATCGCACAATTACTGTAAGGCCAATAACAAATATTTAGAAGACTATGATCCTAGCAAAGCTTCTAACTACATCATGTACTTGGACGCAAACAATCTGTATGGATGGGTGATGTGTCAGTCACTACCACTAAGAAACTTTCAGTTGTTTAATGGTCCTTTTGCTGTTGATGAGACTCTAAAAGCGTTGTCACAAATGGTGCCTGATCAAGCACTAGGTTGGATCTTAGAAGTAGATTTAGTCTATCCCCATGAACTACATGATGCGCACAATGACTACCCAATGGGTGCAGAAAGGCTCAAAACATCCCCAAAAGAACCACCAAAGCTTGTACCAAACTTAAATGACAAGAGCAAGTATGTTTGTCACTACAGACTGCTACAGTTCTACCTAAGGCATGGGTTAATTCTTACTGCTGTTCATCGTATCATTGTGTTTGACCAAGAGCAATTCATGAAACCATACATCATGAAGAACACTGATCTGAGAACGAAGGCAACCGATGCATCAGAAAAGGATTACTTCAAGCTCATGAACAATAGCTGCTTTGGTAAAACAATGGAGAACCCACACAAAAGAAAAGATGTTAGATTAGTCAAAAAAGAAAACGAAGCCATAAAGCTAACATCAAAGCCAAGCTATCAAGACTACAGGCAATTCCATGACAGTCTGTATGGCATCATGATGAAGAAGTTGCAGGTTAAACTAGACAAACCAGTATTTATTGGGTTAAGTGTGCTGGAGCTGTCAAAGCTGTTGATGCTGGAGTTCTTTTATGATTACTTCAAGTCTAAACATCCTGCTGTAAGGGTCTTGTACACAGACACAGACTCTTTCATCCTAGACATACCCACAGAAGATATATACAAAGACCTTGTAGAGGACGTAGCGCTGGGATCAGAGTCATGGTATGACACCAGTGATTATCCAAAAGACAGTCCCTTGCATTCATCAGTAAACAAAAAAGTTATTGGTAAGATGAAGGATGAGATGAACGGCACTATTATCAAAGAATATGTTGGGTTGAGGGCCAAGATGTATAGCGTTGCAAGCCAGACAGGTGTTATAAAAAAGGCAAAAGGTGTTGGCAAACAGGTGGTCAAAACAAGCATCAGTCATGATAACTACAAAGAGGCTCTCTTTGAAGGTAGAGTATTTCATCATGACAACCCAAAGCTCTGCTCAACCCTGCACCAAATCAACACAACTGTGGTTAGAAAAAAGACACTGATAGCACAGGATACAAAACGAGTATATTCTTCACCAGAGCACTCATACGCACTTGGACACTGGAGAACAAAGTAATTAATTAATTAAATAATTTTTTTTAACATTTATATACGAGTTAAAAATTTTGATTGAGACTCACAATGGATTGTTTACTCTTTATCAAATACTATGGTATTGGTACAATGCCACTTCTCTGCTTTTACAGTGCTGACATTCTAGACGACTTTGGTGAGCAAGTAGAAATAAAACTTGATCATGGTACAAAAGAAGAGGTGCTAAATAATATTCTAGGAGTTGTTAGTATGATGAGAGAGTGTCCAACCCACTTCAGTATTATCAAAGATGTTCCCATAAATTGTAGTAACAAAAAACAGTTAGATGAGACCATACAGTCACTTACTTCTGATGAAATAGTAGCCTACCTTACTAAAGCGGGACAGTATTAGGTGGCACTAACTGCAGTTCCTCTCTAACAAAAGCCCGCTGTGGTGCAGGTAATGACAAATAATAAATAGGAGGATCCATCTCCACAACTTTTTTTATTTCATAAGTTCTAATGCTCCAGATGGATCTGTTGCTCGTTTGTGACTGTCGCTGGCTTCAGCTTCTCCAGGAGCATACAGATATCTCAGTTTCTTCCCAAAGGGTATTAGTGGTTGCTTAGAAGGTGTTGTTTGGATGTGCTGCTGTATTGTGTTTATGTTTGATAGCGTCCACAGTTTTAAAACCCTGTGACTTTAGTTATCTCAGAGTTCATTGCTCTCAAAACTGCAGGCAGTCTTCTTACCCACTCTGTATTTCGTGTGCCTGGGGTCATGATTTCTTGGTGGTACTGATATGCAAACAGTCTTTCTGCTAACAGCTTGTTAAAACTTTCAACCAGTGCTTGAGATCTGTGGTTGCCTGGTATACCTCTTTTTATTGCTACTCCATGCTTTAGTAACAACTGATTAAATGCTCCTTTAAACTCTTACCATCATCGCACTGAATAAGTCGGGATATTTTAGTGGGGCCCCGACTATAGATTTCTTGCAAAGCAACTGCAGTTGCGGTGGCACTCTTTTCAGTATGGGCTCTGCATTTATATACCTAAAAAGCTACGTCCACTACAGTAAGACATACTTATACCTCTTTCTTCTGATTGTGTCATGTGGTAAGTATAAAAGGTCTATTTGGTGAGTATCATTTGGCTTCATGTTGATGAAGGAGGGTCTATTAATGCGCCTTGGTGAAGGTAAATAGATCTGCCATATTGCTTGTTTAGACAGCCACTTCTTTGCTACTTTGGAACTTACTCCTGCTGCAATGCTCAGTTTATTAATAGCTGCCTGTCCTTTCCAGTACCCTTTTGGTGTGTAGTAGATCTTAGAGAGTTTAACATCTATTGTTCTAATATAATAAGTAAAAAAATTGCATGTTGGTTAACCAACCTTCTGTGCTAAGAAGTATACTATTGTCATACCCACCACAATAAAAGCAATCTCGCCTGTCTTCTGGGTTTCAGTGGGTTGATAATAATCACGAAGCTGTGGCTTAGTAATAGGAGATATTTGTTTGCCTGTCACAATGTAGTACTCTTTTATTGCCCCGTCAACATCAGAAAATGTTTTTGCGGCATGTCCTTGTTCACGAAGTTTTTCATTAATAAAGTCTAACTGAGCAATTCTTTGTCTTTTGTATTCTGCCTGTGCTCTGTTCAGTTGTTCTATTGCTTTATCATGTCTCTTCCTTTCTTCGTCTGTATGAAGTTTAGAAAACAAGTAGTTGCTGCCTGTAAAAGCAAGTGCGTTAACTACAGCACCACCAAACCATCATCACTAAAGAAGCCATTTTCTATTTATGGACTAATATTTTCTGGAATGATTCCCTGCTTTACCAAGAAGTCTTTTGTAGCAATGGATGCTGTTACAACCACAACTAGCTTGGCGCTGTCTTCAAAGTCTAGTTTTCCTAAATCAGCAGGCCTCATTTTTAGAAGACTCTTTCCTAACATAGTATAGCCGACACTAAGACTGCCAATAACGGCAGCGTGGTAGACCAGATTGACTGCAGTCTTTTCTGTACTCATATTTCTACTATAAGTATAAATTATTTATTTATATCTATTAATACATATTGAATGGATCGTTGTCAGGCTGTTTGCTTTGCAATGGTTGTGGCTGTGGTTGTGGTTTTGGCTTTTGTTCTTGCTGCGGTTCTTGTCTTGCTGGCTGCTTGTTGCTCCATACTCTATAGGCTGTATAACCAATTCCCATAGCTGTTATACCATATATTAAGTAAGACTGAATGTTTGTTTTTGGTGGTGCTGTGTCTTTTTTCTGTGTTTCTATAGGCATCTGTTTTTCTAATGTTTCTCCAGATAAGATCTTTTGCTTTGCTTGGTTGCTAAGTTTTTTCTGTCGATTCCATTCTGCTAACCTCTTGCCAGCTTCAACTCTCCCAGGTTTCTTTGTTACAGATGTCACTTGTGAAAGGGAGGGTTGCTCTTGGTTCTTGACATTCTCCTGTGTTTCCTGTTGGTTCGTGGCTGTGTTCTGTTCCTCCATCTTTCTCTATGTGGTTAAATTTTATATGTTTTAAAGTTATCATACTAGCAGCTACTGGTGCTAACAGAGAGCCAAAACGGTAATACATATCACAGCCAAGTGTCTCCAGCGTTCTAGTCAAAAATAGGATCTTGTGAGAGGTCATATGCTAAGTCAGCTTCTGAGTCCACATTAAAGACCCTACTTGTTGCTTTAGCATATAAGACCAATAACAGTATGCCCTAGGCTTTTTTACCATTTTTGCTCCAAGAAGAGATTCCAAAACCCATTAAATACTTAATAATGTCTTGTGGTGATAACTGCTGCACCTGTTCTACTGTTAGTTGTGTTCCTAAGTATTGCTTTGTTTTATTACAAGCAGCAAGAGAGTACAACTTCTCCTTCTTATCCAGTAGACTCTTCTCATCTGTTATTTCTTCTTGACTAGAACCAGTAGATGTCATCAACAAAAGTTCGTCGCAATTCATGTTGTCTATCTTTATCAATATATTTTGTGTAAAATAATTGTTGTTGTTCTTGACAAGTTGTTGATAAGTTGTTGATAAGTTGTTGATAGGGACTTGTTTATTTCTTGACAAGTTCTTAATATAGTTCTTGTTTTTGTTCTTGTACTAGTTCTTGATAAGTTCTTGATAAGTTCTTGTATTAGTTGTTAATAAGTTCTTGGCAAGTTCTTGATAAGTTGTTGATAAGTTGTTGATAACGTTCTTGACAAGTTGTTAATAAGATATTGTTTTAGCATAAATTCCCATAATTTTATAGTTTTACTCATTAAAAATAAATTAGTATTACTTTCAGTTTTAGTAGAGAGATAGGGTAAAAGCCGAGTCAAGGTAAACTGCTTAGTTTTTATATAAAACTATGCAAGTTTTTGGTACGATGAGGCGAAGCCGAATCGGACCAAAAGTTGCCTGGTTTGGGATAAACAGTAAGTGGTTGAGCTTGACTCGGCTTTTTACCCTATCTCTACTGTTAACACTCTTAGCTCATGATTCAACCTTTTGCTTTCTATAATCTTGCTTTTTAGATTTTAATAGCTTTTTGTACTGTTTTCTTTTCTCGACATAAATAATCCATCTTCTTCATTTCTGGTGAAGCGAAAAACAGTTGAGCATCTTTCTGCTTACTTTTTTTCACAAGTCCACATTCATTATCAAACCATTCAGATTTCTTTGTACTGTTCACTGAAATCCTTCTAGACATGCATTCGCTTGCATCTTTCAAACACTTGGGTAAACATGTCTAGAGCAGTTTCTACATTTTCATTTAAGGGTGTTTGTAGCTATCAAAAGTCTGTCGTGAATTTCCCTGCTTTTTAGCGCATTTAGATATTTGTCTTCTTTTGTTTGGTTCCATACTAATTTATAATAAGATTCCCTTTCATTCTGAAGTTCCTAAGGTTTTGAAATATAGTTTGTAACCTCTATTTTCATGCTAACTGGTGAGTGGTCAGATTCTGTTAAGCTTTCGACTATTAAAGAGGGTACTTTAACAGACATGAATAAATCAAACGACATTATGAAATAGTCCACAGTGCTTGAACCTAAAGGAGATATGAATGTGCAACTATCATCAAAATCTGAGTCACAAAGTCCGTTCAAGATGACACAATCAAACATGTTGCACAGTTCAAGCAATTGGTTACCAAATATGTTTGTGTGCACATCATGAGATTTTCTTGGTATTTTAGAATAGGTAGACCATTGTAGGTTCTCAAAATCATCATTTTCATTGGTTGTACAATAATTTTCAGATGCTGTTCGTGCATTGAAATCTCCCGTTAGGATAAGGTAAAAATCACCATAAGTACTTTGAAGGTCCAGAATACATTGTTCTAGAGTTTCCATTCCATACACATCATGTTTAGTTCTCCAAAAAGGTAAATCGTATGGGGAAATGTATGTGCCTACTAATATAATGTCCTTGTCTATGCCAAACAATTCTTTATGCATCTTTATAGTTATAGTATTATCAGTTTCGACAGTAATATGTTCAATATAGGATGCCAGTGATTTCCTTATCATAACAATTACCCCCCTCCCCCTGAGTATCTCCCTTGATGTAATAGTTTTCTAGCTTTTGAAGTGAATAATAAGTAATCATGAAAAATACAAGACACAAAATCAGTTGCAACAAAGGTTTCTGTTAGACAAATAACATCGTATTCCAAAAGAAAACTAATGAAACACATATCATCAAGTTTTGGTAAGAGACCATGCACATTGTAATTTAGAAAGTCAATATGACTTTTATCTTCATCTACAGAATATGCCCTGTGTTGCAGTGATTCTGGAGCTATGTTCTTATTCACCCTAATAGAAGTGTTACCTTGCTGGCACTTATAAATTGTGGCCCGGCCGAATCCCTATCTTTTGGCTTCTGAAGCCCCTGATTGTCCTCTTTTGGCTTTTGCCTTAGGTGGAGGAGAAGGGCCTTTTCCCACTGCACTGTCATCAAAAGCTAACCTTTGAAAGGAGTCAGTAATGCTGTTCTGACTACTCGACCTTGCAGCAACATTACAGCTATTTTTCCTGGACCTCCCACTGTGAGAGGTATCACGCCTAGGTCTTTAGGGCCGTGCTATGGACTGGGCCTGGCTACCTGTTTGACCATCTGTCTTGGTTACAGTCTCTATGACCATCTGTGTGTCAGTGTTTACATTATGACGTGTCTGAGGTTTTTTGAAACTAGCAACGTTTCCACTGTTTTTAGGCAGGTTTGTTTGTCCTGCTTTGTTGATTTCAGTCTCTTTACTTTTCTCACTGTCAGGACTCAGTACTGTCATTGCATTGTCTGTATTCTTATCATCCTTATTATCATCATTAACAGTCTTACCATAGCAGTCAATGTGTCCAGAATCTATTTCATCATTATTTGCTTTGTCAGACATGTAATGACTGATGTCTTCACCTCTGTCAGATTTATTGTCTTCCTTAACTTCAGAACCATCATCAGTCATCATTTCTTTTGTCATCTAACCTAAGTGGCTATAATGGAAGTCTGTCTCAGTCACCTGGTCATCTTCCTTGTGTTCAGCTTGTCCATCCTCACCAGTAGGGACAAGTTCTAGCTGGTTATTCAAGCTGCAACCTCTGTTCTGCTGGTGCCTGCTGAGGTCCACTACAGTTCTGTTACTGCTGTAACTTGAAGGAGCAGAGGATATTCTGTTGTTCCTGTTTTTCTGAAACACAAGTCTTCTATCTGGCCCCGGCTGCCTCTTCTGCCTTACTACTTTACTGTAGGAGCGTAAGCCTGGAACAATTGGTGTAGCACTATGCAGTCTATTATCTTCGTGAAGGCCACTGTTCTGCAATTCTGGGCTTTCCTCCCTTGTGGCTTTGTAGTGCTTCTCAGATGGCACACTTTTGTCTCTGTCCTGGGCATTCTGTAGATGTGACTTGTGCCAAGAAGAAGGTCCAAATGTCCCTAGGCCAGGTCTGCTGGTTGACCAGGAACGTCTGTTGTGCTGATCATGGAGTCCAGCTGGATGTGAGCGGCTCCAGGTCTGCTGAATTCCCTGCTTCTCACGTGGATGCCCGGGATTGAAATACCTGGGTTCTGCTGTTCTTCCATGTCCCCCTCTGCTGTTTTCCCAGACTGGTGGCCATTTTTCTTCTGTAGAGTAGGCTGCATGATTGAACTGCCTCCATGGAGGTGGTTGCTTGTCTCTGACATGTAGCTTTCCATGGTGGAAGTAGGCAATTTGGCCTTGGCCCCGATGGAAATCCACAATTTTCTCTTTGGTGGGCATGAGATCAGAGGCTACTCGAATGCCACTCTCCCGGAGGTTGTCCCTAAAACTCCCTGTCAGCCAACACTGCCATCTTGTCCACCCAGCGGCAAAAGTGCACAATTATGGGCGTGGTTCATTCTTCCATGGATGTGGCCTTCCTACAACGGTAGGCTCTGGAGATGTCTTCCTGGCGCCAGCTGGGGTGAGGTCCATGGTCATTCAAGATGTTCACAATGCACTGGGAAGTCATCTGGTCATTTTCCTCTTCCTGTTCTTCCACGTTGATAAACTTTACATTGCACATCTTTGTGCTTTGCTCTGTGGATTCCAGTTTTCTTTCTACTGTTTCCAAGCGGTCAAATATCAACTGACTGTCTTCTTGCAGCTCTTGTAATACCTCTTTATTGCACATGACACTTTCTTTCAGTTTATGTATTACTTCCATAAAGCATGAAATTCTGGCATCTAAAGAAGTGAACTTTTCTTCAATCCTATTTTTTATCTCACTCATCTGTAGGAAAAGCCCCTGATGAATTTGCATAAAACGCCAGTCCATCATTGGAATGACCTTTGCTGGGGGAGGAGGAAACTCTTGGTGAGACATTTCAGGCTTGCATGTGCAGGTGCCTGTGTTCATTGATTTGTTTACAAATATGACAGTACAGGGGCACCGAAGATAGGAAGTAGGGAGTTGATGCCAACATTATCCACTTGTAAATACATCTCAGGAGTTGCTTTCCTGTCAAGAAGCATGCACCCACTAGCAATGTGAAGACAGTCTTCTTGCAACAGATTGCACGGGATAAACAATTTTGTGAATTTTTCACGGGACGTTTTAAACATTTTTTCCCTTTGCAGTATATTTTTAAAAATAAATGTTAAATCTTTCAGTCACTGACCCCCGTATTTTCAAATCACCTTTTAGTAACACACACCATCAAAGAACATGCTGCAAAAAATCCCCAATTTTAAAAGGTCGAGAAGTCTTTTTTTAAACATTTTTAAAGAGCACATCCAAAAAACATCGTCCACTTGCAACTGTAACTCACCCTTTCTCATACCCCAGGAGGAGAGAGAGAGAGGGGAGAAAAAAAGGAGAAGGAAGAAGAAGGAGGGGGAAGAGAGAGAGAAAAGAGAGAGGGGAAAAAAAGGGGAGGAGGGGAAAAGGGGAGAAAGAGGAGAGAGAGAGGGGAAAAGGGAGAGGAGAGGTGTGTGTGTGTGTGTGTGCCTTTTTCAAGGATAAACAAATTTTAAAAATTCTCGAGACAGCACAGGACACCATCAATATTCTTTTCAATATATTCGTAAAATTAACGCCTGAAAAAGAAAAAGCCCAACGCAATACACTAAAGCAAAAAGGAGAAAAAAACGCAAAAAGTCTAAAAGAACATCTATAAAAGTAAGTAAAGAGAGAGATGGGGGGGGCGGGGTAAAAAATGTAGGAGGGGGAGAGTCTGTGTGTTTGTTGTGTGGTGTGTGTGTGTGTGTGTGTGTGGTTTGGTGTGTGTGTGGTGTTTTAAAGTTTTAAATGCTTTTTGTTTGTAAACAAACAAAAACAAAAAGACATAAAAAAAAAAAAATCTAAATATCATTCTAAAAACACAGATCATCACTGCAACACTCATTTAATTACACTCTAAAATTAACACTTTTATTGTTATGATGTATATTTCTTATAACTAAAGTGTATTTAAAAAAAAAAAAAAAATAATAATTTTTAAAAAAAAAAAAAAGTTTACACGTTGCTAAACTCACTCTCCAACAAAAATTTAAAATTTTGAAAGGGGAAAGAGAGAGAGAGAGAAGAGAGAGAGAGAGAGAGGGGAAGAGAGAGAGAGAGAGAGAGAGAGAGAGAGAGAGAGAGAGAGAAGAGAAAGGAGAAAAAAGGGGGGAAAGAAAAAGAAGGGAAGGGAAAAAAAAAAAGGGAAAAAAGGGGAGGGAATGGAAAAAAGGGCAGGTAGGAAAGGGGAGGATATGAAATTTTTTTTTTGAGGCTAGGGGACGGGGTTCGTTATTTTTGATGTTCAAATGATTGATGATTGAGTTTCGAGATTTTTTATTGTTTGATGTTTTTTAAGTGAATCTGGAAGGGTTCCCAAAAAGGGCCGGGTAAAGTAGAAAAATTTTGAAAAAATCTTTTCTGGGGTTTGGGAACACTGGCTTTATAGTATTTCGGGGTTGGGTTTTGGGGGAATTTGTTTTTTTAAAAGTTGGGGAAACATTTCTGTCATGATCTTGAAACAGACTCCTTTTTTTATTTTTCGTTGGAAGGGGGAGAATTTTTAAATTGAGTATAGTCATTCTGTAAGCTTGTTTTTTTTAAAAGGACCAGTTTAAGACACTTTGTACAGACTCAGTAAGGGTTTCATGTGTTTGCACTAGCAAATCCCATGGGGTAAAGGATAGTCATTGAGGTTTTTGTATATAAGATTGGAAGAATATTTCCTTGAATGAAAGTCAAGAAAGTCTGTTTTTAAAAATTGGGTATACCCTTTGGGACATTATTTGCATATTTTGAGTTTTGTGGTAGAACCAATGAATTTTTTAAATTGTTCCCCCTAAAACTTGGGGTAATGGGTTTTTTAAATTATTTCCCTTTTTTAAATTTTTGAGGGGATAAGTTTTGGGTTAAGTTTTGACGTTTTTGTCTATGGTAAAAACATTTTTTTATTTTGGGGGGTGTATAGGCATATGGTTTAGTTCGGTCCTTTCAAAAGCTGATCAAATTTTTGAAATGCTTTGCTAAAGATAGGGTATTGTGGCTCTAAATGAATAGTTTTGCATAGCAACTTTCCATTTTTGGGATTTGATGTGGAGAGGTATCGCTTAGTTTAGTGAAAGAGAATAGGCCTAGATGGACCCTTTTGGTCTCCAAAATTTGATGGCTTGTAGGGGAGTAGTTGTGCCTTTTGGAAACACTGTGCCTGTTTTCTAGTGGAAGAATAGTTGGAAGGTAATTGTAGAGAAACAGGTTTTTTTTTTATGAAAATGTGTGGTCAATTGTGTCAAAGCTTTTTGAGATCTCATATAGTACTCCACAAAAATTTATTTTATTAAGTTTGATACCCAGTTGTCTCGAGGTTAATAAAGGCAGTATGACATAGTGATTTTGTATACCAGACTGATTGGGGGAATTAAGTTGGTAGTTCTAAATGGGGATTTGGGGTTTTGTTTAATGTTGTTCCAAAGGGTTTGGAAAGGATAGTATGAGGAAAGGGTCTATATTTTTGGGGGTTGGGGGTTTCACAAAATTTTAAGGGGGATTACTTTAGTTTTTTTTGAAGGCTTTGGGAAATGTTTTTTTCAAGAAAAAGGTTAAAATTAATTTAGTGTGTCTGTGATAACGGGTCTACTTCAATTTTCGGCTGTCTTTTTCCATCAAGACCGGCGTTTTGATTTTTGGGGTGAGTTGATAACCAAAACCCACAAAACAACAAAATGGAAAAAAGTTTTAAGGAGTTTGCTTTCTTTAAGTTGTTTTTTTTCTTGAGTTTTTTGGGTTTGTTTATCTTTTTTAATAATTTAGTAAAAATAATAAAAATGATTTTTAAATTTTGTTCAGCGTAACGTTTTTGTTTACATTGTTTTGGAAATGCTTTTTTGTTAGTTATTTGATTTAGGGCTCCCCATACTCTTTGAGTTTTGTTTGGTGGTAGTAAGTTTTGGAAAATTTTTTTTTTTTTTGCCGTTTTTGGAAAGGGCTTTCTTTTAAAAGGTCTCTAAGATCATGTTTCTCATTCCTTGGAGCCAAGGGTTTGGGGGGTAATTTTATTCAAATGTTTTTTAGGGGGCTTTTTGTTGTAAATACATAAAAGTTTTTTATCCAAAATTTATGGCTAAGTTGGATCAGAATGTAAAATTTTCCAAAGAATGGAGTTACTTAAATCTGTAAAAAAAAGATTCTCAAAAATTTTAGAAAGGAACGTGAGAGAGAGAGAGAGAGAGGGGAAGAGAGAGAGAGAGGGGGGAAAAGAGAGAGAAAAGGAGAGAGAAGAGAGAGAGAAAGAGAGACACACACACCAATTTTATTGTATTTAGCGATAAAACCATATAGCGCTGCCGGGGTAACGACGATATCGAACGCGACGCGATTACAATGACAGGAAACCCAAGGCAGTAGTGGTATGTACATCAAGATTCGAACATTTTGTCTGGTCTCAAGTGTCCCCAATTTTAAAACCAGCCTTTTCCTTTTCCATCTACAGCCAGCGAAGAGCCCTGTAAGACAAAGTCACCCCCTTAAACTGGATAGTCCCGAAAAAATGTAAATCCGCTCACCCTCGCCACCACGTCGCGGGTTTTTTGTGTGTTAGTACACGTTTCCCTTACGAAGCGGAAAGCCTGACCTTTCTTTGGGCAAATGTTTTTCTTGCTTCTTGAGTCCCAAAAGAACACCATTAATTCCGCCAGGATCCCCCTTTCCCAAGATTTTCCCAGGGTGATGTCATCTGTTTTCACACATCAAAATTTTTTTGATCCCGAACTATGTACCACCCCTTTCGAAACCGTTTTCTTGCCCCCTTTAAAACACGCTGCAGTTTGTAAGTTAAGTAGACACATCTTTTTTACAATACCATATAGAGTCACCACGTGCAGCAACTGCAGTCTTCCTGCACATCAGACGCCCAAAAGCACCCCGACTTGCTTCTGTGCTGTTCCCCACGGCAAATAAGAAAATCTATTTGGGGCGGGGGACTTCACTGCACTGCAACACACAGTCTTTTACAGCTGGCTTGTTTTGATTCGGCACCACTCTCTCACGAGCAGGGAGTCACTGTAGACAACACCGGCTCCCCAAAAACACTTCCTTGTCCCCTGCGATTTGCCTGTCTTTCTTGATGTTGTTTATTTTTTGGGACGTCACGGGGTTTTGGGGAAAAGGGATTTCTTGCGAAAATACTAAACCCCCCGATTCGCCGGGGGTCCGCCATTTTGTTGATACGACTTTCAACTGGCTTCAGTCGCAAGACAAAAAAACCTGCTGCTCCCCCCCGTGATTTCCCTCGATAGATTTCGTCAGCAGGGCGTTTAAAGTTTTTCTACAGTTGCGGAAAGGGCCCATTAACTGAATTTGAACTTAAATGCAAAATTTGCGCAGTTTTTCTAACAGCACGCCCTTTTTTTTTCCCCCGTCCCGCCCCCGAGAGAGGAGGAGGAAAGAAGAGAAGAGAGGAGGGGGGAGATAGATATATAATATATATATAATAGATTAGAATAATATTTTCCCTTTTAACTGACCAAGCTCATATACCCATAAAGTGCATGTAAAAGTTTTGATCCAATGGGGGGTTGATAGGATATTGGGCCCGAATGTTTGGGCTGGTGTGTGTGGTGTGTGTTGGTGTGGTGTGTGGTGGCGTGCGTGCGTGCTGCGTGCGTGCTGGGGGTTTTGTGTGTGTTGTGTGTGTGTTTTGTTGTTTTTGGGGGGGGTGTGTGTGTGTTTTTATGGTGTGTGTGTTGTTGGGGGTTTTTTGTGTGTGTAGTGGTGTGTGGTGTTGTGTCTGTGTGTGTTTTGTGTGTTTTGTGTGTGTGTCTGTGTGGTTTTTTTTATTTGATTGGTTTGGTTTTTTTTTAAACTTTCTTGTTGTTTGGGGCTTTTTTTTACACAAAAAAATTTGGTTTTTTTATGTTCTTGTTTTTTTTTTTTTTTTCTTTGTAATAGATGCTTAAAATGTTATTGTGATGTTAAAATTGGGGGCGGTTTTCTTTATCTGGGGTTTTTTTCTTGTGATGGACAAAATTAAGGGTTTTCTGCTTAAATCAAATCACATAATGTGGAATATGCCGGGGAGAGGGAAGGAATGGGTGTCTTTGTTTTACTTGTTTGCTTAACCCAAATGTCTTTTTGGGTTTGTTTCTTGTTCTCCTTTTATGTATAAGTGTGGTGGATGGGAATGGGTGAGGGTGTGTTTTGTAAAAATTTAAAAAAGGAAACTCACAGCTGTTTGAACCCTTTGGGTTTTTTTCTTGTCGGGGGAAGGGGTGGGGGTAAGTTTGGTTTTATTTTTTTGGGTTTTTTTTGTTTATTTTTTGAGGTTTTTCCTTTTTTTTAGTGTTTTTTTCGGGGGGATGGGGAAGGGGTAATTTAGGTTTTTTTGTTTTTTTTAAAATACTATATGTTTTTTTGCTGTTTATTTAATTTGTTTTTGTTATTGTTCGTTTTGTTATGTACATATGTTAAATGTTTTTTTGTTTTCTATTTGCTTGCTTATTTTTCTTTTTTTTTTACTCTTTTGTTTATTTTTTCAATTGTTTGCAGGGCTTAGTTTTTATCGTGTATTTGGGGGGGTTTGGTTGTGTTTTTTTATCGGTTTTTTTTGTTCAGTTTTTTGTATGGCTTAGTTTGTGTGTTTGGGTGTGTGTGGTGTGTGTGTGTGGTGTGTGTGGTGTTGTGTGGTTTTTTGGGGTGGTTTTGGTTTGTTTTGTTTTGTTTTTTTTTTGGTTTTTTTTGTTTTTTTGTGTTTTTGTTTTATGGGGGATATATTTCTGAATATTTTCCCTTGTGTTTGATTTGTGGGTTTAATTGTTCAGGTTGAGTTGTTGTTTTTGGATTTTTTTAAATCAGTATGCTTAAATTACCGTTTTCTTTTGTTTGTTTTGTAGGGTTTTATCACTGATTTTTTTATTCTCTTTCTGCATAGTTTTTTTCTCTGTCTGCATAATTTTATTGTTTTTTTAATTTTGTTAATGGATGGCTTGACAAAAGGCACATGCACAACTTTTTTTGTCCCATCGGAAAAAAAACACATTGTTTTTCACTTGACCCCACAGTTAGTTTTTTCGTTATGCCCGTAATTTTTCTGATTGAGCCCCGATTCCTTTAAAGAGAATTTTTCCTCGGGATTTAACTCATACCGCATCCACCTCTCATAATATCCTTTTCAAAAACCCAAAGGGGCTTGTGTGTGAACGCCCCCTCAAAAACATTTTCCGACACATTAAAACCCGTTCCATTTTTCGGAAGATTAGCCACGGTCCCTTTTTGGGAGCAGATACAAACTTTAAAAAACTGCATACTTCGGGGCTGGTAAAAAAAGCGCACGGGTTTTTCCTTTACCTAAAAATAAAAGAATAAATAAAAAGAGAAAAAAAAAAAGAAATGAATTAATAAATAAATACCACACACCTTACACACACACAAGACAAAAGACAGCAGACAGAAAAACAGACAGACAGATAACAGACAGGCGACAGGCAAAAAAAACAAATAGTCATTTAGCAGCTGCTGTACAGTAGTGAAGTTATCAATAACAAATGGAAAAGTAAAAAAAAGGGAGCTATCAAAAGAAACGTTTAAAACCCAGCTAAAAAAATTTACACAGTTTTTTTTTTTTCTCTCCTGAATTTCCCTTTCATCCCGCCTTCACCTCTCCCAAGTTTGACGCAGGGGAAAAACGTGAGCACGTGCATTTTTGCACTGTCTTTTGACACGGGCACATGCAGGTTTTAAATTCTATCTAACACAGTTTAAGATCTCTGGAGGGGGTGTTTGCCCCCCTGTCATTTGTGGATGGGTGTTTTTGGAAGATACTGACAAGGTAATTGTTTTTGTTTTTTACATTTCGTTCCTCTGTTTTTGTCTGGCTTTGCACACAATGCTCTCTATGCTGTATGTTAAATCATTTATAAACCCACATCACGTTTTTCTTGTTGTGTGTGGTGTGTGTGTTTTGGTGGTGTGTGTGTGTGTGTGGTGGTGTGTTGTGTTTGGGTTTGTGTGTGGGTGCGTGTTTGTTTTGTTTGGGCGTTTGAGGAAATAAGATCAAGATGAAGCAAAAACTTACATTTCCCCGTTTTTCTCTTTATTACATTGCGTTCACTTTTTAAAGGCAAACATTTATGAAGATTCTTTTTGAGGTGTTATTTTTTTTCCAAAAAAAAGATTTTTTTTTCTCGCAGACACAGCTAAAAAAACCTTTTAATGCAGAAAGCCCAGGGTTGACTAATAAAGGAAAAACAACCCTGATTAACACACAAAATCAACCCTACTTACATTTACTAGCACTAATGGATTCCTTACAAAAACAACAAATTCAAAATATGTCTTACGTACAAAATTCTACAGTCATATTGTAATGTGTGGAGAGAGGGGGAAAGGGAGGGAAAGGGGCACACTATTTTTTGCAAAGAAGTAAAAGGTAAACTAAAACAAGCTAGTAACTAATCTGCAATGTTTAAACAAGTGGAAAGGAGGAACTTTTTTAAAAACTTTTTTTATGGAACCTGTAGCTTGATAGGGTCCTTCTCCTCTTTTCTTCTCTCTTCTCCCCTCTCTCTCCTCTTCTCCTCCTCTCCTCTCTCTCTCTCCTCTCCCCTCTCTCTCTCTCTCCTCTTTCTCTCTTAAGGCTGTTATGATATTGGAAATGTACATGTGATGGATTTGTTTTCCGGACATTTTTTGTATTTGTGCAAGCCGCACGTGTAGTTGCTTTCCGTGCATATTACGCGTAGTGTGTGTATGTTTGTTGTGTGTGTGTGGGTGTGGTTTTTGTGTTTTTTGTGCGTGGTGCGCGCGTCGCGGTGTGTGATGTGTGTGTGTTTTTTTTGGGGGGGGGGGTTATCTGTTTTGGGGAAAGGGGGGTCAATGATGGGAGTTTTTCAGGGTTTAATTGGGTTTTTATTTATTAGATTGGTTTCTTTTGGGTTTCATTGATTTATGACTTAGTCAAAAATTGAATGGCAATTTGAAAATCATTTATTTGCTTTTTGACATTTTCTTTTTTGTTGATCAATGGTTTATTCGTGTTTGTTTCACTTTTTCCCCCCTGAGGGGCCCGGGGAAAGAACCTCTGGGTATCCAAATTTCCCTTTTTTATTAAAATATTCGAGTTTGATTCTCTCTCTTCTCTCTCTCTCTCTCCTCTCTCCTCTCACTCTCTCTCTCCCTTCTCTCTCCTCTCTCTCCTTCTCTCCTCCCCTCCCCCCTCCACTCCTTTTTCCCTTCCTCATGCACTTGTTTTCAATTCAAAAAGATTTTATCGGGATGTTGTTTTTTTGCAGTTAGAGATGATGTTAGAATTTTAAGCGATACGTTTTAGTTTGATTTTTTTAGTTTGTAGTCACTTGATTATGGGCTTTGAAAAACTGTATGTATAGGGGTTCTATTGTTTTAATAATTGTTTTGGGTTTTTTTTTTTTTTATTAATTCTTATTTTTTGAAGGTGCATTTTTTCCTTCCCCCTTTAACTCTCCCATCCCCATCCTTTCCAAGCTTTTTTTTTTATAAACCCTTAGTTGTTTCTCTGGTGATGGGATCATTTGTTAATTTTTTAATGCTAAAACTTTTTATTTAAAAGTGGTGTGGCGTGGGGGGCGTACGCCTCAGGGGTTTCATGGTTTGTGTGTGCGTGTATAGTATATGTGGTAATTTGTATTTTCAAGTTTTCCTATCGATTTTTTCCCCTTATTTACTGGTTTTTTTTAAAAATAAATGATGCCCTAAAGTTGTTTTGTTAAACATTTAAAAAATTTTTTCTTAGGTGATGGCTTGATAAAAAAAACAAATGCATTGCTTAATTTAATTACCATCTGGAAATTAAAAATTTACTTTACTTGATTTTGGGGAACCTTACTTTTGCATTAAAGCCTTTTAAATACTCTCTTTTAAAAAGGGTACTACAAAAAATCACATACATACGGATTAAATTTTTCTATAAAAAGGATGTCATTTTATCGTTTACAAAAAAAAATGTCCACCAAATTCTAGTTTGAAATTTAAAAGTCATCCCAAAACAGCTCTTTTAAAATCACGCAAGTGGTTGGATACAGAGGATACACCAAAGGGTGTAGGAATGGTTGAGGGGGTGGCGGGGGGTTTTGTGATAAAATTCATTTTTTTAAAATTCTTTACATTTCTGTTTTGTTTCAAAATCTAAAAAATGGGGAAACAACAATGGAAAGGGGAGAGAGAGAAAAGAAGAGAGAGAGAGGAAAAGGGGGGAAGAGAAGAAAAGAGGGAAGAGAGAGGAGAGAGAGAAGAGGAAGAGGGAGAGAGAGAGACAAAACAAAACATGACAAATTCTTTTATTTCGAGATAATGAATAACACCAAGTGCTTTTTTACATCCAGTCCCCCCCCTTAGGGATACATCTTTAAAAAAATAAAACCCATTTTACACTCTCACAATAAAAAACAAGGGGAATAACCTTTCAAAAAATTCCCCCCCCCCCCCCAAAAAGAGAGAGAAGAAGAGAGAGGGGGAAGGGGAGAGAGAGAGAAAAAGAGAGAGAAGGAGAGAAAGAGAGGGGGAAGGTAGAGAGAGAAAATAGAGGAGAGAGGAGAGAGGAAGAGATAGAAGAGAAAGAAGTGAGGAGGAGAGAGAGAGGGGGAAAAGACAAGCATACAAACATACACTTAGCACATTTCTTCAATGGATAAAGGGTATATGAGACAAAATAAAAAATGACAAAGATGATATCCTTAACAAACAGTTTCACCAGCCCCTAAAAAGATGTAATTATTCAAAAAAATAGAAGGCAAAAAAAAAAAATCCCTTTTATTATTTATTTTTTTTGCCAACAGTCTAGTGTTAAAACTGTTTAAGATTAAAAAAAAAATCGGGGGGTTTGTGTGTGTGTGTGGGGTTTTGTGTGTGTGTTGTGTGTGTGGGGGGGTGGTTTGTGTGTGTGTGTTGGTTTTCAAAACTGACTTCCAAGAAAAAACAATACATCAAACAAGAAAACCAAAAAATGTATTAAACAAAAAAACCCGTCCCTTGTTTCCAGAACACCCTGACTTGTTGCTGCTGTTGCAGGACTTTATTTTTTAAATGACCCAGGGGGGCCCAGTGAAGCCAAAACAAGACAGAAAAATCCTCAGCACAGACCCAACACAGGTGTCAAGGGGGTGTTTAAATGTATACAAGGGCCCGACCTTGTGAGACAATCATTTCAAAACCGACAACTGAAACTTTCAGGACATTCAGTCAAACAGGAAACCCCTCGGGATGGCAGATACAGCATGGACTACGGAAAAGTTGACAAGCCTGCACCCGTAAATGTAACGACCTGCAGAGTTTTGATAAATAGAATGCAAAACACTTCTCCTGCTAAGTTATAGAATCCTTTGGGACATGTATTACTTTTCAGGGGAATTCAAAACGACAGGGGAAAATGTGAATTTACTGTATGCGTTTACAAATCACTCTTTTCCAAAGGGGCCGTTTTTACAGGCTTGTGTTTAAGAAAATACAGCAAATATAGAAAACTTTTTGAATGCACAATGAATAAGAGAAGAATACCCCCCCCAACAACAAAAATTTTTCCATCCAGATCAAAACCATGAATGTGATTTGTCGAATCAAAGAAACAGGAATTGTAAAACACACGACAAGCAATGCAATGTAAGAAGTGTGATGACATTTTATTTGTAAGTTCCTTTTTAAAAAAAGCATATTTCCCTCGCCAGGGTTAAAATCTACCTCTGTGAAAGTGCACAACCATCAATCATCAGATGGGGGGGAAAGGCGGTAAATATAGAAAGGATTCCCGACAGTGGGGGAAGCATGAACAGAACCTGTTGCCACTAGTCGAGGTAAACCACACAACCAAAAAACACTTTGTGTGAGACAGTGGGGAAAAAAATCATAAACAATGTGATGTTTAAGAACTCAACCATTTAAAAGGAAAAAACAAATTTACATGCCTGGGCTAGGGAAATGTTTCAAAATAACAGAATTTGACAAACACACACGACGTTAAAAAAAAAAACCTATTTACATGCACTGAATTCGGAAAATGTTAATTTAAAAATCAATTTACCTAACCGAAACAAAACAACGGGACAAGTCAGAAAGTATCCCTTTCTGTGAACAAACATTTACACAAAAAAAAAAAGCAAAACAAGCAGACCACTAGCACAAGAAAGGATTGTGACCAAAAAATCACACAACAAGACGAAAAAATAGCAGTAAAGAGACAAATCCGTGCAAAATTTACAAAGGGAAAAAAAGCGGAAAATAAAAATAGGAAAAGGGGATAATGATTACACACGTCGGCCCCAATGACAATTTATACGTCAGCCTAGGATTTAGGGGAACTAAGATGTTGCTGTGACACAACCCCAGAGTAAACCAATCTTCAGAAAGGGGACAAAGATGCTTGTGCAGAGAAACTTTTACCTTGGGGGAAGCTTGGGGCAACGTTTTTATGGAAAGAGACAAAAGAAGAACACATGCAAGTTCACACAGGATAAAGCAATATAAATGTTTATATTTTACAATTACAAATACAGTAACAGTTGCAAAAAAATATAAAATTCTTTTCAGGGGGAAGACCATACAAATGCACATCTGTGATGTGCATTCGCCCGTCAATACTTTTTAACTAGTCACCTTCGAACCAACACAGATAAAAGACCATACAAATGTTCCATGCAAAAAGACAAAAGTTGACAACAAATTTAAAAAACCCCGGGGAACCCCTAAAGGAGAAAAACTACAATGCCATATTGCAATAAAACGTTTACCAGAAAACAATTAACTGTACATCTTCGCACCCCACAGGGGGAAAAACCTACCCTTTCACTTTTGTGATAAAAATTCAGTCAGGGGGGCAATTTAACTAGACTAATAGAGCCCACACAGGAAAAAAGCATAAATGCACATATTGTGAGAAGAAGTTTTTCACGTAAAATCTCTTTAACTAGACACATTTGAACCACACAGGAGAAAAGCCATACACGTGCACAATTGTGATATAGGTTTTTCAAAAAACATCATTTTAATTCCCCAAAAAGAACCCCCACAGGGAAAAGCCATACGCTGCACATATTGCAATTGAAGTTGCCAGGCAACATCATTAAATAACATACTAGAACACCACACAGGGGGAAAACCCCACACGGGTTTAAAAAATTTCGAGCATGTCACCAAAAAGACACTTTACTTACACTAACCATGACCACGTGTGCCCCCACGTGGAGAGTATCTTCCCCCATCCTTGATCAAAAGGGGGCCAGGGAATGGTGGCCACAGTGTCCAAAAGTAAACATGCAGAGGGGAAACATTGATTTCGCAAACCATATAATTTACACAGGGCAACAGTGACCCATTTAAAAACGACTTTGCTCCAGAAATCTGTTTACAGTTCCCAAAAGAGCAAGTGGGCACATCACACCTTGAAAAGGGACATCACATAAACTAGAGACCTGTTTTTTTTTGTGTGGTTTCCCTGATCCGGGCATACAACAGGGGAAATAAAGTGGATGGTGATTGGAACCACTGAGCAAGACACTCTGTCTCTGAACATCTTTTGTTGTCCAGTTTTAAATTCTATTCATATGTTACTTACCTGTACCAAAAATATATGGTCATGGATTTCAATTGTTTTTACGAAAAGTTCTTACCTTTAGGTTTTTTTGAGTTACTTTATTTTTTTTACAGTCCCCCGAAAATTTCCCCTGATTATAAAATTCTGCTTGGGGTTCTTAAAACGCTAGATATTTTGGGCCCTTTTTAGAGACAGCTGAGAATGATGGTTGATTTGCTTTTGATTTCACTAGCGTTTCAAACAGATTTTAAAATTTTATGTTGTATAAAACGTTTGTTTCAATAATTTTTTCCGTTTATTCTAAAGTGTAAAAACCCGTTATCATTTTATATTTTTAATTTTTTTAAATAAAAGACTTATATTTCAACTGCTGGATTTGTTAGGACAGTATGGATGGTTTTATATGTAAAAACATACGGCTGATGACCCTTAGTGTTATAAAAGCAGCCTTGGGAAAGGAAAGTACTGAACATGAGTGGTTGGAGTGTTGAAAAAAAGATCGACCTCTTTTTCTCTTATCTCTCTGTCTCGTCTCTGTCTCTTCCCTCCTCACTCACTTTTTCTCTCTCTGTGTTTTGTTTTTTCTGTATCTCCTCCCCTCCCCCTCTCCCAAAACACAACACAACACACACACACCCACACACACACACACCAAAACCCCCCACACACAAACCCCACACACCACACACACACACACATACACACAAAAAACCCACACAACACCAAAAAACCACACACAAGCCTCCCGATGAACTATAAACACAGTTTCCCCGTCAAACGCGTAAAAAACTTCCAAAACTTTAAAAAAGTTTTTTTCTTTCGGGAAAAGTAGGGCCCTTGTGGCTGGTACAGGGAGTGTATAAAAAAAAAAAAAAACATATTGGTTATTCATTTAACCCCGAAAAAAACAGAATAAAAAAAACAAATAACACCACACACACACCCACAAAAAAAACCAACACACACACACACACACCACACACACACACATAACACACCATTAGCAGCACGTACGCACGAAAACGATGCGAACGCACACAAAGAAAAGAAGAAAGGTAGAAAAGCCGCATTGTACTTTTTAACAAAAAAAACCCCAAAAAAAAGCAAAGTACAAAACAGCAAAACAACAATAACAACACACACCACCCAAAACAACACACACACCCACACACACACACACACAAACCCCACAACCCCACACACACACACCCCCACACACACACACACACAAAAAAAAAATTTTGAGACATTTGTGGGCTGCAAAGGTAGGTACAAAAACCAATGGCTACACATTTGCAAATGAAATACCATAAAGTTTTTTTATTTTCTATTTTTCTTCGTCCTCTGTCCCCGTTATCACTCCTGCCTTAATAAACAGACGATCCCTAATCTTCTGTAGGGGTACTGAAGACAATCAGAAAATGTCTAGGATTCCACTTTTGGTGCATGCCAAATCAGGTGGGGATAAGAACTGAAGCGGCAACCCAGAGTTTTCCGTTCAGGACTGTCTGAACTGAATTATCACATGATGCCCAGATGGGGTATTCAGACAAACTGGGTGTACACTTATAGATATTGAAAACTCAAACATAAGTTAAAGCCATCTATGTTCTTGTCCATAGAAGTAGACAAACACAAGCGCATTCGCACACTGCAAGCATGCTCTTAGGCATGTGCACTCACACGCACATTAGTGTTAGCATCAGTGCGGACTCCTCTTTTCCCCAAAAGTCATTCAGATGAGACTATAAACCGAGTTCCCGCGTGCAAACGCATGCGGAACATCTTCCGCACATGTTAAAATTCGTTCCGCTTTCAGGAAGAGTAGGCCATTGTGTGCCGGTGGTAATGAATGACACAATGTACAAAACGGCATACACACGGGAATTGGATGGAAAAAAGCCAAGTGTTCATTTCATTTTCCTCGAAATAAAGGAATAGAATATAAGAAAATAAAATAAAATAAATAACACACATACAAATACACACACAGACACACATATATACGCACACATGCATATCACCTTGCGCATACGTTAAACCCGTTCCACTGTTTTGAAAGAGTAGGCCATTGTGTGCCGGTTGGAACAGGTGCCAAACTTTACAAAACTGCATACTACTACGGACTACAAACACACAATGTTATGTTTATGTGATGATAAGATACTAATATAGATGAGAGGGATGATGATAGACAATACTATACTATACTATACTAACATACACACATATCACTACTAACACCACAAACATGCATACTAGTATACTACTACTATATATAATATATACTATATCATACTCTACATATCCTCACTCTATTTATTATATATATATACAATATTGTAATGATATATAATATAGATAAGATACAGAGAAATAGTAGTATAGAGTAGAACTATATAACCGACCGTATTAGCAAGTAGGTCAGTTAGAGTAGAGTGCCTAGTATAATATCTATCATGCACTCTCACATCCTACTCATTTCTTAAAATTTCAATATTGAAATAATATAAAAATCACAACAGGAAAGCTAGTGAGAGTGGAACAACCAACCACACAGAATGAGCCACCAACGATGTCAGTTAGGTAGAGCGTGCCCTACGACTGATTTATGTTTTACAATCAGAATGAATAATATACGGCCAGAAACTTAGTGTGAGGTGAATCATTACAGATGCCGGGTTGAGACACTGAGTGCAGTATGAGAGCTGTTGCATGTAGTTGACATGCGGTGCCCTACGACTGATGAATAGTTCGGAAGCATGAGTGTGATGAATTGGAAAGCGCAAGATGGATGAGTGGTGAGTTGTATGAGGTGATAGATGAGTGAGATTGAGGTGAGAGATAGAGTGAGAGGTGAGATGAGATGAGATGTGATGAGGTGAGATGAGATGATGATGAGGATGTGATGAGATGAGATGAGATATGAGGTGAGATGAGATGGAATCAGAGAGGTGAGGTGTGGTGGATGCATGAGATGTGTGTGTTTGTGGTTAAAACCTGTCAGCTTAGTGGAAAAGGAATGAGCATGAGGAACAGAATGACAGATTTCAAAACCATGCACACAGTTAAGACACAATTCCAATGGGTTAAGACCAATTCCCAAAGGGTTAGGACACAATTCCCAAAGGGTTAAGACACAATTCCCATAGGGTTAAGACACAGTTCCCAAAGGGTTAATACACAATTCCCAAAGGGTTTAGACACAATTCCCAAAAGGTTAGGACACATTTTCCAAAGGGTTAAGACACAACTCCCAAAGGGTTAAGACACAGTTTCCAAAGGGTTAGGACGCAATTCCCACAAGACTGAGACACAATTACCAAAGGGTAAGGACACAATTCCCAAATGGCTGGGACACAATTCTCAAAGGGTTAAGACACATTTTTCAGAGGATTAAGACACAATTCCGAAAGTGTTAACACACAAATCCCAAAGGATTAAAACACAATTCCCAAAGGGTTAGGACACAATTCCCTAAGGGTGAAGACCCAGTTCCCAAAGGGTTAAAACACAATTCCCACATATTTTTCTCCTAATTACCAAGAAACGAAAATTCAAATGGCCTTGACACATTCCTATGCGTAGCAAACTCTGTCTCTCTTAACCTGTCTCGCTATGTTGTTCTCTCTGAGTCTGCAGTACTGTCAAGTGTCCTTGTCTTCTCTATCCTCCCTCTTTCTCTTCTCACTCTCTCTTCTCTCTTCTCTGTCTTCTCTGTCTCTCTCTCTCTTTCTTTCTATCTCTCTCTTCTCTCTCTCTCTCTCTCTCCCTCTCTCTCTCTCTCTCTTCTCTCTCTTCTCCCTCTCTCTCTCTCTCTCCTCTCTCTCTCTCCTCTCTTTCTCTTCTCCCCCTCTCTCTCCCTCTTTCCCTCTCTCTATCTCTCTATGTGTGTCTGTCTGTCTGTCTGTCGGTCGGTCTCTCTCTCTCTCTCTCTTCTCTCTCTCTCTCTCTCTCTCTCTCTCTATCTCTCTCTCTCTCTCTCTCTCTCTCTCTCTCTCTTTTTCACACACACACACACACAATCATATTCCGCTTTCTAGAAGGGTAGGCTATTTGTGCAGTGGGAACAAACACAACATCACACTTTTATGCAGAATGGGATGGATGTTAAAAGAGCACATGAGTGTTAATTCCGTTATCGTCGAAATACAAGACAAAACAAGTCTCCCTCTCTCTCTCTCTCTCTCTCTCTCTCTCTCTCTCTCCTCTCTCTCTCTCTCTCTCTCTCTCTCTCTCTCTCTCTCTCTCTCTCTCTCTCTCTTCTCTCCCACTTTGATTTAGCCAAAAGGTCGAGAAGCCAATGTCATAATATACATCATTTAAAACATATACTGTTCATACATTGTTTATATACCTCACAAAGATGATAAAAGCCAAGTGGTCACGACCGACTCTAAGCCCATGTGTCCTTGAAATCATGTGTTTGAATCTCGCCGGCATCGTTTAAATCAAATCTTGGGATGTTTACAATACCCCTGATCCACTTTAAATACAAATACGTCTGTGCAATGATTCCCTGTGTGCATATACGCATGGATAAAATCAAATATGTCAGCGTTCAGTGGGTTATGGAAACACGAACATACTCAGCATATAGCCTTGAAGACTGAATGCAGCTACCTGTATGGTTGACAAACACGGTCGCATACCCACATGTCACTTTTGGTGAATCTAGGAGTTATATCTGAGGAACAAAAAAACAACAACATGTATATACCATGACTTTCACTGAAGGTAACATGTATATACCATTACTTTAACTGACGGTAACATGTATATACCATTACTTTAACTGACGGTAACATGTATATACCATTACTTTAACTGAAGGTAACATGTATATACCATGACTTTAACTGACGGTAACATGTATATACCATGACTTTAACTGACGGTAACATGTATATACCATTACTTTAACTGACGGTAACATGTATATACCATTACTTTCACTGAAGGTAACATGTATATACCATGACTTTTACTGACGGTAACATGTATATACCATTACTTTAACTGACGGTAACATGTATATACCGTTACTTTAACTGACGGTAACGTGTATATACCATAACTTTCACTGAAGGTAACATGTATATACCATGACTTTCACTGAAGGTAACATGTATATACCATGACTTTCCCTGAGGTTAACATGTATATACCATGACTTTCACTGAAGGTAACAGGTATATACCATGACTCTCACTGATGGTAACATGCATATACCATTACTTTCACTGAAGGTAACAGGTATATACCATGACTCTCACTGATGGTAACATGTATATACCATTACTTTCACTGAAGGTAACATGTATATACCATGACTTTCACTGAAGGTAACATGTATATACCATGACTTTCCCTGAGGTTAAAATGTATATACCATAACTTTCACTGAAGGTAACATGTATATACCATTACTTTCACTGATGGTAACATGTATATACCATGACTCTCACTGATAGTAACATGTATATACCATTACTTTCACTGAAGGTAACATGTATATACCATGACTTTCACTGAATTTATAAAGTATATACCACTATTTTCATTTCAGGTAACATGTATATACCATGACTTTCACTGAAGGTAACATGTATATATTATGACTTTCACTGAAGGTAACATACATTGAGGTTATGATATGTGCATGTGCTAAATCATCCCTGTATATGTGTGCAGGTTATTTATATCATGTATTTTTGATGAGAGGAACAGGAGTATAAATGCAAACAAGACCCAACAAAGAATATTTTTTAAAGAATGATGGGAGGAGGGGAGGGGGCTACTCCTGAGGGTCTTCACGTGCTGTCTGTCTGTTTGCTGCAATACCTTCTTATACAGCGTTGAATATTCATGTGTAAAACGAATGACATTTTCTTGTTTTGTCTCTTATGATTGATGGTTATAATCGTGTGCTTTTATCTGTCACAGATAAAGTGACTTTAGTGTCACAGGTACTCCTCCTAGAATTACTCCCACACTCATCCAGCCTCCGGACAATGGACAGTTCATTCAGAGGGGAGAGGGACATGAGGGTGACCTAGCTATGGGGGTAGCACTTGCCGCAGCGCTGGGTAGCGGCAGTCCTGGACCGGCTGGTCAAACACGACGACGCCTGGTCTCGTCCACCTCCAGGATTTCTTCAGCACGCTGCCAGACTTCCACCACTGCTCTCCAGGTCGTCAGGTTTCTTCAGCACGCTGCCAGACTTCCCGTGCAGCTCACATGGGCAGACGTACATGATGTAAGTCACCATGGAAAACATTGCTAGGTACAACCCCCTCCCCCTACTTCCCCAGTTACTTTAATGAAATTAGGCCGACTCTACTCAAACAAATATAATGATATTTTACTACAATCTTATATGAAGCACAGCCACACAACAAGAATACAGACATTGACCTGAGTCTTCATGTTTTCTTTTTTAAAATAACCGCCTATAACATTTTCTATCATGTATTCACTGAACGCTGTGGTGTATACTATAATACCATAGTCCCTACTTTCAATTATCAGCTTTCTTGCGTCACCACAACAATATTTCTGTCACAAAAATATGACGTTTGTATTTCCAATCCAACAGATACGTCATGATCAAGTCTAATCTTTCTTATCCTTAAAACAGGCTAGTTCATAATGTTGATTCCAACACCTAGTTTCCTCTCATTTAAAATGAAAGAGTTTTCTTTCAGAATTGCTTTACAAGATTCAGCTCTATATAACTATCCTACATTATCATTATGATAATGATGATTGTGATGATGATGATAATGACGGTGATGATGATTTCTAGTACTATTGTTGGTTTTGTTATTGTTATTGTTATTGGTAGTAGTAGTAGTAGTAGTAGTAGTAGTAGTAGTAGTAGTAGTAGTAGCAATAGTAGTAGTAGTAGTAGTGGTAGTGGTAGTAGTAGTGGTAGTAGTAGTGGTAGTAGTAGTAGTAGTAGTAGTAGTAGTAGTAGTAGTAGTAGTAGTAGTGGTAGTGGTAGTGTATTACAACTCTTACAGTTGGGTTCCCTGTCCTACCTCACTAATATTTTACAATTCTCTGGCACTCCTCTCCTTTTTCTTTCATGGGACAAGTGAGAAAGAAATCACGATAATTCTGAAAGAAATGACTAAAAAATCATGTGATCTTGATCCCATACCTGCTTCTCTTTTTACACAGTGCCTGCCACAACTTATACCAACTATCCCGAAAACAGTGAACTCATCACTTGTTTCAGGAAATGTTCCATCATCTCTCAAAACTGCTGTAGTAACACCTCTACTCAAAAAGCATGACCTTGACCCTAACATTCTGAAGAACTATAGACCTGTTTCGAGTTATTTCTAAAGCCCTTGAAAAAGTAGTTCTCAAACAGCTCAACAACCACCTTCTCTCCAACATATTTCTTTCTTAGTTTCAGTCTGCCTATCGCGTCAACCACAGCACTGAAAACACCCTAGTGCACACTTTAAACATGCCTCTACTCGCTTCTGACTCGGGGAAAATCACCCTTCTCACTCTACTCGACTTATCAGCAGCCATAGACACTATAGACCACTCATTTCTTCTCTCCCGCCTTCAAAAAACGTTGGGTGTTACTGGTACAGCCCTAACCTAGTTTAGTTCGTACCTTACTGACCGATTTCAGACATTTGCAGTAAACAAGATTCAATCAATAACTGCCAAACTGAAATGCGGAATCCCACAGAGATCAGTTCTAGGCCCTGTTCTTTTCACTCTTTACACTGCTCCACTGTCACATATAATAAAACGTCATAAAATCAACCATCATTTTTATGCAGATGACTCTCAGATTCAAAGCAGTGTTACCCATGAAAATCTGCCTTCTCTCCGGGAAATATGGCCCACTGCTTTGAAGATATTCAAAATTGGATGACACAGAACAAATTACAGCTAAATGCAGATAAAACCTAAGCCATGCTCGTAGGGACCAAACACAAACTCTCTTCAATTACAACAGCTTCAACAGAACTCGGCAATGCATCAGTCCCTCTATCCACTGCTGTGAGGTATCTATGTGTTTTTATCGACAACACATTCTCTATGCAAAAAATAATCACCCAGACCTGTCAGTCGTGCTACTATCAGTTACTGCGTATTAGTGCAATTCGAAAGTACCGTACCTGTACACAGATGCAACAGCCAAACTTGTCACTTCTCTCATTCTTTCACGTCTGGACAATTGTAATTCTCTTTTGTCTGGTCTGCCAGCATCCTATATCCACTCCCTTCAACGTATACAAAACTCCGCAGCCCGACTAGTTCTCAGAAAGAAAAAAAATTGGAGCACATTACCCCGTCTTGCGATCTCTCCACTGGCTGCCTGTGCAACAGAGAGTAGATTATAAGATCAGTACCCTCTGTTAGAAATGTCTCCACAAAACTGCACCCTCGTATCTATGTGAATGTCTTAACCTGTACACTCCTTCACGTTCCCTCCGCTCTGCTGCAGATACCTTGTGCCTACGAATATCTAGATTCAACCAATCTACCGTTGGCCGCCGCTCTTTCTCTATTTCGAGTCCATTGACCTGGAATGAGCTCCCTCTCTCTCTTTGCCAGAAGCCTAGTTATGACACTTTTAAATCCAGCCTCAAGACATATTTATTTCAAACCTAAGATTTCCCCCCTCCTGTTTCATATCAGAACTATCCCACCCTTCATTAACCCATGTCATATCACCATGCTGAAGTATGTGACCTGTGTGTGTGTGTGCTTTTGAAAAAAACACATTTTGACTATTGCAATTTTATTTCATACATTTGGTCTGCAGCCTACCATGTTTGTAATATCTGTTTGCACTATTGATTATTTGTCATTGGTTGTATAACTGTGTAAGATTAGGTTGAATGCATGCGCTTTGATTTGTCTTTGCAAGATATAGCACTATATAAGTTTCATTTATTATTTTAGTAGTAGTAGTAGTAGTAGTAGTAGTAGTAGTAGTAGTAGTAGTAGTAGTAAGTAGTAGTATATTATTATTATTATTAGTAGTAGTAGTAGTAGTAGTAGTAGTAGTAGTAGTAGTAGTAGTAGTAGTAATAGTAGTAGTAGTAGTAGTAGTAGTAGTATCATTATTATTAATAATATCTACAATTTCGAACTCTTAAATCATCTTTCAACATAACGGTCATTCTTTGAAATATTGTTCAAAACAACAAAAGTACTTGTTTGAAACCCTATCCTGATTGATCACACATACATTCACTCATCTCTTTTATCGTTATCAACTCATCCACATGACCCAAGGAACAAGCTACACATGACGACAGACGGAATACCATGGGGCAGTACACTTCTGCGGTTCAAATCCTGGAGCCGTGCCGGTAAACCCGTTCTAACTAAAGAAAGTTTAGTTACGAAAACTGCTGAAAATGTGGAATAAAATAACCCAAATGTAGTGCGGTCTGGACCTACTTCTGTGGCTTCTCACCAAAGTGCTAGCACTCAGACAACTATTGAAGCAAATTCAACATTAGTTCTTTTGGTAGCATAAGTCATGGATTTGATTATCATCAGCCTCTGGTGAATTAAGAGTTGTGATCTTCCAGGTCATCTTCAAGTGCAGACCTGCCTGTGCCTTCATTCCCTTTGCATACACAAGCAGAAGGATAACTATGCACGTTAAAGATCCAGTAATCCATGACTGTGTTTGAGGGGTTGTGAAAATATGATCACACATAGCACACATTCTGGAAGCCAGAATGCAGCTACCTTCATTGTTGGTAAAAACCCCCGACATACGCCAACTTCCACCACTATGCTTTTGCATATGCCGATTTTCACCACCACCAGATCTCTCGGAACAACAAAAACAAACAACAACAGGCAGGTAGACAAACAGAAAGCCAGTTAGAAAGCCTGATAGACAGATAGATAGAAGTAGTATACAATGGGCATAATAACATAATGGCGTTAACAGCTAAACATAACAATGCTGTCAAGAGCTATAAAAGCAGTACACATTTTTTTTCTCAAGTTCCTTCACTCCATCCTCGTTCAGAACCAAAGTTTACAAAAAACAAAAATCGTGCAGTACGTGCATTCTGTTCACTGTGCTGGAACACTTATCACACCCGTGTCTCTACATATATCTGAGTCCATTTCAAAATACTTTTAAAGCTGGGTGTGTGGGCCACTGTCAGTTCTGTGGATGAATGTCATTGTAGGACAAGGTAATGTTGTCTGTTAAAACTGTTTATGCCAACTTCTTTCTAAAGTGTATTAAAACGTCATAAATGTTTAGAACTTTAAATCATAACATAATAAGGAAGGTTGGTTTACTATTAAGACATTCACTTGCTTGAAAAATAATCCATAATGTTCTGAGTTTGATTCCCAACCTTTCACTTTCATCCCTGTTTGATGTGAAAATTGAAATGAATATCAAAGAGGGATGGGAATGTAAAACAAAGCTCCATATGTGAATGTTGGAAAACAGTTTGCACACATGTTCAAAACCTGTTCCACATTTTGGAAGAGAAGGCAATTTAGTGCAGGTAGCAACATGTGACATAAATTCAAAAGAGCATGCACATATGCTTTCTGTTCTGATGATGAATTAACTGCATAGTCAAAGAGACACCATGAATGAAATAACATTTAGGTTGAAACTATGACAGTGAAGTAGAAACAATGCACCAGCTCTATGCATGCCACTAGGTGTCAAACATGCAGATAATACTTAAAAGAAACCCGATCATGCCTACAAATAAATACAACCTGTCAACTTGATTCTAGCAACTGTGATATGTTTTTGCAGATGACGTCACTTTTCCCACACACTTAGGGCAACGCAGCAATGCAGAAATCAAGACAGAGGACTGTTCAGCACAGACCAAAACAGCTGTCAACAGAGATGCTGTGACTGAACATGAAAATGCCCAAAACCTGCCTGAGACGAGTGGCTTCGGAAAACAGACAACTGGAGAATATGAGAACATTCAGTACAAGCAGGAACCCACTTGGTATTGGCACACTGCAGCGGAAAATATCGGTACTGTTGACACTGCTTGTACTTGCAACTGTAATAACACTGCAGATGTCCATGATACAAAAGACTGTGTTGCTGCTGCTGCTGAATATGGGATCCTTTGTACAGGCGTTTGTTTCCCAGGTGAAGTCAAAGTGATCAATGACACCTGTGAATTCATAGTGTGTGTTCACAAATCTCTGTTTTCAACGGGCGTTATAGATAGGCTTGGTGTTGAAGAGATGAAATATGATATAGAAGGATTTCTACACATCACCAATTCAAGGGATGAACATACGCCTAGACACAACATAACTGAACCAAGTCAGATCACAAAAGACAAATGTGACACAGCTGAAAGTGAGGCAACAGGGACTGCACAGCCACAACACAAACAAAACACATGTATGAGGTGTGGTGTTGACTTTATCTGTAAGTTGTCTGTTAAATGGCATGTTTTCGATCACACAAGACTAGAGTCATACCTCTGTGAAAAATGCAAGGAAGAGAGTCAGACATCAGACTGTAAAATTCCGGTAAACCTGGAAATGATTCCTGACAATGGAGAGAGCAATGGAGGAAAAACTGCTGTCAAAAGTCCAATGTTTAAGCACACTTCACGAAAGACACACAAGTGTGATGACAGTAGGAAAAGAGTATGTAATGAATTGGATGCTGAAGAGGACAAGCCAGTTTACACTGTAGCAAAAAGGTTTACACGTGCAAGGTATGGAAGTAGCTTCATCAGGAAAAGGGATTTTGACAAAAGCAGCACATCTCTAACAAATGAAAACTCTTTTCAGTGCATTGGGTGTGCAAATACTTCATATGAATTATATAATTTACATAACTCCAGAAAAACTCATACAGGGGACAAGGCACACACCTACACTTACTGTGAGCAAACATTAATTCAAAAAAGCAGTTTAAGCAAGCACAACATGAGTACACAACTAGGGGTCTATGACCAATTATTAGAAAACACTAATGAAACAACAGCCAGTAGAAAGCCAACTCAGTATAGCTTTACAAACATAGAAGTACCGATAGAAGAAAAAAAAGACAGCTGCAATATAACTGCACAGTCTCAAAACCAGGTGGACAATGGCATGCTTATACCTGATGAGTTGGATCAGGTTAAGGATACTGACTGTGGCACAACTCAGAGTAAACAGACTGCTTCTAAAGGAAACACCAATGTGTCTACAAAGAAAAAATCTTACCTGTGTGAACACTGTGGAAAAACGTTTGATAGAAAAAGCAATCTAGAAGAGCACCTTCAAGTTCACACAGAAGAAAGGCCATACAAGTGTTCAGAGTGTGAAAAGACATACAAATATAAGAAAGATTTAAAAACACATATGCGAATCCACACAGGTGCAAGACCATACAGGTGTTCATTTTGTGATAGTGCATTTATCCAAAAATGTCATTTGATTTGCCACCTCCGAACACACACTGGAGAAAGACCATACACATGTTCACAGTGTGGGAAGACATACACACCATTATACACATTGAAATCCAATTCGACCCAACAGGAGAAAGACCATAAACTGCACTATTGTCATAAAACGTTTACCGAAAAAAGTGTTTTAAATCGCCACATTCGATCTCACACAGGAGAAAAGCCACACAAGTGTACACTTTGTGATAAGACGTTTGCCCTTAAGCATGTTTTAACTGACCACATTAGAACCCACACAGGAGAAAAGCCACACAAGTGCACACTTTGTAATAAGACGTTTTCCAGGAAGCATGTTTTAACTGACCACATCAGAACCCACACAAGAGAAAAGCCATACACATGTAATATATGTGGAAAAGTGTTTATCCAAAAAGGACATTTAAGAAAACACACACTGGTTCAAACAAAACACGGACCACAGTAATGCCCACACTATGGATGAGGATCTTCCCAAAAGTCCAATGAATCTGACACAGGTTAATGTAAGCAGAAAGTGTCACTATGTACACATTGTCAGAACATCAGAGTGGAACGTTAAATTCAGTTAGACACATACAGAAAATACACTGGACACAGGAAACGCACTGTAATGACAGATACAATGTGCACTTAGTATCTTTTTCTTGGATATTACAACAGATGACAGCCTGTTACACAGCACACGCCACATCAATCTTGAAACAAGATTGCAACATGAGCTTAGAGAGCCAGTTTTTGTGTGTATGATTTTATGTGATCCCTGGTCATGTCCACATTGGAATTTCTGTGGTTGTATGTGAAACCAGCTGAGCAAGACACTTAGAGTGCCAGTTTTCTCATGTATCAATTTCCGTAATTTCTGCCCATGCACACAGGAAAAACGATGTGGATAGAAAGTAAAACCAGCTGAGCATGACACTTTGTCAAAGGAACGTTTGTATATGCCATGTGTTGTTTCATACATTGTTATCTGGGCTTTGCTACTTCACTACCTAATAATGGTGTGGTGTTATACTGAATACAGTTGTAGTTTCCCATTATGTTTTTAACCCCATTTCTTAAATATGCTATGCGTTTATGTGTTTTGTTCATACTAGACTGTTTACATGCCTCAAACACCACCGACTATTAAACGTCCGCAGTTGGCTTTGTTTAAATACCAGCATATTGTTTTTGTCATTTTTACAGACAGCTTAGACTGATTGGATTGATGTGCAAGGTGCTTTTGCCTTAATACCTGTAAGTAAAGTACCTGATCCTAAAACATGCACACTGGTTTGTAATATGATTGAATAATTCCAGTTTAATCTTTTGACCAATAGGCAGCTGTGTTTTATTTACTTAAGAGAACTATGTTCAACCTTGTATAGCATCTTGCAGCATTTTAGTAGTTTTAACTCTGCCATGATGAAGATTTGTGTCTGTCTTGCTTTACTATTCATTCAATCTTTTGATTTTACCATGCCAAGTTTCAGAACTGATGCCAATTTATGGAATGTATGTTGTATAAAGCATATGTATAAATCATGTTTTAACTGCGTATTCTTAGAGTGTACAACTTTTTCTTCTGACTTCTTGTTATTCCTGTTGTTCAAATAAAAGACGTCTTATGACAACTGCTGAACTTGTTATGGGACTGTATGCATGTGTGATATGTAAAAGGCATGACGGTCTGATGACCCTTAGGTGTTATGACAGCAGCCTTGGGAAAGAGAGAAGTGACTGAACATGAGTGGTTGAGAGTGTTGAAGACAATGATGGAGCACACTCACTTTCTCCATCTCTCTCTCCCGCTCTCTCACGCTCTCTCACTCACACACGTGCGCAAGTTCTTCGGAGGAGACTATACACAGAGCCCCGTGTGTAACGCAAAACATCTTGCATAAATGTTAAACCTGTTCTGCTTCTCAGAAGAGTAGGCCATAGTGTGCTGGTGGGAACGTATCAAGAGATATACAAGCTGCACACATACGGGGAATGGATGTATAAAACACGTGAGTGCATATTCCATTAACCTCCTTCAGGTGGGACTATAAATCGAGGCCCCGTGTGCGAACGCACCTAGGACATCTTGCGCACATGTTAAATCCTGTTCTGCTTTTCGTAAGAGTAGGTCATTGTTTGCAGGTGATAACAGATGATAATTTTTTTTTAAACTGCATACACACGGAGACTGCATGTAAAAAAGCACATAAGTGCCTATTCAATTATACTCGATATAAAAGAATCAGATAAATAATAAACAAAGAAACTTCAAAATAATGAATGGATAAACAATCCAATAACGTCAGCGCCATGGCGCAGTGGTTAGCGCCTTGGGTTACGGACTGGAAGGTCGCGGGTTTGATTCCCATAAGAGTCATAGGGATTTTTCGGACTCCAACCGGCTCACACCCAGAGTGAGTGTGCTGTGGGCTCAGTGGGAAGACTGGGACCACACAGTCGAGATTCATCCACTTAACGGATGCAAGTTTGAGAGTGTTGCTCAAATTACCTGACCAACACTGCAGGAGTTTGTATCTCTCGGCCCTGTTGATGCCGGGATATATTATGATAGTAAGCGTAGAGTACAACCCTGTCAAGTAGTCTCAAAGCATATGCACTTCCATAGCAGCACCATTACGTCATCATCATTGACATTGATCATCACGCAATTAAAAAACATTCCTCTGATTCGGTGGTCCCAGTCGCTCTGGTCTCATGGTGCTTGTGGTGAGTTTGTGTCAAAGCCTTTGGGGTTGGAGGTTCGCGGGGGACGGTCGTTGGAGGGATGTTGTGGTGGTTGCCAACTCCGGTGCGCAACTTACTCAGTCTTGCTCTGCAACTGAGCTAATACTGTCGTTAGTAGGGAGCTTAGTAGGTGGGTGGTGTCCTAGCTCAGAACAGGCATCACTGAACACCACGAAAGTGACCCAACAGCAGTGCAGGGCCCCTCTGGCTGGTGGCCCCATGGCGGCCTGATAGTGATGGGCTAACTGTTGACTTCGGACCCCAGGATGAGAGATAACAAATCTTGGTATGGCTGTTGCGGGGAGATTGGAATGAGCGACATGGGAACAGCAGGATGGTGGATATCACAGAAGATGAGGCAGCAAAAAAAGTTAACTAAACACACGCACACGCACACACACAC
>CM054168.1:35468281-35488129 GCA_028751875.1 Rapana venosa
ACATGCATATACAAACACGAACGCAGGCACGGACACACAACTACGCACACACAAACACACACAAATACACCCACGCACACACACACACACACACACACACACACACACACACACACACACACACACACACACACACACACACACACACACACACGCTCGCACGCACACAAAAGAAGGCTGGACTCAAATGCACCATATCTTGGGTATTATATTTATTTACTGCTCATGATACACGTTGAATTACATATATTTTGATAGTGTCTTTTTCCCTTATCTTTGATGATTATTTCTCGTGTTTAGGTAAAAAGAGATACAGACATATTGACAGAAAATCAAAAGGTGATAGACAGTATTAAATGTTGTACTATTTGAGGCGATTAATTTTGCGTCTATTGTTGAATATATACACAACTTTTGTTTAATACCAAACAGCACATCACTATCAAAACAAACACAAGAAACCTAGAAAAAATCCAAACAGAATGCAACAAAACATATATCACCTTAATTCTAGCTAGGGTCATGACTCATTGTTGTTGTTATTGTTGTTGATGCAGATGACTTCAGTTCTCCATCATGAGCAAGGCCAACCCAGCAAAGCCAACATCAAGACAGAGGACGGTTCAGCACAGACCAACACAACTGTCACCACAGAGGATGTGGCTGACCATGAACATGCCCAAGACCTGCCTGAGACAAGTGGAAGCCTGGAACAGACAGCTGGACACTGTGAGAACATTCAGTGCAAACAGGAAACCACTGAGGACTGGCACAGTATGGCTTGGAGTAATGAAAACACTGACACTGCCTGCACTTGTAGCAGCAATGACACTGCAGATGTTAATGACGTAACAGGTGACGTCACTGTCTGCACTTGTAACAGCAATGACACTGCAGATGTTCATGATGCCAAAGAATGTTCAGCTGTTGCTTGTAAATATGAGATCCCCCCTAAAGGTGTTTCTTTCCCAGGTGAATTCAAACTGATCAAGGGCACATGTGAGTTCAATATATGTGTTCACAAGTCCCTCTTTCCAAGGGGTGTTATTGACAGGCTTGGTTCCAAAGAGTTAAAGAAAAATATAGAGATATGTTTACACAGTAAAGAGAAAAATAGTGAAGACATATCAATACACAACAAAACTGGTTATAGTCAGATCACACAAGACAACTGTGACACAACTGAAAGTAAAGAAACAGGTAATACACCAACACAACACAAACAATACACATGCACGAAGTGTGGTGAGGATTATATCTCTAATTTGTCTGCTAAGCAGCATCTTTTAGCTCACTCAGGATTAAAGTCATACCTCTGTGAAAAGTGTACAACATCCAGTCAGACATCGGATAGTAGTATGCAGGTAAACCTGGAAACAAATCCTGACAGTAGAGAAGGTACTGAAGAAAACACTGCTGTCCACAGTCCAATGGTGATACACACAGCACATAAAACACCCTCTATATCAGAGAACAGGGGTCACCCTCATAACACCCATCCCTACAACACTGATGTGACTCAACACAACCCTGACTTCACTGGGAACATGGGCACTATGGCTGGCACTACAGGACAGCTTCACAGTACCAGCAGTGACACACCTCAGAATAAGAGAACTGCTGTAGGTGCAGGGGAAAAATCTTACCAGTGTAACACATGTGGAAAAATCTTCAGTAGAAAAGATAATTTAAAACGGCACATGGATGTCCACACAGAAGAAAAACAATACAAGTGTCCACATTGTGAAAAAGCATACAAGCACAAATCAGATCTATGCACACACACACGACTGCACACTAAAAAAGGACTCTACTATTGTCAACATTGTGATATGACGTTTACCAGAGATTACAGTTTAAAAACGCACATCAGAACCCACACAGGGGAGAGGCCATACACTTGTACATTATGTGGAAAGAAGTTTTCTCTGAAAGACAGTTTAAAGAAACACACGTTCCTTCACACAAACCAGTGGCCACATAAATGCACAATCTGTGATGTGGGATGGGCAAGCAAAAGTCACTTAATCAGACACATGTCAACCCACGAAGACAGTGGCCACAGTATACAGACTGCAGAACAACGTTCAGTGGAACATCCAGTTCAGTCAGACACAGGAAACACCTTTCAGGACTGATAAAGTAACACATGTGAACAGACAGCTACAAGATGCAGATCAAAAAGTGATATAAAAACATACAGACAACCTTGTGCAAAGCATAGGTGACCTCCTTGCAGCCACAACACAACAGTAACGTGACTCTGTGTTGTTATACATTGATTCTTATGGTTCTTTGCCATGCATACAAGTAAAATTCTATGAATGTAGAGTAAAATCTTCTTCAAGAAATGCATTTTGATTGCTAAACATGTTTGTTATGTGCGGATTTATTCTAGTCAGACTGAATAGTTAGTTTAATCTATCCCTCAACATAATGTATGCCAGCTGAAAAAGACAGGTTAGATGACAGGCTAGCATGGAGATTCATGTTGGTGAATTTCATGATGTTAAAGTTTGTAGGCTTGTTCTTCCCCAAATCATTGGTTGTGTACTGTGGGGCGGAATTTCTGTATTATCTTTTTTAATTCGTAATTAGTACTATCTTTAAACTGTAAATAGTGTACATTGAAATTGTCCAAGCTCCTGTTTATAATCAGATTTACTAGTAAAATGAATCAAGTAACCTCCAAATTTGTTTTCTGTACCTGTCAATAATATTCATAATCTTGAAAATACAAATGATCATTTGCAAGAAAAAAACAGTTCTAGATATGGTGAAACATTCTTCAGGGCATCGACTCTGTCTGGATACGAATGTTCCAATGCTTTATAAGTGCATACTTCTTGACAGTGTGTGTGCATGTGCGTGCGCGCGCACGCGCGCGTGTGTGTGTGTGTGTGTGTGTGTGTGTGTGTGTGTGTGTGTGCTGCGCGCGCGTGCATGCGTACGTGCGTGCGTGCGCGCATGTGTGCATGTGTGTTTGTGTGTTATATGTTCGTCATTTAAAGTGTATTTATAATACTACTAAAATAACGAATTATAAACTCAAAGTGACTTTTTGCCCTGTCATCATAACAGTTTTTAATTATTAATTCAGTGTACAAACATGTATTTTTTTTTAAGAAATGGTAAACATTTTATTTTAAATTAATTTATCAAAAGCTCTAGAATGTACCCTATTTACAAGGGTTTGGTTTTGGAATATTTTGAGCAGAACCATGATGGTGTTCCATATATCTGAACGGTTTTACCAGACTGACCAGTTATCATGATGTCAGTAAACTGCTTGGATGTGTGTCACTTTCGAAGCTATTAGCCAAGGCGAGGACGTGAAGCTAAGTTTTATAAATTATAGTTGTATAAACCCATGTGTTTTATCATTTGTTTTGCAATAAAGTTGATTCTTTTTTAAAGCAATTAGCTCTTCATAAGTGATTGGGTGGGTGTTTGTGTGTTTGTTTGTTTGTTTGTTTTGTTTAATGTCTATTTACTACATGATGGTATAGACACAGACGCAGTCCTACCACAACACATATACACACCTCATGTCTCTCTCTCTTTCTCTCCTTCCCTCTCTCTATTTCTGTGAATATATATATATATATATATATATATATATATATATATATATATATATATATATATATATATATATTATATATATATATAATTATACATGTATATGTTGGGTTTACTTTGGTTATTAAAACCAACATTATGTTGCAGTTAGCATGTGTGCGTAGGGTGAGTGATTACGATGTCAATGACATATTTCATCTGATTAAAATCTGATATGACGCCAGTATATATATTCTTATAGAGTGCATGTCAAAATATCGATCTCCAGATGGGTTGATATGATATTAGACCGAGACATGCTTCGGATCTGGTGTGTGTTCGCTTTCATTTTACGTCTCTTCACAAAATGTGATATTAGACACATTAAGGGGGAAAGTGTTATGGAGGGGGGGGGGGTGATTAGGGATTGATATATCAATCAAATATACACAGAACTGGAAGAAAATATAGATACAAATAATTATTGAGTACAGAATGATAAAAATTCCAATTTCCAACAGAATCTAACGAACAATAAAACTATCTGTAACCTTACCAACGAGATAAAATCTAATCCGCAGACTGATCATGTTTTTAAAGTCCATTATAATCATAACAATTAATGAATTGGTCTATGCAATAATGATTTGATAAAAAAAATACCTCAATAAAAGATCACTGAATACAGCTGATTATGATGCTAAGAAGGAACAGGTATGTAGCTTTTTTGCATACTGCACATCAATATAGGATCAAAAAGTTATTCTATGGCCAAATTTTCATGAAACATGTTCGACATATTTTGGCGTAAAACAGTTGAATTCCCATCTACAAGCAAGACAAACAATGTGTTTTACATGATAAAAATCGGATTTTTTATATTTTAACAAAATCACACATTTTACCATCTCTTCATGTACATGTAGACAACAAGCCTTTTCTTCTCACACTGGAATAACTTTTGCTGTGCTTTTTGCAGGACTTGATAACATTCGTGTAGTGACAAGTAGAATTTTATTTTTTTCCGAGTCGGTTAATTGTTTGGACGCTTTTTTTGCTTAAAGGTCAATTCGTTCACTGTGATATACACCACAGTGGAATGGAATCCAACAAAAAGTTGTATCTTTTCCTTTTAAGGTAAGAAGATGAATTAAATGACACATCTCTATTACAAGTTGAGATCTAACTTTGGTTTGCATAGAGCTGATGGCTTGAATTAGTGATTTTGAATGAACACAAAAAAGTATTCAAAGAAGAGCTCTTAGAAACTCGACCATAAAAGTCAGTGCCACTAGTATAGCTACCAGTTCTGCTGTAAAAATTCAATACTTTCCCCAAGATGAAACGATTTTTAAAATTTTTAAATCTGGGTAGTGTTTGCAGCACCAGCATCATTGTTTAAGACCAATCCATCTGTAAACACTTGTAAACGGTTAAAAGTATGTTCTTCCAAATAAATGTATGTATTAGAAGATACTAAATTAATATTACAAGTTTGTATTAGTACATGATTCATCATCCACCCTTCACTAACCCATGTCCTATCACCCTGCTAAAGTATATGACCTGTGTGTGTGTGTGTGTGTGTGTGTGTGCGTGGTGTGTGTGTGTGTGTGTGTGTGTGTGTGTGTGGTGTGTGTGCGTGTGCGTGTGTGTGTGTGTGTGCTTTTGAGAAAAAACATTTGCCTATTGCAATTTTATTTCATTGATTTGGTCTGCAGTACCATGTTTGTAATATCTGTTTGAACTATTGATTATTTGTCATTGGTTGTATGACTGTGTAAGATTAGGTTGGGTGCCTGCTCTTTGATTTGTCTTTGCAAGATATAGCGCTATATAATTTCAATTATTATTATTATTATTATTATTAAGTAATACTAATGGTGAATCCACGATGTTTTCAACAAACCTGTTACTGGTCACATTGGTACACCGAGTTTCCCAAAATGGTGAATGGTTGTTAAAGTCACCACTAATTAACCATTTTTCATGTTGGTTATTTACAGTTTTTCACCAACCAGTATTATCATTTACAGGATCTTTGGGTAAGTAAACTGATACACAATGTATTGTTAAAGAATCTGAAAACTTGATACAGACAGCGCATGATGAAATATCTGTTACATTTACTGGCACAGGTGACTGTATCAAGCAATATTATAAGCAAATATAAGTATATATTGCAGTATTCATTTTTTTTCCAGTATGCTGCTGTTGATCATAAACAGGTGGATAATAAATCTACCTCAATCTCGGTAACTTTTTTCTTGTAACATGTAAAGACTGAAGCAGTAGAACTTGACAGGTGTTTGACACTAACTGTTGCTGCCAGTAATCTAGGTTTGTTGCTAAAGATCTACAATTCCATTGTAGAACTAATATCTGACTGCCACAGGGCGTTACCATTTAGATTCAGATCTCTATCAGATCTATATCTAGATCAGATATGTGTGTGTGTGTGTGTGTGTGTGGTGTGTGTGTGTGTGTGTGGAAGGGGACGGGGGGGGGGGGGGTGTTAAACGGCATACGTTGTTAGCGCATTGTTTTGAATAGAAGACTGAGGTACTCTAATGATTTGAGCCCAAATCTTTAAACTCCCCAAATGACAAATTTACGCACAGTTCAATAGTTTTCCACTCACTATCTCACACACACACACACACACACACACACACACACACACACACACACACACACACACACCACACACACACACACACACACACACACACTTGTCTAATATCACTTAGAGTGAACAGACGTTAAATTGAAGACAACAACAACACACACAACACACACACACACACACACACACACACACACACACACACACACACACACACACACACACACACACACACACACACACACACACACACACACACTCACTCTCGACGACCCGGGTTCGATTCCCGTTCAAGGGGATATTTTGCAGGTATCTTTAGCTGACCAAGACTTTCCCTTCACAACTCCAGAGGAACTGAGCACAGAAGAAAGAGAGCTGAGGTCTTCTCTAGCCCTGGAGTTGATTGCGGAGTATGGTCAACCCACTGGAGATGAACATGTTCACTACCTGCCTGAATCACATCAACACAGAGAAAGGATGCCTGAACACAATGGAGTCATTCAGCACAGTGACACTGCCACAGGATACCAGCACAGTGCAGACTGGAACAGTGGATCCCCGCATAACACCGCTTCCATCAACTGTGACCACACTGGGTGTATACATGCAGCAACTGCACAGGTAAGTTATTGAACTCGGTGAATACTTATGTGGTAAGTTCTATTTCTAGTTTCGATGTATCAAGAGGCTTTAGAAGTTTTGTTAAAAAACAAATAAACAAAACAAAATGTAATGTGAAATTAGCATGCAATAAAAAAAAAATTGTCTCACCAGCTGCTTGCCATGGGTACAGTCGTTAGCACCTGGGATATAAACTGAAAGGTCAGGGGTTTGAAGCCCACAAGAGGCATAGGTATTTTTCTAACTCTCCCCATCTCTTAGCCTTAGTGAGTTACGTTTCCTACTTGTTCATTGGGAAGACTGGACCACACAGTCAAGCTTAACCCGCCGCAGATATGTGATCCTACAAGTGTTCTCAAAACACATGCACGTCCATAACAGTACCGTCTGTCATCCGCATGTGATCAATCATGGTGAAATACATGAACATTGTCTCTGATTCAGTGGCCGCCATTCCTCTTGTGACATGATTACCTCAGCTTTTGTGTTCACTAACATAACTTTGTATGTCATGCATTTGAGTCAGACCAGCTGGGCTATCACTGTCTTCAGTTGGGTGGTCAGTAGATTAAAAAATGTTGGCACTGAATGTTACCAACATGAACCAGAAGCAGGGCAGGGTCCCTTTGGTTGGTGGTCTCATGGCAGGTTGAAAAGGATGGATTCCCTATAAATGTCCTACCCTGTGGCTGTCACCCAAGAAATATGAATGGATTGTCAAAACCATTGAAACAACGACAGGGGAACTGTATGATATATACGCGTGACTATTTTCCATAAGACACAAATGTTTATAAGAAAACAATGGCAAAGTGTTTCTAAGTCAGTGGCTACATTGATCTGGGCTTTAATTAAACCTGCTATCTGGTTTGACACACTTCAGTGTCTGTGGTGATTTGTGTCAAAAGCCTTCAAGGTTCGGGTTCATGGGAGAAGACCGCTGAAGGGATGTTGTGGTGGCCACCACCCCAGGCAGGTATTTCATTCTGACTATGATTGTTGTCAGTAGGGAACTAGGATTCAAACAAACCACTGTTGTCCGTCACTCTTTCTCTGCTTCTGGTCCATCCACCTGGAATGACCTCCCTCTTTAACTTCGCCAAAAGCCTTCACTTGATGCCTTCAAATCCAGCCTCAAAACACACTTATTTTCTAACTGAGACTTTCCTCCTTATATCTGTCCCTAATTTTCAACAGCATCTTTCACCTCCTAAGTGTATATTCTCCAGTATGTGTGTATGTGTGTATGTGTGTGATTGTGTGTGTGTGTGTGTGTGTGTGTGTGTGTGTGTGTGTGTGTGGTGCGCGCGCGCGCACGCACGCACGGATTTGAAATCTGTTTCATTATATTTAAGGAGAGTTGCATGTGTGTAAATGATTTGAGTGCAAGCGCTTCAATTTGTGTCTTTTTACGAGATTCAATGCTATATAAATTCATTATATTTTTAAAAAAATAATTATTAGTATTTGTTATTAGTATCATTATTTTATTATTATTATTATTATTATTATTATTATTATTAAGTAGTGTTCTATGAATATTACCTACAACAGGTACAATAGAAATATCCCTCTAGGCATGAAAGTAAAACAACCGAAACCACTGCTTTAAAGAAAATAAGACACATGTAAGCTTTTTTTTTATTATATTGTCTCAGAGAAGTACCATTAGGAAGTGTTTTATATATATATATATATATATATATATATATATATATATATATATATATATATATATATATATATATTTAATATATACTTTCAATTTAATTTCCTTTAACTATAAGTGATATTAGACAACATCACTACATGTGCTGAGAGTAACTACACGTTTAAAATCGACAGCAATATGTTTGGTACAACTTGTTGTTGTTCCAGGTGACATCATATCAACAAGACAATCCAGGACAACCAAGCAATGTAGAAGTCAGCACAGATGACACTTCATCACACAGCACCATGACTGTCAACCCTGATGTTGCAACAAACAAAGGCAATGTTGAATATATGTCTGACACTAGTGGCTATGCTGACCGTTACTACTATGACAGTGATGGCAACAGGCAACCTATACCTGGGAATAGTGGTCACCCTCATAACACCCATCCCTACAACACTGATGTGACTCAACACAACCCTGACTTCACTGGGAACATGGGCACTATGGCTGGCACTACAGGACAGCTTCACATTACCAGCAGTGACACACCTCTGAATAAGGGAACTGCTGTAGGTGCAGGGGGGAAATCTTACCAGTGTACCAAATGCGGAAATGTGTTCAGTAAAAAACGTTATTTAAAACAACACATGGGTGTCCACACAGAAGGAAAACAATACACGTGCCCCTATTGTGAACAAGCATACAAGTACAAAAGATACCTAAAACTGCATACACGACTTCACACAGGAAAATGACTCCACCATTGCCCTTTTTGTGATAAGATGTTTACCACCAAATGTGATTTAGGTAAGCACATAAGAAACCACACAGGGGAAAAGCCATACGCTTGTACATTCTGTGAGATGAAGTTTTCCCGGAAAGGTTCTTTGGAGAGGCACAAACTATATCACACAAAACAGTGGCCACACAAATGCCCAATGTGTGAACAGGGATTTGCACAAAAACATCAGTTAACCAGACACATGTCAACCCATGCAGACAGTGGCTACAGTATACAGACTGCAGAACAACGTTCAGTGGAACATTCAGTTCAGTAGGACACAGGCAACACTACACAGAACTGATACAGAAATACATGTGAACAGACCCCTACAAGATGCAGGTGAAAACGTTATAAAAACAACAACAACCTAGTGCAAAGAGTAGGCGACATCCTTCCTGCAACAACAGCAACAACAACAACAACAACAACAACAACAATAACAGCGCAATAATAATGAGACCTCTTTTGTGGTGCATTAATTCCTGTATAGCCTTATCATGCATACAAGTGAAATTTGTGAATCAACAGCAAAGCCACCTTAAAAATGAAGTGTGTCTGCTAAAGAAAAATACATGTGTGCTTTTATTGTATTTTTACTGAATTGCCAGATTGATTTTCCCCCAAGATATTTTACACCAGCTGAAAAAGAAAGGCTAGATAGCACGCTAGCATGTACATTCATGTTGTTAAATTTAATGACGTGGACGTTTTTAGGCTCTTTCTTCCCCAAATCGTGGTTTTTGTGTTATGGGCTTGGATTTCAGTGATATCTTTTTATTTATATTTAGTAATGCCTTTTAACTGTAAGTATAGTGCATTAATTGTGTAATGTTCTAGCAATAGTTTTTGTTCCAATTTATAAGTGAAATTAATCAAAGGACTGAACCATGCTTTCTATACCTGTCAGCAAAATGCATGGCTGTAAAATGTATCTGATTTCATGTACTAGAAATAAACATTTCCAGATATAGTGAAACAGCTTTCAGAGTATTGAGTCTGTCTGGATAAAATGGTGTAATGCTTTATCGGTTACGTGCTACGTGTGTGTGTGTGTGTGTGTGTGTGTGTGTGTGTGTGTGTGTGTGTGTGTGTGTGTATGTGTGTATGTTTAAGCGTGTGTTTGAGTGTGTGTGTGTGTGTGTGTGTGTGTGTGTGCATGCGTGTATGTGTGCGTGTGTGTATGTGTGTGTGTTGTGTTAGTTTAAGTGTGTGTGTGTGAGGGGGGAGGAGCGTGATTTTAAGAGTAATTACAAAGCCATTAACATGTCATTACTATTTTCCAGGTCTACTTATATCTCTCTTTTTACCAGCAAGTGTTGTTTTAAAGTCGATAGTCAGAGGATTATTTTCTTTAGCAGTGGTTAGTCTTTATTAACTTGATTTATAATAGGCTGTAAGAGGTGCACCATATATAACTGAATGTACTAGATTGGATGAAGTTAGCATGATCCCAATACATTATCTGGATGTGAGTTGCTTTCTATTCAGACTTTCCAAAGCTGTTAGCCAAGTCGAGGAGGTGAAGCTGAGTTAAAGAAATATTGCCTGTATAAACCCATGTATATTCATGTTTTACAATAAAGAGTGTTTTCTTTTCAAAACCCGCCTTGTGATCATAACTGCCTGAATGAACGTATTTCATGTATTATTGGAATATAGATTTGCATAGCTTCATGCATTGATTGAAGCCTTCAGAGAGAAGGAAAATAAGCGGGAAATGATTTGGAATGGGGAGTGGTTGAGAGAGTCAGACAACAGTAAACACACACACACACACACACACACGCGCGCGCGCGCGCGCGCGCGCGCCGCGCGCGCTCTGTCTATGTCTGTGTCTCTATCTGTTTCTCTGTCTCTTTGTCACTGTCTCTCTGTCTGTCTGTCTGTTTGTCTGTCTGTCTGTCTGTCTGTCTATCTCTCTCCCCCTCTCTCTCTCTCTCTCTCTCTCTCTCTCTCTCTCTCTTCTCTCTCTCTCTCTCTCTCTCTCTCTTCTATTTCTTTCTTGCGCACAAACGCGCGTGCGCTGACATAACACACACACACACACAGACATACGCAAGCTCGCTCACACACACAGACACATACACATACACACGCATGCGTGCGTATGCATGCACTGAGCATGCACACACGCCCGCACGTACGCGCGCACACACGCACACTAACACACACAGACACACACACGTACGCACTCAAGCACGCGCGCGCATGCACACAAATACATAGACACAAACACACATAGACATACACACACGCACGCATGTAACACACACACACACACTAACTCACACACACCCATGTACACATGCACACACTCACTCACACACACAAACACACACACACACACAACACACACACACACACACACGCACGCACGCACACACAAACACACACACACACACACACACACACACACACACACACACACATACACTACCAGTCCAGAACTACATCTGACCGGAATTCTGACTAGAGTAGAATGGGTTTTCCAGACAAAAAGGAAAAAAAAAGTGACATCCTGACTTTTCTTTTTTTAACCATGCCCTGTTTTAAGGAAGTTAGGTTGGTTAGAAAAGAGACCTTATGTCCCTGCGTCTGTCCGTGTGTCTGTCTGCCTGTCTGTCTGCCTGTCTGTCTGTCTGTCTATTTGTCTGCCTGTTTTTATATCTGCTGTCTACCTGTCTGTCTGTTTCTGTCTTTGTCCCGCTGTGTCCCCGTCTTTATATGTCTCTGCCTCTCTTTGTCTCTGTCTCTCTTTTTCTATCTTTCTTTCTCTCTTTCTTGTTCCCCTTATCCATTTTTATTTGTCCACGCTCTAGAGAGAAAAGGGATATGTGGGGAGAGAGAGGGAGAGAGATTTATTATTCATGCCTTCATATGTATGTATTTATTATTTTATTTTTGTATATGTATGTATGTATGTATGTATGTATGTATGTATTGTGTTGTCTGTAGTTCGAGGATAATTGAGTGAGCACTCATGTGTGTGTTTTTTTAATCCAACCCCCTGTGTATGCAGTTTTTTTTTCCATTTTTGTCATCCGTTCCCATCGGCACACTATGGCCTACTCTTCCCAAAAGTGGAACAGGTTTTAACGCGTGCGCTATAAGTTTTGCTTCCTTTCGCGCACGGGACTTTGGTTTATAGTCTCATCCGAAGGTATTTGGAGAGAGTAGAGTCTGCACTGATGTTAACATCAGTGGAAAAATTCTCTTGAACGAGAATCAAACCCTGGTCTGCAGATCACAAATACACCATTTTAACCACCAGGATATCCCGTCCCCCATGCACAAGAGAGAGAGAGAGAGAGAGAGTGGGAGAGAGACAAAGAGACAGACAGACAGACAGGTAGAGAGAGGGACAGAAAAACAGATAGACAGACAGACGGAGGCAGAAACAAAGGCAGAGAGATTAACAAAACCTGACTGAGAATCACGTGTATTTTGTTCACTATAAAAGCAGAGTTCACCCATTCACCCACAACCCTTCAGATATGTGAGCACAGGTCAGTATAGTGTGAGAGGTCAGTGTGTGGGCCACTGTCAGTTACTGTGTTAATGCTCTGACAGCACGATGGAGAAGGTATATCTTTCTGTTTTGCTCTTCATTTGTCTGAATCTCCATTTCATTTTTGTCCTTTCTATCTTGTTGTTTATATGTCTTTCACTCTTCTGTTTTCACTAATTGATGTACAATACAAGTAAACACTACAGTAGTATCTAATAAGCTAATTTCCCTTCTACAAGGCTAACAAAAAATAGACCCATTTTTCTCCCTGTTTAGTAGTGTAACAGAGTGGAAATTTTTGATCTGTCACAACTCTGTTCAACTTCTCGGCTACGACAGCACAGTATGAACAGGGAGGATATGGCCTCTAAGAAAGAGGCTGCATAAATACTACAATTTACCCGAAGGCAAAGTGCATGCAATGGGTAGTTTTCAACCACCACCCAAGGAAACAGAGTGCTGCACAATTTGGAGGTGTGTCCCAAAATAGTAACACGTCGCTCTGAACACATGGGAGGTAATTACTTACCACACCATCACAGTAGTAAATATTGATATACAAAGAACTTGTCATATATTTAGACATTGTCATTAAACATTCAATAACGAACCATATAACATGCATACATATGTATGTCATACTTATACACAGTATTCTACACGGGAATGTAGTTATCATACTGGTGGCTAGACACAGTGTCATATACACATAATAGTGGATAGACACAGTGTCATATATACATCTGACCATTGGTAAACCTCAGAGTTGTAACCAAGGAACCCACAATTCTAATCATGTTAAAGCAGTAAACAGGGGCAGTCATCAATATACATCATCACACAGCTATGCACCAGCTACAGTACAGCTAAATACACAGTGCAGTGTCATTAGCACACTACCACATTATTTCATTCATTCCTTCATGTATCCATTTTGTATTTCAGTCAGTTTATTTTGTCTTGTATTTACGGTTAGAAAAGTGTGTGTCCTCGATTTTACGTTTTTTTCACCTAAAGTGATATTAGACGAATAAAACAATGTATATAGATGAAAATGTACGTTTGAGGCAATCGAATATATATATATATATATATATATATATATTTCTTATTATAATATATAATATATATAATTTATAATAATAATAACATATATATGTATATATCTATTCTTTCCTGAAGTGAAAAATATTATATCTAAATGGTGGAAAAATGATCACATATTCAAAATGTCACAATTAGTGATTTCTGGAGCTCTAGATGATAAATGGTAGACAGGGGGTTGTATAACAATCACTTGTTTATTGGCTTTTGCGTGACAAATGATGTGTGTTTATAATTGCTCATTTATAATTATTTTTTTCAAGAACACAATACAACTTATTCTCTCTGTCTTACCCTTTACCTGTTGCAGGTAACTTTAGCTGATCAAGGCTTTCCCTTCACAAATCAAGGTGTACTCAGCACAGCTAAAAGAAAGCTGCAGTGTTCTGTGGCCCTGGAGTAAATTGGGGAACATGGTTAATCAAATGGAAACAAACATATTCACTACCTGCCTGAGACAGGTGAACACAGGGAAAGGATGCCTGAACACTCTGACGGCGTTGAGCACAGTGACGCTGCCATAGGAAACTGCCACACTGCAAACTGGAACAGTGGATCCCTGCAGAACACCACTTCCATCCACTGTGACCCTGCTGGATATAATATACATGATGCAAGTGGACAGGTGAGTGACGGAGCACAGTGACTAGTTTGTATAACAGTATTTCTATTTCAGACTTTTTCATAGAGTATTCTGCAAGCCGTGGCAATAAGGTTCAAAATGATACACAAGGATATATGGAATGTTATTAAAAACATGTGAATAAGTAAAGGACACAGCACAAGTACAGCAGGGTATATTCGTGATTTAAAACAGTCTAGAGGCGGGCTAGCCTAGTGGTTAAGAACTTGTGAACTAAAGCCTTGCACTTGAGCTACCACCAACACCTCCACTGAAGTGGACCCCCCCCCCCCCCCCCCCCCAGCTCACGTCCTTTCTGTCTCTGATTTCGTGTAAGTCTGTCAAACAAAGGTCCCGTTAGTAAGCTCATGCTGAAGCTTTTGCCCACATCTTAAGTATTCTTCCTGCCTTTGACATAATATGCCATTTCATGCCAGTAGGAACAGACAAACACATCTTTGCTTTCTTATAAAACTGCATGCCCATGATAAACATTGTAATAATGACTATTTAACGGAACTTGAAGATCTGAGTTCTTTCACCTTATTGGTGGGGAAACATGGTCACGTGTAAAGCGCTTTGATTTGTTGCTTTACAAGATTCAGCGCTATATAAATTCCATACATTATTATTATTATTATTATTATTATTATTATTATTATTATTATTATTATTATTATTATTATTAAATCATCTGACCATAGGAGAACCTCACAACTCTAACAAAGGAACAAAGAAAACAGATAAAGGAGCAACACTCTAGTGACAGAATGAAGGACTGGATGCAGAACATCAGAGACTGGACAGGCCCTGACGTGGCAGTGTTGCTGCATTAAGGCTGAAGACAGACCTGTTTGGAGTCAATGGCTGACCAAGGCGTCTCTCACCCCCACCCCCTCTCTAAGGACCAGCGTGGTCAAGGAACTGCTAATGCTGATGGACCAAGACAGAACCAGTCATCTAAAAGCAGCCAATAAAAGCAGCCATCACTATACACTGCACAGCTAGGCACCAGCAGCAGCCCAGCTGATTACAGAGTGTAGAGTCATTACCACAGTACTAAAACAGACGTTCAGCCATTCACTCAATCATACATGCATTCATTTTCGTGTTGTTTTTTTATCCAAACATCCATTCTCTCTCAAATCAGAATGCCACATACATATGTGTCATCAATCTACTGTTGAACCCTGGAGTGCTTGTATGCAGAATGCATTATTACTTGTTGATTCACAACTTGTCTGTTATATTTTAATCTGTTGTAGGAGACTTCTGCTGATCAAGACTTACCCTTCACAAATCATGGTGAACTAAGCACATAAGAAAGAGAGCTGAGGTTTTCTCTAGCCCTGGAGTTGATTGTGGAGTATAATCAATCCATTGTAAATGAACATGTTCACATCCTGCCTCAGTCATATCAACACAGTGAAAGGATGCCTGAACACTATGATGTCCTTCAGCACAGTGACACTGCCACAGGATACCAGTACAGTGCAGACTGGAACAGTGGATCCCTGCATAACACCACTTCTATCTATTGTGACCACACTGGATATACGCACACAGCAACTGGACAGGTAAGTGATTGAACTTTGTGAATATGTGTGTGATAGGATGCATTTTCAGATTTGATTCGTTAAGAGCTGTTTGCACTAAAAAAATAAACAAACTAGTTAGTGTGAAGTATTTAACTGTGATGCAAGAAATGCAAACTGTCTCACCAGCTGCCATGGTGCAGCTGTCAGTGCCTTGGGCTGCGGACTGGAAGGTCAGGGGTTTGAATGCCACAAGAGGCATGGTCCTTTTTCTGATTCTCCTTGTCTCTTAACCTGAGTGAGTTTCCTACTTGTTCATTGGGAAGAGTGGGCTACACATTCAACCTTCATCCACTGCACATATGTGATCCTGAAAGTGTCCTGTAAGCATAACCACTCCAATAGCAGGACTGTTTCATCACCCTCATGTTATAAGTCTGCTTGCAATACATGAAGGTTATCTCTGATTCAGTGACTGTAGTTGCTCTTGTCTCATGTTTACTTCAGGTTTGCTTTTTTCTAACATCACTGTACCTGTGGTGGGTTTGTGTCAAAGCCACTGAGCTGTCACTGTCATCATGCTGGTGGTCAGCACTGCCTGTGTAAGTTCAGAAACTTTGCCACTGAACTCTGAGAAAATTAACCGGAAGTAGAGCAAGTCCTTGTAGGAGGTGGCCTCACGGCAACTTAACAATGGAGGGTTCCCTGTAAATGTATGACCCTGATGATGTCACAAAACGAACAGGAAAGATTTGGCAACATTATTCAAACAACATAAAAGATCAAGCAGCAAAACAACAAACAGAACAAAACAAAGACAAATTATGTCTAAGTCAGTAGCCTAATTGCTCTTGGCTTTATTAACCCTCTTGCTGTTGGATTCTACAGAGATAAACTGCCTGTAGGTTTTGAATTATTTGAAGGTTATGTACCCTTAACTGACTTACCTTACTCCTAAACCTATTGTATTGTGTGCATGACAAGACATCAAGCATACATTTTGTCACAAACTAGGTATGTCTTTGTACTTGCATTTAGGCGCAAGTGTGTGTGTCTGGTCACCAGATCTCTTGTCATTGTCACCTTATCTGTCACCAATCACAGGTAAAAGTATGGCATATACGATAAAACAGCAAATCTCGCATAGACTTGACAATAGTTCATGCATGCTAGTGTCGAATAAGGAACTGATACCCAACTGATGTATTTATAAATGGTTATGTACTATAGTACTTCAAGGATGTGTCACACAATGTCCACAAAGCACCTGTTGTTTTCTGGTATGCCTTGAGGAGACAAAGTTTTAAATATGTTTTTTTTCTTTTGAGAACAAGACGTATTAAATCAACATGTAACCTTTATACTGCAGTTCACATCTGGGTCCGCTACTACATGTTTGTTAAGTGTACAGAAGTGTATTATTGTACATGACTGTCACACTGTCACTAGTGTCACAGCACAGGTGTGACAAATTGAAATAACACAGAACTTCTGTAACCCTACAAAATGTTAATGTTGGTAGTCTCTAAAGCAGTTGTAGTGATGGCACAGGGTCACATCACATCACAGAAAGCACAAATTATGGATGTGTGTGTTGGGGGGGGGGTCTCATTGCTGTCACCTGCCAAACTTGACAGACAGTAGACTTATTTTCTTTTCCTTTTTGCTATTTTCGTTATTGGCATATCTGTTCGTTTCTGCCATTGCAGTTTCAAAGCAAAAGTGTGGTAATAATGAGAAACAGTCAAACGATATCAGTTTGCAGGCGTATATGCCGTGAACCAATGGGAGGTCAAATTTCTCGACAGTCCCTGTGTGTGTAGCACAGGTCAGGCATGTGTTGTGTAGCACATTATTATCTGGCACACTCTTCTCTATAACGGCAGCATTTATTTCCTCCTCTTCCTCGTAAGCGTTTAATATCAGACTCACTTGACAAATCGTGTTCAAATATTTCTAAGTCCAAAACAATAACATTCAATAAATTGTCTCCTAATCAGATGAATCGTCTGCTACAAAAGAAAACGTCATTTGTTTTACCAGGCTGTTACCATTGAAAAGCTTTTTGGTGGTTGGCTTTTCTTTCTTCCATCCCTCCCTACTACACGCATTTTAGTAGTCTAAATTTATCACTGGCACCCTCTGACACCCTCCCTGCATCACCCCACCAATTTTCGGGCACATAGTTTGAGAACCACCACATCTGTGTGTGATGGAAAAGTACTGCCCACGTGGGCAGCACCAACTGTTGACTGAGGTCGTATTAGAATCTAGCTGTGGCCCCCAATACTGTCGGCTGTGGTCATATTGGAATCTACTGCGGTCATATTGGAATCTAGCGGTGGCCGCCGTTACTGTCGGCTGCGGCCCTAAGGGGTCAAGACGGTCAAACCTCATATCTGGTTTGACAGACTTCAATGCTTGGGATGATTTGTGTCAAAACGTCCTATACCTGGGGTTTCTATGGCAAAACATTGCTGGAGGGGAGTTGGAGTGGTCATCAAAGCAGGCGTGTATTTCATTCTGACTCTACATCAAAGCTATGACTGTTGTCAGTACACGACTAAGTACTTGATGCCCACGTGTTTTGCCCTAAAACAGACACAACAGAACACCACAAGAGGCAGAAAGAAAAAAAAATACAATCGTAAACTTTTTTTTAAAAGAAAGTAAGACAAAATATTTTCAGTTTATTGTATGATTATGTCTTAGGGAAAAGCTGACTCTGTAGAAAAAAGCATTTATAAAACACTGCCACATGTGTTAAAAACGTAGACCTTATGAAATTGTTGGCAATACATTGTACAATTTGTTCATGTTATAGGTGACGTCAGCTCAACAAGACAATCCAGGTCAACCCAGGACAGCAGAAGTCAGTACAGATGACACTTCGTCACACAGCACCATGACTGTCAACCCTGATGTTGCAACAGACAAAGACAATGTTCAATATATGTCTGACACCAGAGGCTATGCTGACCGTTACTACTATGACAGGGATGGCAGCATACAACCTATACCTGGGAATAGTGGTCACCTTCATAACACCCATCCCTACAACACTGATGTGGCTCAACACAACTTTGACTTCACTGGGAACATGGGCACTATGGCTGGCACTACAGGACAGCTTCACAGTACCAGCAGTGACACACCTCAGAATAAGGGAACTGCTGTAGGCGCAAGGGTAAAATCTTACCAGTGTAACAAATGTGGAAAAATCTTCAGCAGAAAAGATCATTTAAAACGACACATGGATGTCCACACAGAAGGAAAGCAATACAAGTGTATACAGTGTGAAAAGGCATACAGGCACAAAGGGGATCTAAATCTGCACACACTACTGCACACTGAAGAAGGACTCTACCATTGCCAGTACTGTGATAAGTCGTTTACGACAAACGCGATTTAGAAAGGCACATCAGAACCCACACAGGGGAAAGGCCATACACTTGTGTATTCTGTGGAAAGAAGTTTCCCTGGAAAAAAAAGTTTAAAGAGACACACGCTCCTTCACACAAAACAGTGGCCGCATAAATGCCCAATCTGTGAAAAGGTATTTTCCAAAAAAAATCGGTTAACCAGACACATGTCAACCCATGCAGACAATAGCCTTAGTATACAGACTGCAGAACAACGTTCAGTGGAACATCCAGTTCAGTCAGACACAGGAAACACCTCCCAGGACTGATAAGGTAACTAATAATAATAATAAATAATAATAATAATAATAATAATAATAATAATAATAAATGGAATTTACATAGCGCTATATCTTGCAGAGACAAATCAAAGCGCTTGCACTCAACTCATTCTTACACAGTCAT
>CM054168.1:35488629-35548629 GCA_028751875.1 Rapana venosa
GACCTGGACGGCTGGTCAAACACGACGACGCCTGGTCTCGTCCACCTCCAGGATTTCTTCAGCACGCTGCCAGACTTCCACCACTGCTCTCCAGGTCGTCAGGTTTCTTCAGCACGCTGCCAGACTTCCACCACTGCTCTCCAGGTCGTCAGGTTTCTTCAGCACGCTGCCAGGCTTCCTGTGCAGCTCACCTGGGCAGACGTACATGACGTAAGTCATCTTGGCAACTATTGCTAGGTACAACCCCCCTTCCCCTACTCCCCCCCTCCCCCTAATGTTAATGGAGTTAGGCCGGCTCTCCTCAATCAAATAAACTGATATATTACACCAATATATAAAGCACAAGTACAGGGCAAGAATGCAGACAATGACTTTGGTCTTCAATGGCTTAAATGAATAAATGAAAAAGAAAAATAATATTTAAAAAAACGGGCTGTAACATAGTCTGTCACTTATTTACTGGATGCCATGGTTTGCAATATAATGTTATAGTTCTTTATTCCAACTATCAGCTAAAGATGCTTTGTGCTTCAAAGCAACAATAATTCCGTCACAAAATATGACGTTTATACTTACCCTGTAACACTTACGTCATGGCCCAGGCTTCCTTCTTTACCCTCCCACCCCCACCCCCAACGCTAGAAGAATATTTTTCACTCCCACAATTTTTTTTATCCCATTCAGAAGAGAAAGAAGAATTTTCTTAATGTTTGGCTGGTAAAGTCGATGTCCTTGTCTTCACTTACTGATATTTACAATTCGCTATTCTTATACCGTCTATCTATTTAACAACATTCTTCTTCAATATAGTATTCATAACAAACAATGTATATTTTTGAAACCCTACCTCTAAAGCATATTCTAAATATCACACATACAGTCAATCGTCTTACATAATACAATTTAAAAACTCATCAACACACCCAAGAGACAAGCTATATGTGACGCAAGTCAGAATATTGGGCAGTACACCAAGAGTTCTGCAATTCAATCCCTCGATCCATGACAGTAAATCTGCTGTAACTAAATATAAATTGATTGGACAACTGATGAAAATAAAGAATAAAATAACCAAAATGTAGTTGGTCTGGACCTACTTCTGTGGCGCCTCACCGAAGTACTAGCACCCAGACAACCATTAAAACAAAATGATAACAGCTTTGATCCCCTCCCTCCAGGAGGGAGGACATCTTCCTGCAGCGTCTTACACTGCACAGAAAAATAAAAGCGGGATGCTTGAAACAACAACGCTTCTTCCAGAGGAAGTCAAACCCAAAGTAATGTTCCCCAATCCTCAACCCACCCACCTAGCTGGTGTACACAGGGACATTCATCGCCACTGGCCATACACTGACTTCCGTCAGTTCGGTCTCTCGCTTCGGCAAAGAGAGTTCGGCTCCCCGCATCCTCTCACTGACTGTGGCAACACAGTGGCGATCTGACCAGCAGAGTCGCTTCTATGGAGTGGACACTCCCGCCACAGAAAGGAGATGCATGGGCAGCTCGCCGTGATTCTGCCTCTCCACCCCTCCCACCTCTCCCCAAAAGTCCTTCGATGAGACCATAAACCAAGGTCCCGTGTGCAGCCCACGCAGAACATCTTGCGCACACTGTTAAAATCCGTTCGCATTTTTGGGAAGAGTAAGGCAATCATGTGCCCTTCCTACAGATTACACAATGGTACAAAAACTGCACACATACAGGGACTGGATGGAAAAAAATGTGCCCTGAGACAGATAACACAAGTACAAAACTGCACACATACCGGGACTGGATGGGAAAAAATGAATGCTTCTTCTATTATCCTCGAAATAAAAGATATTTAAAAAAAAACAAACGACAACCAAATATGGATAAATTCTTTATGCGGTTCCCTAATTTAAAAACAGCACACCCCGGCACGTGCTGCATGCAGCTGGGTCACAGAACTACAGCCTACATCTACACACAGGGACGGGGTGCCTTCAGTGAGGGTTAAGGACGCCTCCCTCAGTCCCTGAAGGCGTGATTCTTCTTCATGATGGAGATCAGGTGGGGTGGTGGTGAGGCATGAGACATGGCGGAGGTTGATCCTGACATACTGTTTGCTTTCTACATAGTTTGACATGGTGTCAACCCCGCGAAAAATACAGACACTTGAAATGTAAGTCCAGTTATTTTGAACAACACTTTCACAACCGCAATCTGTTAAAGTGGCTGATAGCTGGACTGTCGGTTTCAAGTCTTCCCAATGAGTCCACAGCACACTGACTTTGGTAGAAGCTGGCTGGGGTAAAAAAAAAAAAAAAAGGACAAAGAAAAAAGAGATTTTTTTTTAAAATTCTTAAGGGATTCAAACCCCTGACCTTCCATTCCATGACTAAAGCACTAACAAGCCACTTAGGGGCCTGGCTCATTTTCTGGTGAAGGAAAATAAATAATAATAATAATAATAATAAAAATAATAACACAATAAAAAAAATAAAAAAAATTAATATTATAATTAAATAATAATACAAAATAATACATAATAATAAAATTCAATATAGCATTATAGTTAGTATAGTAGTAGTAGTAGTAGTAGTAGTATAAAGTAGAGTAGTAGTAGTACTACTACTACTACACTACTGATGATATGATAATACTACTACACTACTACTTTTACCTAAAAAAACCCCCTTACACTACATACTACCTACTACTACTACTGATGATGATGATGATGAAGAGATGATGATGATGAGATGATAATAATAAGAATAAAATAATAATGAAAAATAATACTAATGAAATGATGATGATGATTATCATAATAATATAATAATAATAATAATAATAATAATAATAATTATAATAATAATAATGTATGTAATTTATCGATAGGCGATGAATCTGTAAAGCAAACAAATCAAAGAGCACCAAGATGATTTTTTTTTAGTTTTTTTAAATTTTTCTATATGCGTGTGTATGCTTTTTTAAATTTTTGTCATCAGTTCCCCACCGCACACAATGGACCTATCGCTTTTCGAAAAGCGGAACAGGATTTAACGTGTCCCAGATGTTTTTGCATGCGTTTGCACACGGGCCTCCGAAAGACTTTGACATCATATTCATTTTTTTTGTCAAACTTGAAAAAGGGTGAGGCTGAATCGAACCAAACCTCACGGTTTTTCTTGTTGGCAGGCAAAACGTCCTGAACCATCCTGCCACCGTCCTTCACGGTGAAACACACATACTCGCACGCAACACACACACGCACACACACACACAAACAAACACTGCCATTCAATATATAGTCCGCTTTGGTTCATGAAATCATGATTTGATGTTCAATGGTAATTTATATTGGATCTTTTCCCAGATAACCTTCAGTGCAGACCTGAAAATAGGAACATACACAGCACACATTCCTTCAAGCCAGAATGCACTACCTTCCAGAGGTTGCATATACCCAAATTGAACAACTAGTTCTGATCTTTGCATTGCCCAATCTCATCACCATCCAAATCCTCTAAGGCAAAAAGAAAAACAAACAACAAAACAGATAGCCAGTAAGAAAGCCTACCATACAGATAGATAAAAGTAGTGTACAATGGTCATAAGAACATAATGGCATAAACAACTAACCAAAACAATGGTGTCAAGAGCTAAACAAGAAGGATCACATTTGTTTTTCATTTTTTCCCAAGTTCCTTTACTTCAATCATATCTAGAGCCAAAGTTTGGAGTAAAAAAAATCGTGCAGCACGTGCATTCTGTTCACTGTGCTGGAACACTGAACACACCCATGTCTCTACATACATCTGAGACCAGTTCAAAAATACTTTTAAAGCTGGGTGTGTGGGCCACTGTCAGTTCTGTGGATGAATGCCATTGTGAAAATATCGACAAGGTAATGTTGTCTGTTAAAACTGCTTATGCAAACCCCTTTCTGAAGTGTATTATGAACATGACTTGTTTTATGATTTTAATTCATCCCATATGAAGGAAGGTTGCTTGACTATGAAGACATTCACTTGCCCAACAATTAATTTATCATGTTCTGAGTTTGATTCCCATCCTTGGATTTTCTTCCCAGTTTGATGTGAAAATCGAAATAAATGTCAAATAGGGATGGGACTGTAAACCAAGGTCCCATGTTTGAATGCTGGAAAACATCTTGCACACATGTTAAAGACCTCTTCCATATTTTGAAAAAGAAGACTTTTTAGTGCAGGTAGCAACATATGACAGAAATCTAAAAGAGCATGCATACATGCTTTCTGTTCTGATGACAAATCAATTGTATAGGCGAAGATATAAAATGAACTAAATAACATCTAGTGTTGAAACTATAAGCAAGAAAGAGGAAAAAATGCACCAACTCTGTGCATGTCACTGAGTATCAAACACATAACACCTAGAAGAAACGCTAACATGTGTAGAAATAATACAACCTGTCAACTTGATTCTAGCAACTATTATGCTCTTTTGTTTTTGCAGATGACTTCAGTTCTCCCAGACAACCTAGGACAACCCAGCAATGCGGAAATCAAGACAGAGGACTGTTCAGCACAGGCCAACACAGCTGTCAACAGAGATGCTGTGACTGAACATGAACATGCCCAAGACCTGCCTGAGACGAGTGGCTTCGGAAAACAGACAACTGGAGAATATGAGAACATTCAGTACAAGCAGGAATCCACTTGGTATTGGCACACTGCAGCGGAAAATAGCGGTACTGTTGACACTGCCTGTACTTTCAACTGTAACAACACTGCAGATTTCCATGATACAAAAGACTGTGTTACTGAACATGGGATCCTTTGTACAGGTGTTTGTTTCCCAGGTAAGGTCAAAGTGATCAATGACACCTGCGAATTCACAGTGTGTGTTCACAAATCTCTGTTTCCAAGGAGTGTTTTAGATAGGCTTGGTTTTGAAGAGCTGAAAAATAATATAGGAAGATTTCTGCACACCGTACATGCAAGGGATGAAGATACACCCAGAAACAACATAACTGAATCTAGCCAGATCACAAATGACGACTGTGACACAGCTGAAAGTGAAGCAACAGGGACTGTGCAAACACAACACAAACACAACACATGTATGAGGTGTGGTGATGATTTTATCTGTAAACTGTCTGTTAAATGGCATGCTTTAGATCACTCAAAACTACAATCACACCTCTGTGAAAATTGTACAGTAGCCAGTCAGACACCAGAGAGTACAGTTCAGATAAACCTGGAAACGATTCCTGACAATGGAGAGAGCAATGAAGGAAAATCTGCTGCCCATAGTCCAATGTTTAAGCACACACCACAACAGACACACATGTGTGATGGCAGTGGTAAAAGAGTCAGTAACGAATTTGATGCTGAAGAGGACAAGCCAGTTTCCGCTGTACAAGACCATTTTACATGCGCAACCTATAGAAAAAGCTTCATCAGTAAAAGGGATTTTGACAAAAGCAGTTCATCTCTAAGAAATGAAAACTCTTTTCAGTGCACTGGGTGTGCAGATACTTCATGTGAATTATATAATTTACATAACTCCAGAAAAACTCATACAGGGGACAAGGCACACACGTACACTTACTGTGAGCAAACATTTATTCAAAAAAGCAATTTAAGCAAGCACAACATGAGTACCCAACTAGCGGTCTATGACCAATCATTAGAAAACACTATTGAAACAGCAACCAGTAGAAAGCTAACTCAGTATAGCTTTACAAACATAGAAGTACCGAAGGAAGAAAAAAAAGACAGCTGCAATATAACTGCACAGTCTCAAAACCAGGTGGGCAATGGCACTTGTATACCTGAAACATTAGTTCAGGTTAAGGATACTGACTGTGGCACAACTCAGAGTAAACAGACTGCTTCTAAAGGAAACACCAATGTGTCTACAAAGAAAAAATCTTACCTGTGTGAACACTGTGGAAAAACGTTTGGTAGAAAAAGCAATCTAGAAGAGCACCTTCAAGTTCACACAGAAGAAAGGCCATACAAGTGTTCAGAGTGTGAAAAGACATACAAATATAAGAAAGATTTAAAAACACATATGCGAATCCACACAGGTGCAAGACCATACAGGTGTTCATTTTGTGATAGTGCATTTATCCAAAAATGTCATTTGATTTGCCACCTCCGAACACACACTGGAGAAAGACCATACAGATGTTCACAGTGTGGGAAGACATACACACATTATACATACTTAGAAATACATATTCGAACCCATACTGGAGAAAGACCATATAACTGCATATATTGTCATAAAACGTTTACCGAAAAAAGTGTTTTAAATCGCCACATTCGATCTCACACAGGAGAAAAGCCACACAAGTGTACACTTTGTGATAAGACGTTTGCCCATAAGCATGTTTTAACTGACCACATTAGAACCCACACAGGAGAAAAGCCACACAAGTGCACACTTTGTGATAAGACGTTTTCCAGGAAGCATGTTTTAACTGACCACATCAGAACCCACACAAGAGAAAAGCCATACACATGTAATATATGTGGAAAAATGTTTATCCAAAAAGGACATTTGAGAAACACACACATGGTTCAAAAAAACACGGACCACAGTAATGCCCACACTATGGATGAGGATCTTCCCAAAAGCCCCAATGAATCTGACCCCAGGTTAATGTAAGCAGAAAGTGGTCACTATGTATACAATGTCAGAACATCAGAGTGGAACGTTAAATTCAGTTAGACACATACAGAAACTACACTGGACACAGGAAACGCACTGTAATGACAGATACAATGTGCACTTAGTATCTTTTTCTTGGACACTACAACAGATGACAACCTGTTACACAGCACACGCCACATCAATCTTGAAACAAGATTGCAACATGAGCTTAGAGAGCCAGTTTTTGTGTGTATGATTTAATGTGATCCCTGGTCATGTCCACATTGGAATTTCTGTGGTTGTAAGTGAAACGAGCTGAGCAAGACACTTAGGGAGTCAGTTTTCTCATGTATCAATTTCCGTAATTTCTGCTCATGCACACAGGAAAAACGATGTGGATAGAAAGTAAAACCAGCTGAGTAAGACACTTTGTCAAAGGAACGTTTGTATATGCCATGTGTTGTTTCATACATTGTATTCTGAGCTTTATTACTTCACTACCTAATAATGGCGTGGTGTTATACGGGATACAGTTGTAGTTTCTCATTATGTTTTTAACCCCATTTCTTAAATATGCTATGCGTTTATGTGTTTTGTTCATACTAGACTGTTTACATGCCTCAAACACCACCGACTATTAAACGTCCGCATTGGCTTTTTTTTAAATACCAGCATATTGTTTTTGCCATTTTTACAGACAGCTTAGACTGACTGGATTGATGTGCAAGGTGCTTTTGCCTTAATACCTTTTAAGTAAAGTACCTGATCCTAAAACATGCACACGGGTTTGTAATATGATTGAATAATTCCAGTTTAATCTTTTGACCAATAAGCAGCTGTGTTTCTTTTTACTTAAGAGAACTATGTTCAACCTTGTATAGCATCTTGCAGCATTTTTAGTAGTTTTAACTCTGCCATGATGAAAAAATTTGTGTCTGTCTTGCTTACTACTCATTCAATCTTTTGATTTCACTATGCCAAGTTTCAGAACTGATGCCAATTTATGGAATTTATGTTGTATAAAGCATATGTATAAATCAGTTTTAACGGGCGTATTCTTAGAGTGTACAACTTTTTCTTCTGACTTCTTGTTATTCCTGTTGTTCAAATAAAAGACGTCTTATGACAACTGCTGAATTTGTTAGGGGACTGTATGCATGTGTGATATGTAAAAAGGCATGAAGGCCCTGATGACCCAAAGGTGTATGACAGCCTTGGAAAGAGAGAAGTGACGAACATGAGGGGTTGATAGTGTTGAAGACAATGATGGAGCACACTCACTTTCTCCATCTCTCTCCCCGCTCTCTCTCGCTCTCTCCACTCACACACGTGCGCAAGTTCTTCGGAGGAGACTACACAGAGCCCCGTGTGTAACGCAAAACATCTTGCATAAATGTTAAAACCTGTTCTGCTTCTCAGAAGAGTGGGCCCATAGGTTCTGGTGGGAACGAATCAAGAGATATACAAGCTGCACACATAGGGGAATGGATGTATAAAACACGTGAGTGCTTATTCCATTAACCTCCTTCAGGGGGGACTATAAATCGAGGGCCCCGTGTGCGAACGCACCTAGGACATCTTGCGCACATGTTAAATCCTTGGTTCTGCTTTTCGTAAAGAGTAGGTCATTGTTTGCAGGTGATAACAGATGAAAATTTTTTTTAAAACTGCATACACACGGAGACTGCATGTAAAAAATCACATAAGTGCCTATTCAATTATACTCGATTTATTTATTTATTTATTTATTTATACCACTTTAAGTCACGAGATTTCTCTGCGTGAAATTCGGGCTGCTCTCCCCGGGGAGAGCACGTCGCCACAAGAGCAGCGCCCACCCTTTTTTTTTTTTTTTTTTTTTTGGTCTGCAACTGTATTTTTTTCCCTAAGGGTAGTGGCTTTTTTCTAAGAATTTTGCCAGGGACAATCTCTTGTTCCGTGGTTCTTTTCGTGCGCTGCAAATTTCTGTACACACGGGACCTCGTTTTCGCTCATCGAAAGACTAGCGCCCGCCCACCACTCGGGTCTAAGGGATGGGGGAAAATTTTCGGGCCCAGACGATACAAAACCCGGACTTTTTCGCTTTGAACAGGCGCGTTAACTCTAGACCACCGATCCACCGATATAAAAGAATCAGTAAATAATAAACAAAGAAACTTCAAAAATGAATGAAAACAAACCCAATAACGTCAGCCCCCATGGCCCATGGTAGCGCCTTGGGTACGACTGGACGTTGGGGTTTGATTCCCATAAAGTCAAGGAATTTTCGGACTCCAACCGGCTCACACCAGAGTGAGTGTGCTGTGGGCTCAGTGGAAAGACTGGGACCACACAGCCCGAGATTCATCCACTTAACGATGCAAGTTTGAGATTTTTTGCTCAAATTACCTGACCACTCTGCAGGAGTTTGTACTCTCGGCCCTGTTGACGCCGGGATATATTGAATAACGAAAGGTACAACCGTCAAGTATCTCAAAGCAATGCACTTCCATGCACACCATTAGTCTCATAAATTGACATTGATCATCAGCAATTAAAAAAAATTCCTCTGATTCGGGGGCCCCAGTCGCTCTGGCTCATGTGCTTGGGGTGAGTTTGTGCAAACCCTTGGGTTGAGGTTCGCGGGGAGGCGTTGGAGGATGGTGGGGTTGCCAACCCGGTGCGCACTTACTCAAACTTGCTCTGCAACTGACAAATTTATGTCGTAGTAGAGTTAGTAGGTGGGGGGTGTCTAGCTCAAACGGGATCACTGAACACCACGAAAGGACCCAACAGCGTGCAGGGCCCCTCTGGTGGGGCCACATGGCGCCTAAGTGAGGGCCCCCTGTTGATTTTCGGCCCCAGGATGAAGATAACACATCTTGGTAGGGCTGTTGCGGGAGATTGAAGAGCGACATGGAACAGCAGGATGTGGACATCACAGAAGATGAGGCACAAAAAAAGTTAACTAAACACACACACCAACACACACACACACACACCACACACACAAAACCCCCACACACACACCACACAAAAAAAGACACACACACGCCCCGGCGCACAAAGCACACGCATTTAGTGCTACAACGTGCTTCAAAAACCAATGCTGCACATTTCCAGTTTAAATACCCTAAGATTTTCTGTAAATTTATTTTCTATTTTTCTCTGTCCTTTACCCCCCCCTCCCCCACCCAACCACTCCCGCCCCAAATAACAGGCGACCCCAATCTCTGAAGAATACTGAAGGCAATCGAAAATGTCTAGGATTCCTTTTAGGCATGCCAAATCGGGTGGGCTAAGAATGAAGCGGCAACCCAGAGTTTTCCGTTCAGGACTGTCTGAACTGAATTACACATGATGTCCAGATGGGGTATTCAGGCAAACTGGTGCATACTTATAGGCTTTGAAAACTCAAACATAATTAAGCCATCTATGTTCTATCCATATAAGTGACAAATACAACGCATTCGCGCAATTTGGGAAGCATGCTCACAACACTGTGCACTCGCGCACACACCCCACGCGCTAAACATATTCAAGATAGTACATGTCAGCTACAAATACACTGAAAGATGATACCCTTCACATAATTTAAAAAAAACAACAACGCTTAGCATTGACATGAAGCAGTTTGAAAACAGGACAGCTCGGGGTTAAGTTTTGAACCCTTTAAACAGAGGGCCCGGGTTTGAGCCACCACCGAGTGCCGTTAGAAGACTGTTGCCCCTGTAGTTGACATCAGTACCCACTCCATCTGCTAAACTGATTTAAATATAACTCAAATCCCTCCTTGTGAAATGCACGCATAATTTCGTGTGCACATGTTAAAACATGTGCGGCCTGTTGTGAACCAAGAGGCCTTTTCATGGCATGAGGAACAGAATAACACACTTTGAAAACCGTGCACCAGGGGACGGGATAAGACACAGTGCTCAAAGCTGGAATGCCGCACCTTCTTTGTTTCACAAGCAATGTCTCCCTGGTGGTAACTTAGGAATGTAGTGAGAGACAAACAAAAACCCACATTTTTATACCATTAATTCACTATTTTAAAACAATCTGTGAGTTGAAGTGTGCTAAACTAGGGCCCGTATATGTGCAATATTATATATATAATAAATAAAATACATAAATAAATGATAAATAAATATATATATTTATATATATAAAATATATATATATATATATATCTAATATATATATGTGTGTGTTGGTGTGTGTTTTTGGGGTGTGGTGTGTGTTGTGGTGTTTTGTGTGTGTGTGTGAGACAAAATAAAAGAATACAACATTGACAAAGTTCATTCGGAGCATCAAAGAGCTATATACAAAAGCCACCAGCGCATGCTTTTCCCAAGGTATATTTGGAAAGTTGTTCCATACCTCAGTGGGAGTTTGCCAAGGCTGTCTCCTATCGCCAACACTGTTTAATGTCTTCCTTGAGCCCCATAATGACTGATGCCCTTAAAAGACACACTGGCACAGTCAGTATTGGAGGGGGATAATCACCAGCCTCAGGTTTGCTGATGACATCGACGAACTTTCGGGAAATGAACAGGAACTACCCAATCTAGTGTACCACCTGGACAAAACATCCTCCAGATACGGCATGGAGATAAGTGCGAGAAAACATAACTCATGACAAACAGTGCCCAGCAATCACTACCAAGGTCAAGGTCAGTGAAAAGAACTTGAGGTTGTAGATCACTTCAATACCTTGGACCCAAATTATTAGTGAAGAAAATTCAAAAACCGAAATCCTCGCAAAAGCTGCACAAAGAATAACAGCAATGGCAAAGCTTAAGACTATCGGACAGACCAAAACATCTCTCTCAGGACCAAGGTCAAGCTACTGCACGCACTAGTCATCTCTACATATCTGAATACGTGTGAATCCTGACCATTGAATGCAGATCTAAAAAGGGAGGATCCAGCTCTAGAGATGAATGCCTCAGAAGACCCTTGGCATTTCATACAGGGACCACACTACCAACAACAAAGTTCTACTAACCACCACCCAACAAGGAAAGCACTACGAAAACCTGCTGACCACAGCCCAAGAAAATGAAGCTCAGATGGTACGGACATGTGACTAGAGATCAGAGGGGCTGTCCAAAACCATACTGCAGGGAACAGTGCAGGGAAGAGAAGGCGAGGCCGACAGAGGAAAAAGGGAAACAGAAAAAAATCACTGAATGGACAGGGAAGAGCTTCTCCAAAACCCCAGGCACTTGCCACACAACCCGTGAAAAATGGAGCCAGCGGTGCAACTCCGTCGATACAGTACCCCACGACCCCGGAGGGATTATGGGAGCAGATGATGATGATGTTTATGATATATATATAAAATATATATATATATATATATATAATATTTTATTATATATATATATATATATACATAATATAGCGAGAGAGAGGAGACAGAGAGAGAGAAAGAGAGAGGAGAGAGAAAAAGAGAGAGAGAGAGAAAAGAGAGAGAGAGAGGAAGAGAGAAGAGAGAGAGAGAGAGAGAGATAATAAGGGGTAGGGAAATACAAAATTTACAATATAAAAAACCCTACAAACACTCAGGGTGGTTTTTACTATTGTTTTTTTGGGTAAATAATTAGGAGGAGGGGGTAATCTAGAGATGTTTCACATGCTGTTTCTTTGCTACAATACCCTCTTAGCGTTAAACATTTAGTGAAATAACAAATGGCAATTTTTGTTTATTTTTGTCCCGTATGCTTTTGAATAATTATAGCTATGTCTGTTACTTTGTCAATATAAGTTGAATTTTGTGTCTTGCAGTAGTGATTAGTGTTTTTAATGAGTGTGTGCTATCTTCATAAAGTTACACCCGCCAGAATGTCTGCCCCACGAGAAAGCAAAGTGGCCTGGGTGTGGGAAGGTTCGCCATGGTGGCAGTCAGCGCTGGCTTCCTTGCACCAAGGGAAAGACAGGAAGGAAGGAAGGAAGGAAGGAAGAAAGGAAGGAAGGAAGGAAGCTGACACTGCAGGTGTGTGCCCTGACTCTGGCTCTGGCTGCTACAACAAGAGTCTTTACACTGCAACATAATAATGTGTGGTGTGCCCCTGTGGGACACAGCCCCAACCCCTAAAAAAGACATTACTTATTTGTTAATTTTATACAACTTTCTACTACTACTTCTACTACTGTGGCAGAAATTGCTTGAGTTTGCACATGCTAATATATGCAGACTGTTTTTTCAATGCATATGAAAAAGGGCTGTCATCAAGTTTATCAACCAACAATTGTTCAGTCCATTTTTAGTTAGACTATTTATAAATCTTTCAAAGCATTTTCCTTTATACATAGAGGAAGTTGTTACAGATATGATATAACTGGGGTAAGGGGTGGAAGGTTGCAGAGCTATTGACATTTTATATCTGTTGTAACTGTTGATGCTGGTTTCATCACACACACACACACAACACACACCCCACACACACACACACACCACACAAAAACACACACATACAAACACACATGCATATACAAACACGCACGCAGGCACGGACACACAACTACGCACCCACAAACACACACAAATACACACACGCACACACACGCTCGCACGCAAGCACACAAAAGAAGGCGGGACTCAAATGCACCATATCTTGGGTATTATATTTCTTTGCTGCTCATGATACACGTTGACTTACATATATTTTGTTAGTGTCTTTTTCCCTTATCTTTGATGATTATTTCCGTGTTTAGGTAAAGAGAGATACAGACATATTGACAGAAAATCAAAAAATGATAGACTTATTAAATGTTGTTACTATTTGAGAAAGATTGATTTAGCGTTATTGTTGAATATATACAAAACTTTTTAAAAACCAAACATTGTACACATTGCTATCAAAACAAACACAAAAAACCTAGAACAAATACAAACAGAATGGAACAAAACATATATCACCTTAATCTAGCTAGGGTCATGACTCATTGTTTTTTGTTGCTGTTGTTGTTGTAGATGACTTCATTTCTCCAATATGACCAAGGCCAACCCAGCAAGCCAACAAAAGACAGAGGACTGTTCAGCACAGACCAACACAGCTGTCACCACAGAGGATTGGCTGAACATGAACATGCCCAAGACCTGCCCTGAGACAATTGGAAGCCGGAACAACAGCTGGACACTGTGAGAACATTTTAGTGCAAACGGAATCCAGTGAAGATTGGCAACACTAGGGTTTGGAATAATGAAAATACTGACACTGCCTGCACTTGTAACAGCAATGACACTGCAGATGTTTATGACACAACAGATGATGTCACTGCTGCCCCTAAAATGAGATCCTCCCTACATGTGTTTCTTTCCCAGGTGAATTCAAACTGATCAAGGACACATGTCAATTCAATATGTGTGTTCACCAATCCCTCTTCCAAAGGGTGTTATAGACAGCTTGGTGTTGAAGGGATAAAGAATAGCATTAAAACACTTTTACACAGCACACATAAAAACAGAGAAGACATATCCAGACACAACAAAACTGATCATTGTCAGATCACACAAGACAACTGTGACCAGCTGAAAGTAAGGAAGCAGGGAAAAAAACAAACACACCACAAACAACTCACGTGCATGGAGTGTGGTGAGGATTTTTTCTGCAATGTGTCTGCTAAGCACCATCTTTTAGATCACTCTGGATTGAAGACATACCTCTCTGAACAATGTACAGTATCCAGTCAGACATCAGACTGTAGAAAGCGATATACCTGGAACCAAACCCTGACAGTGGGGGAAGGCACTGAACAAAAAAATTGCCATCAACAAGCCAATGTTGAAGCACTCAGTACAACAAACATCCCATATACTTAGAAATATTGGTGATCCTCATAACACCCATCCTCACAACCCCTGATGTGACTCAACACAACCCTGATTTCACTGGGAACAGGCACTATGGCTGGCACTACAGGACAGCTTCACCAGTACCCGCAGTGACACACCTCAGAATAAGGGAACTGCTGTAGGTGCAGGGGGGAAATCTTACCAGTGTGACACACGTGGGAAAAAACTTCAGTAGAAAAGATCATTTAAAACGACATATGGATGTCCACACAGAAGAAAAAAAAATACAAGTTCCACAGTGTGAAAAGGCAACAAGCACAAAGCGGACCTAAGAAAACACCCCACACTGCACACTGGAATAGGACTCTACAATTGTCAATAGTGTGATAAGTCGTTTGCCACAAACGCGATTTTAAAAAAAGGGACTTCAAACCCACACAGGGGAAAGCCATACACTTGTACATCCTGTTGACAGAATTTTTTCCCGGAAAGCAAGTTTAAAAAACACACATTCTTTCACACAAAACCCGTGGCCATATAAAGCCCAATCCCGTGATATGGGATGTAGAGCAAAAGTCACTTAAGAAAACACATGTCAACCCAGTGGCCACAGTATACAGACTGCAGAACAACGTTCAGTGAAACATCCAGTTCAGTCAGACACAGGCAACACCTCCCGACTGATACAGTAACACATGTGAACAGAGAGTTTCAAGTTGCAGATGAAAAAGCGTTATAAAACACACAGACAACCTTGTGAAAAGCATAGGTGACCAATTGCAACACCAACACAACAATAACGTGACCCAGTGTTGTTGTACATTAATTCGTATGACTTTTTGCCATGCATACAAGTACAATTCTATGAATGTAGATTACAGCCCACTTCAAGAAATGCATTGTGATTGCTAAACATGTATACTTTGTGTGGATTTATTCTAGTCAGGCTGGATTGTTTGTTTAATCTATCCCTCAACATACTGTATGCCAGCTGAAAAAGACAGGTGAGATGACAGGCTAGCTTGGAGATTCATGTTGGTGAATTTCATGATGTTGAAGTTTGTAGGCTTTTTTCTTCCCAAAATCATTGGTTGTGTACTGTGGGCTTATATTTAAGTGTTATACTTTTATTGTTATATAGTGCGGTCTTTTAACTGTACATAGTGTACATTTGAACTGTCCAAGCCTTTGTTTGTAATCAGTTTGATGAGTTAAAATGAATCAAGTGACAGCACAATTTGTTTTTTACATCTATTAATTTGGGAGCACAATTGTTTTCTACACCTTTTAAAAGGCATTAATTATCTGGAAAATACAAATTAATTCATGTACAAAACATAAACAGTTCCAGATATGGTGGAACAGTTTTCAGGGCAGGGAATCTGTCTGGAAAACGAATTTATTAATGGTTTATAAGGTACATACCTCTTGACAGTGTGCGTGCGTGCGTGCGTGCGCGTGCGTGTGTGTATATGTGTGTGAAGGTGAGTGCAAGCGTGTTTATGTGTGTGTGTGTATGTGCGTGTGTGCGTTTCTTTTTTGAAGAGTAGCAATAACACCATTAACAAACGATTTCAATAAAGTACCTTTAATCCTTTTAGTGTAACAGTTTTGAATCTGTAGTTCAGTGAACACACACTTATCCTTATTCCTATAGAAATGGTGAGCATTTTTTACTTGATTTATCATAATATGTAAGATGTGCACTGTCTATATGTTTTGGAAAGATTTTGACCAGAGTTATGATGATGTATCATATATTTTAACGTATATCACTAGATGACCAGTATTATGATGGTGTACGGTATATCTGAACGGTTTTACCAGACTGACCAGAGTTATCATGATGTCAGTAAACTGCTTGGATGTGTGTCACTTTTGAAAGCTGTTAGCCAAGTCGAGGACGTGAAGCTAACTTTTCAGAAATTATGGTTGTATAAACCCATGTGTTTTATCATTTGTTTTGCTATAAAGAACATTCCTTTTACAACATGTAGTTTACCATCAGTGATTAGATGAGTGATTGTTTGTTTGTTAGTTTTGTTTATTGACTATGCACAACATAATGTTTAGACACCTGCAGTTACACCACAACACCTATACACACATCATATCTCTCTGTGTCTCTATTTGTCTCTCTCTGTCCCTTTCTCACCCTCTCTGAAATATATATATATATATATATATATATATATATATAATAATAATAATAATAATAATAATAATAATATATGGAATTTATATAGCGCTGAATCTTGTAAAAAGACAAACAAATCGAAGCGCTTGCACTCAATCATTTACAGGCATGCAACTCTCCTTAAACAAATGAAAAACATATTTCAAAACCATGCCGCCCGTATGCACGCATGCACGCGCACACACGCACACATGCGCACACACACACCCACACACACACACACACACACACACACACACACACACACACACACACACACACCCCATCAATGTACCACTGAAAATAAAAGTTTAATAGAAAAGAGAGAGAGAGAAAAAGAGAGAGAGAGAGGGAGAGAGAGAGAGAGAGAGAGAGAGAGGAGAGAAGAGAGAGAGAGATATGCATACATGCACACAACTACACAATGCATGTATACATACATACCACATACATGCACACATCGCCGAAGTTATTACAGTACATGTCTTAAATGAAAAGAACATATAACTTCAGCAACTGATATTACGCATTGCTGGGAGTCATGTAAAAATTCATGGGCAGTTGAATAATGTTTATGATTCCCTAAATCTCTCATGATATTCTTGTCAAGAAGAATTGGGCAATCAAACAATAAATGGGGATGGAAAGGGGTATGGAACAACAGCATGTCATAATATTACAATATTTAGTACTCCGGGCAGTGAGTCTCATTGTATGTATTACACTGTCTATTTGTCTTTGATGAGTGTTTTTTTTTTAAGAAACATATCCGTTTCCTGAACTTCAGGCATACATGAAACCTTCAGCGAAAAAACAGGACAAAATATAGAGATGATTTAGAAGGAGGAATTGTTTCACAGGTAAAATAATACGAAATATTTCAGCAACACACCCGCATGCAGCCACACTTAAACACGCACAGGCATGCCCCCACACACAAACACATGCACACACCCCCCCCTCTCTCTCTCTCTCTCTCTCTCTCTCTCTCTCTCCTCTCTCTCATCTCTCTCTCTCCTCTCTCTCTCTCTCACACACACACACACACACACACGCACACACATAAGCACACACACACACACACATACACGTGCACGCGCGTGCACACATTGTCAAATTGCTGTTACACACACAAAAACACACACGCAATAATAAAAAACATAATAAACACACACGCACATACACGCGCGTGCCACAATTGTCAATTGCATGTAAGACACACACACAAACACCCTACATACACACGCATACACCAAACAACCCCATGGGCAAATTGCATGTTACACACACAAAACACTCACACACACACACACACACACACACACACAACACACACACACACCACACACACACACACACACACCACACACACACACATCACAACACAATGGCAGACACTCAGCAGCTGAATTCCCCCAGCAAAAAAAAAAGTTGGTGCCCGCCCTTTTCCAATAGAAAAGGCGTAGCAGACGAAGCTCTACGCCCCTTCCGCGAGCGAACCCACAGGATCCCCCGCCCCGGCTTCTTTAAAAGCAAAAAACAAAACCCAGAAATGGGCCGAAACCGAGACAACAGCAAGTCGGCCTTTGGGCTCAACTGCCCTGAAGCCTGCACTGCAAGCCTGAGGAGCTCAGCTATGGTCAGCGCAGATGGGCCCACAGCCCCGAGGAAAATGATCCTAGTCTCATGAATACGTTTCTCCACTGTAAAAAAAAACACTGGTCGAGGTCCGAAAGAAAAAGAAATCCCAAACTCAATCGCGTCCCTTGGCGCGAGGGAAAATCCTCCCCATCCGTACTCACTGAGGTGCTGGCTCCTCCTTGGGAAGGACGGTGACTGTGCCCCAACACAGGGAAGAAGACGCCTGGCCCCCACAAGGATCTAGGCTACAGCTTTGCAAAGCAAGTCGACAAAAGCCTAAGTACGTCTTTGGTTTGGTCACATCGCTAGTATGACCAAGAAAAGAATGTCAACACCAAATTCCAAGCGGGTCAAAAGAACACTGTCCCCAAATCCCATCCTGCATGGGAAACCAGTCCTGAAGGAGTGAAGGAAAACGACTTGGGCAGTCATATAACTAGATGCAACACACATCAATCTTTCCAGTTTACAAAAGCCCTTGCAGACTGTAACATCATCCAAATAATAGCCTGATGCATTTTCTCTGGGTTCTCAAACCCTCGTTTAGTTTCCCAGCCAAAGTTAAAGACTGGCAACTGCGGGCTGATATAAATAAACAGGCAAAAGGGAAAGGCCAGTAGCGGGTTGCAGCTGTAGCGGTTCAGCCGTAAATTTCCGTGTTCTTTCACACATCCTCTTTGCGCAGTGAATTCTTAAAAAAGACAAGCAAAGCACTCTTTAAAATGAGTTTAAACGAGCTTTCTTTTACTCCAAACTCCTTACTTTCTTTCATATGGTTATACAAACAGTTCAAACAGACTGAAGATAAACAGGAGAGGTGCAGAAGAAAAACAATTACCCAAAAAAACAGGACATTTCTAACTCTCTCTCCTAAAAAGTATAATTTATATTTTTAAACAATGAACTAGAGAAAACATTGAATATGTCGCATGCAGACTACCTTTTGTGGGCTTTACATTCAACCTTTGGCAGAACGAGCCAAAATAAACCAACTGTAGCGCTACCAGGGTACTGGGGCCCGGGCCCCGCCGTGAGAGGCAGGGATGAGAGTGTGGGAGAGACTGCCGCTGCATTAGTGTCAGCTTTCTGACTTCTCTATAACACTCTGCTGCAGCGTTACCACGTACACAGTCTACTGTTTTATCAGCTTTCGTATCCTTGCTACAGCGAAGGTTGTTCGAACCAATTCCAGTACAGCTCATAATTATAAACCCGAGAACACAGTAGAAAACAAATGTCTTGTCAGTATCCTATACTGTCATCAAGCCAAGATACCCCACAAATGGCTCGGTTTTTATTTCACTGTTTCTGATACTATTCAAAAATCATTTCTGGGGTCCTGTTAAAATGTTTTGATCAAAAGTTTATCTACTTATCAGTCTGTGTTGTGTAAAAAAACAAAAACCCAAATGCAAACATGCCTCACTTGACATCAAAGCAACACCCAAAAAAAAGCGAAAAAACTACACAACACACCACACACACACACACAAACAACACACACACACACCAACACACACACACACAACACACACCAACAACACACAAAACGGATGACAAAATTTACAAAACTTTCATTTTAAAATGGGAACTAGATTTTTAAAAAGCACATAGTGCTTATTCCCATTATCCCTTTAAATAAAGAATAAGCAAAATAAATTAACACACACAACACATGAGCGACGTGCAAAAACACACTTACACACACCAGGGAACAAAAAATACACCACACACACAAAATGGCATAAATATAAACCCCCACCCCAACCCACATACCGCGCACGCACATCAACACGCCGCGTGTGCACACACACCATGTAACTACAGAAGATGCGACAGCACACACGTGTGAGAAAACTAACAACTTGAAACTGACACACAGCCAGAAGCACGCACAGTAGGCTGTGCCGACACACAACACACACACACACACACACACACACACACACACACTTCACAAAATGCATAAAACGGGCACATAAAGATACAACGCACGCACACACGTGTGCGCGAACACACACCACGCCAAACGCACACGGGGGCCCACGCACGCACGCACCTAAAATCCCGCACACACACAACACAATAACACACACACAACACACACGCACACCACACGCATGCATGCGGGACGCACACACACACACAACACACACTACACACACACACAACACACACAACACACCCACAAAGAGATCTCTCCCCCCCCCTCTCTCTCCCTCTCCTCACCCCCACCCCCCCCCCCTCCTCTCTCTCCTTAGCATCTCCTATTTAGGGTTGTCTGAACTTACTACTTCTTACCACTTACACAGAGAGAAGAGAGAGAGAGGGGGAGAGAAGAGGAGAAGAGAGAAAAGAAGGGGAAGAGAAAGAAGAGAGAGAGGAAGAGAGAAGAGAGAGGAGAAGAGAGAGAGGAAAGAAGAGAAAACAACACAAACACTTTACCCTGTTCTTTGGGGGAAAACCGTTTTGTAAAAAAAAATGTTTAAAATAGTTAACCTAATTAGTGTACAACCGTACCACAAACAAGTAAGCAGGTTTAAGTTTGTCCTAATTATGAGTAGTGTACAAAACAAGTAGGACATCCAGCAGTGAATGATAAATAAGACTTTCAAATAGAAATTCGCCCAGTCCCTAATAGACAGCAAAGAAAGAATGTGTGCTGGCACCGCGAGACGCTGGACTTGGACCCCTGACCGCGCGGTGCCTAGATAGCAGCCAGATGGTATTTAGGTTACGGAGCGAAAGTGCCAGCCGCAAACTAAAGAGTCGGGTTTTTCCTGTTTTGAGCGGCCGTGAGTGGTGATGCACAGGGGTTTTAATGACCTTAAATCTGAAGATGCCCTTGATCTCAGCATGAGCCTTGCTACATCCTTTAGAGAAGTAGCCAAGAAAAATCCTCAAATAGGGTTCGTCGTCAGCAAAACTACTACTGTGAAAGATCCAAAACTAGAAATGAAACATCATCTCTTCAATGGAATGGTCTTTTCCAAACTATATGAAGTAGACATCACTTCTATTCGGAACACCAACTTGCAGATCTACCACCTTAGAGACAGCACTCTTCCTAGTGTAAGAGGATCAAGCATCCTTGCTGGCAACATAGGAAGGCACGTTCGTCATCTTCTGTGCACACCTAACCCCTAAAACCATATTATCATCCACACAGATCTCACCATCACCAGTCACACCCCGTGTACCCCTACATAGGTCTGTATTCCAGTTGTGATTTCTTTAATGACTGGTCTGTGTACTACTAACTGGCACTGCCATGCACCAACCTTTTCTGCACCTGAGAGATCTCAGTGGGCCCTATAGTGACCTTCAGACACTCGTCAGACAGCGAAAACTAAAGTGGTTTGATCATGTCACACGCTCCTCTGGTCTTGCTAAAACAATCCTACAAGGCACAGTGAGTGGAGGAAGAAAAAGAGGCAGACAAAGGAAGAGATGGGAGGACAACATTGGAGAGTGGACAGACATGGAGCTGAGAGACACCCTGAGGGCGGCTGAGAGACGAGAGGACTGGAGAAAGGTGGATGACATATCTCCAAAGGTGCCCCAAAGGATTCGGAATCTGAGGGATCAGTGACGTTGACAGTGACAGTGACGGTTAGAGAACTCGACATACTACTATCACATCTCACGTCTTCTTTTCTGCTGCTGAAGATTTCTGTTCTCAGTCAGTACTAACCTTTTAGTTGTGCCAAGTTTAAAGTTAAAGTGACTTTGATTAGCTGATTGGTTGTTACAAAGTTTTAGATCTATGTGTTTCCTTCTGTAATATTTTAGTGACGTATTCATAGATTGTGTTATTGTTTATCTTATCTGTTACCATTTTTTAAAGAGCTTTCCAGCCAGTGTTTTCTTCTATTTCGTTCTCTGTTCTATTAAACGTCACGTAAATATTGATTGTAATCCTTCAAAGCTTCAAGTACCTGGGAGCCATTGTATCCGACCAGGGATCCAAGCCAGAAGTAGTATGCAGGACTGCACAGACAATAACAGCTTTGTCAAAACTAAACACCATCTGGAGAGACAAGAATATCTCACTTATCTCCAAGATCAGACTAATGCGCTCCCTTGTCATATCCATATTCTGTATGCCTGTGAATCATGGACCCTGACTGCAGATTTGGAGAAAAGTAAGGCAGGAATGAATGCTTCGGAGACCCTTTTGGCATCCCCTACAAAGACCAATAAAAACAAAACGGCATAACAGAATCCAGCAAACCATTGGACCCTTAAACCTTCTAACATCGTGAAAAAGCGAAAACTTAATGGTAGGGGCATGTCACAAACCCCAAAGGGGAATTAAACAAAAGACATTTTGAAAGGGCACTCCAAGGGAGGAAGAAAAGGGGCAACCAAGGGAAGAGCGGGGAGGAAGCATCAGTGAATGGACAGCCAAACTCAAAAAAACCCCTGAAAAGGCAAACAAGAAGGAATGGGGGGAACGGGTTGCTGAGTCTTTGAGGTGCCCCCACGGCGTCAATAGGGGACAGATGAAGATAGAAGAATCCTTCACACACGGGTAAGCAATACTTTATCATACAAGAGTATTAAAGCATTCCTGGATTTATCAATCGTTATTCAAAGCGCAATTATCTTTTTAAAACCTTTTTCAAAAACACATGACATTTTAGCAATCTAGTCCTTAAACATAACAAAGAAAAATACCCAGGACACTTTTACTATTTCCACCAATCCATCACGGGCTGATACCACGGAAAATTTAACACAGCCATTTGTGTCTAAAAGGGGGACATACACTGCATCCCCCATCCTCCCCCACCCACATTTAATTTACTTCGTGTTTTGGCCCTTCCTTTTATTACCCCTTTCACAGTAAGTCTTTTACGCCTAAAGGGACCGACAATTCAACACAAGGGCTTCGACATTACAGGAAATCATGGCAAAAATATTCAGGTAGGTGATTTTTAATGCTTACTAAACCTTTCGGGGAAAAAAGTCAAATAACCAAGCAATCGTTTTTTGAAAAAGTAGTTCATCAAACTTATGCCTTTTAAAAAAGATGGGCTGTAACCGCATCCCGATACTTTAATCCAGGGGAACTGCTTTGATCTCTCTTCAGTCCACCTGAAATTTTTCCAAATGGAAGGGATCCTTTTAAATAAATTAAAAATAAAAATAAAAATAATAATAAATAATAAAAATAAAAATAATAAAATAAAAATAATAATAATAAACTGTAATTTGATATAGCGCCATATCTTGAAAAAAAAAATCAACGCTTTCTTCATTCACCATCACATGCACCAGTTACAACAAAAGTTTTTTACAAAAACAAATGTAGCATTTCCCCCACTAAAAACACCACACACTAAAGGTTATACCTTCGGGAGGGTGTGGGGGGTTTTCTGTTGAGGGGAGGACCCAAATGAGATGGGAAAAAGAGAGGAAATCTTTGGTTTGAAATAAATGATCTTTAGACGGATTTAAAACTTTAAAAAGGGTTTGGCGGGGGGAGAGAGGGAGCATTCCAGAACAAAGGACCAAAAAAAAGAAGAGCGACGGCCAACGGGGGATTTGGGGAATCAGGTGTTCTTAAGCACAAGGATCTCAGCAGCGGAGGGAACGAGAAGGATGTACAGATAAACTTCAAAAGTGGAAGTGCATTTTGGGGAGGATTGTAACAGGGGTATGACTTATAGTTTACTCCGTGGCCAGGCACCATGGGATAGCAAGAGAGGGTAAGTGCTCAGATTTTTTTCTTTTGGGACTATCGAGCTGCAAGTTCTGTAAAGGAAGGAGAAATAGATGAAGCTGGGAACCGGGCAAAAAATTCAATAAAAACCCTCTGGAAAGGGACTGCTATTTGGATGTTCATCATGGGCAGGTACTTTCGAAAGCACTGAGCGCCAATTATAGTAGCACACGACAATTTGGTAGAATTTTGCATGGAGAGTGTGTTGTCGAAATGACCCCTAGATATTTCACAGCAGAGGTAAAGGGACGGACGTATTGCCAAATTTTATTGAAGCGGGGTTTTTGGGGGAAAAAAAAACCCCCCCCCCCCAAAAAAAAAAAAAAAAAAAAAAAAAAAAAAAAAAAAAAAAACAAAAAGAGAGTTTGTTTTTTGGTCTTAAAGCTTGGTTTCCCGGTTTTTTTATCTGCTTTTAAACCCTGTCCTTGTTTTTGTTCATCCAATTTTGAATATCTTAAAGGCCAAGTGGGGACAATTTTAAATTCAAGAGAAAAGGCAGTTTTCGGGGAGTATCATGCTAAGAATCTGGGGAGTACCCCTTTGCTTTTTTAAAAGTGATGGTTGATCTGATGACGATTTATTTTTGTGAAAGAGGAGCAGTGTAGAGAGTAAAAAAACAGGGCCGAGAACTGATCCCTGGGGGGACTCCACTTTTCCAAAGTTTGGTAGGTGTTGATTGAATCGGTTTACTGCAACTTTGTGCAATCGGCCTGAAAGGGTTAAAACTAAACCGGGTGGGGCCCCTTGTGCCTTTAATACCAAAAGGGTTTTTTGGAGAGGGGGAGAGAAAAATTTAAAGTGGTTTATAGTGTCGGGGGGCGGCAGTTTAAGTTTTAGAAGGGTGGGGAAGGGAAATTTTTCCGGGAGTCAGCCGGGGTTTTAAAAAGGTTTTTTAAGGTGGGGGACAAGGGGGGTTTTTCGGTGCTGTGGTTGACGCATAGGCAGACTAAAAAAGGGGGGAAAGGAAAACTTTTTGAGGGGAAGGGAATGGTTGTTCGTTTTTTAAAAAAAACAACTTTTTAAAGGGGAAACTTTTAGAGATGAACGGTAGGTTGGATACAGGTTTTTTAATTTTTTTAAAATTTTGTTAGTATCGAGGTCGGCTTTGTTATTTAGGGGTGAAACCCTTTCCCGTTTTGAGAGCGTTGGAAAAATTTGGGCTGAAAAGTGAGGGGGGTTTAACCATTTTTGGGTGTGGTGGGTATAAGCTGGGGGAAGGCATGAAAAAAAGAAAAAGCGGGTTTATAGGATCAAGATCCCCTGATTTTATTGTCATTTTTTTTCAGAATCGTCTTGATTTTTTTTTCTCGCTTTTTTTGGGTAAAAGAAAGGGGGAGTACCAGAAAATTTGGGGATCAGGAGGCATGGGGTTTGGAAAAAAGTCTGTCCAATCGGAGCGAATGTTGCGGTTTTTTATCAGGAAGAAAGAAGAGAATTTAGCAGGAAGTTCAGGGGGGCTGTGAAAGTAGAAAAGGGGCTAGCCTTTGCAGATCCGGGAGGGTTGTGTGAGGGAAAAAAAGAGATTTTTTATGGACGGGGTTTGGGATCCCAAAAACTTGAGCAGGTAATTTGTTCGTCTTTGCAGAATGACTCGGGGGATTGGGCTTTGTTTATTTGTTTTCGCAAGGGAAATGTTTTTTATTTGTTTTTGTTTTTCGAAATGCCGCCCCAAGTTGTCGGGTTTTTCGCTTTGCGACCAGGGGTATCGTGAGTGTACCCGGGGCGAAGGGGCCATCAGGAAGGGGCACGGTCCCGTGGGGGGGTTTATGTCGTCAAAAAGTTGGTAAGGGGCGTGTTGTAGTGTTTAGAAGGGTCAGCGGGGATCCCGGGGGTTTTTGATAGGCGTTCAGCCCGCTTGTGAAGAGAAGAATTGAATGTCTTGGCCTTGAGATTGCGACGGGGGGCCGCTTTTTTTTTTTGAAAAGCCTTTCGATGTTGAGAAAAAAAAGAATGGCGAATGATCAGAAACCAGTTCATTAGTGACAGATACAGATGTGACGAGATTTGGGAAAACATCGGTAATGAGTCAGTCTAAAATATGCCTGATTTTGTGAGTGGGTTATCCACCGGTGGGGAAAAAGAGTGGTTAGCCCAAAAACAGAGAAAGGGCGCTTGACATTTTGGAGAAGACTGGTTATCGAAAAGGGGAAGGGTTAAAATCGCCAAAAAAATGATAAGCTTTTTAGGGAAAAAGAGGTTTTTGTTTAAGAAGAAAAAGACTGAAAATCTTTGATGGAAAAAAGGGATGTTAGATTGTTTTTTCGGGGTTTGGGGGGGACGGGGAAAGGCAGCAAAATGAATGAATTCCCGATAGGTTTAGGTTTTGGGTTCCCCAGGGCTTCAAAAAAAATTCATTTTGGGAAAGGGAAAGGGAGTGGCGGGAAAAAAAAGAACTGGGTTTTAAGTGTCTTTGTAGCAAAAAGCCCAAAACCACCTCCACGGGAGAGTCGGGGGGAAAAAAAAAGTTTTTTTTGGCCCGGTGGTGTCAGCTGTTTGATTTTAGGGGTTTATGACCTTTTTGGGGTTTAGCCAGATTTTTGTGAGGGAAAAATAGATTTAATTTTGTTCGAATATGAAATCAGCGAGGGGTAGTCGGGGTTTACCCTCTGGGGGAGAAGATTGAGCATTAAGTAAACTATGTGGAGAAGGCTTGATGGAGGCAGAAAGGGGGTTTAAGATGGACAGGGGTGGAGTGAGGGTGCTTTCAGAGGGGGAAGGGAAAAGGGAAAGAAAGGGAAATGTGGGAGTGGGAAAAAAAGGAGAAGAAAATTAATGTTGAACAGGTTAAAAATTTGGGGGAGGTTTTGGTTAAAAAAAAGGGAAATTTGGGGTTTATGAAAGGGGGATAAATTATTGGTTGGGGAAAAATGAAAATAAAAAAAGAAAAAAAAGTTTGGAAAAAGAGAAGGGGAAAAAGGGGTGGCCCCCCCCCCCCCCCAGGGGTTTTAATGAAAAGGGGAAAAAAGGAAAAATTAAAAAAAAAGGGGAAAAAGACAGGCGATAAATTTGGGGGGAAATTCCCGGGGTTTTGGAAAAGGGGAATTTAAAAGAAATAAGGGGTTGGGGTTCTTTTTAAAAGGGGAAATTAAAAAAAAAGGGGGAAAGGGAAAGGGTTTTGGGAAAGGGGTTTTGTCAGGGGGTAAGGCGAAAAGTTGAAGTGGTGGGGGGTGGGGGGAAGGGTGGTTGTTTTAGGGGAATTTTGGTTCAGGGCCCCGGGGTTTCAATACGGGGGGAAAAAAGACCAGCAATGAAAGGTGAAAACAAATCATGAAGTCAATTGAATATTTGGAAAATATTTACAAGATGAAAAACAATAAATCGACGGATTTCAAAAAAAGTAAATGATATTAGAGAAAACTGCTCTGACCATTCGGTAGTTCGGAAAAAGACGCATTCGCAGATGTAAAACTTTCTTTGAAAGACGCTGGAACACACATGAAAGCATCACACACACACAGAGCCACACACCATGCTGCCATCAGGCGCAAAGGGGCAGTCAGTATTGATGGGGTTGATGTTGATGTAGTTGATTAAAATGGTGATGATGTTACAGATGGGGAAGACGAGAATCTGTGTGTGTGTGTGTGTGTGATGTGTGTGTGTGTGTGTGTGTGTGTGGTGTGTGTGTGTGTGTGTGTGTGTGTGTTTGTGTGTTGTTTTTGTTTTGTTTTGTTTAATGTCTATTCACTACATGGTGATTTAGACACATCCGCATTCATCCCAAAATACCTCTTATTACACACCGCATCTCTCTCTCTCTCTTTCTCTCCCCTACACGCACCCACATTCACATAAGTATATGCATATGTATATGTGTGCATATTATATATAATATATATATATATATTATATATATATATATATATATATATATATATATATATATATATATATATATAATATATATATATATATATGTAATTACAGTAAAGGTTTTTTCAGGTGAAGAATATATGACTTCAGAAACTGACACTATGAATTGCTGAGAGTCATATAAAACTTCTTGACTAGTGTCAAGAAGTCTTTATTCTTGTGTTGTGTGTGTGTGGTGTGTGTGTGTGTGTGTATGTGTGTGTTTGTGTGTGTGTGTGGTGTGTGTGTGTGTGTGTATGTGTATGTGCGCGCGCGCGCACGCGCGTGTGTGAAAAATGAAAATGAAAAAAGATTTTGTTCTTTTTTTTTTTTTTTTGGGAAAGGACGATGATGATGTAGATGTTTAGGAGGATGATGGCGATGATTATGGAAATGTTGAGGGTGATGTTGATGTAGATGCTGAGGGTGACGATGGTGGTGATGGGAACGATGGCGTGGATGTTGAAGGTGATAGTGGTGGGGGTAACTATGATGGAGATGTCAAAGATGAAGATGATGACAAATGATGTATATATTGAAGATAACGATGGAAACGATGATGAAGATGATGATTATGACCATGACGCAGAGATTGACGATGATAATCGTGGCGAAAATGACTATACAGTTGTAGAAGATGGTGATAGCGTAGATGATGGAAGTGATGATGTTGATAATGATGATGTAGAAGATGAAAGTAATGATGGTTATGTTGATATACTGGCTGCAGCTGATGCTATAGGTAATGAAGATGCTGATGGTGATGGTTATGTAAATGCTGAAGATGATGATGGGGATGGTGATGACTAGAAGATATTGGGAGTAATCCTGTATGCTTGTAGAATTGAAAATGGGAAATGGATATAAACGTTTTCTGCTATGTCTTCCTCCCCCCTTCCCCAAACATGTTTTGTATAGTTGCCCAAGGCCGAAGTACAATAAAACCTTTTCAGTGTTCAGTGTTCAGTGTTCTCTCTCTCTCTCTCTGTGTCTAACATGGTCTCAGTATGATATTTAATTTCCAATACTAGAACAACGTTTCAAAACGACGTATAGTTGGAATTGACGTAATTCCGTCTCTTTCTTAAAAATACCCCATCCCTCTCCCCAATGAAGACCCAAGTCAGTGTCTGTATTCTTGTCGTGTGGTTGTGCTTTAGATATTCAAGCTGTAAAATAATAGTTTGTGTGATTGAGGAGAGCTAGCCTGATTCCAATAAGGTTAGGGGGGCTGGGGGGGGGGGGTACCTAGCATTGTCTGCCAAGATGAGCAGCGTGTCAATGAGAGAGTGTGCGTAAGACTGATAGAAGATGAGTTTTTCTTTTCTTCATTAGGGTGTTAATTTATTGTTAAGGGAGATAGTGGGATTAGGGAACTGGGATGAGGGCTGGGAATGGTGTGATGTTTAGCTAGTAGATTTAGTATTATTTGTGTATATGATTGAGTCGTAATAAAATATTTTGTTTCACCTGGCTTGTGCTGTGCTGAATCGTGCCTGAAGGATTGAGCTCCCTTTCCTTGGACAACGATCTGTCCCGACTCCGAACAGATTCCTGCAGGGATCCGGGCGGCTGCCGTGATAGAGTACAGCCCTGTCAAGTAGTCTCAAAGCGTATACACTTCCGTAACAGCATCATTACATCATCTTCATAATCCTTATTCATCCTGTAATAAAAATTGATTTTGATTAGGCTGCCCCAGCTGTTCTGCTCTCATGGTGACCTCACATTCGGTTTCCCCATACACTTCTGTGCCTGTGAGGAGTTTGTGTCAGAGCTTTTAGGGTTGCAGGTTCGCGGGGAAAGTTCGTTCGAGAGACGTTATGGTGGTTGCCACATTGACTGGGCAACACTCTCATTCTGGCTCCACAATTGAGCTTAAACTGTCGCTAGTAGGGGGCTTGGTAGGTGTTAGTCCTGCGTGTGTGAGGTCAGAACAGGCACCGTGACACACTGCCTAAATGACCCTGCGGCAATGCAGGGCCAAACTGGCTGGTGGCTCTACAGTGACATGACAATGTTAGGCTCCCTGTGGACGTTCTATGTCGAAGACGGGACATTACGAATCTGGGAAAGACTGAGGAGAAGATATGGAAATGAGCGTCGTATGGACAGCAAGACAGGAATGTCACAGAAGATGAGGCATCAACAACAACAAAATAAAATCAGAATATGCAGGCCTTGATAAAACGTCAGCTAGAGTCATGTGTGTGTGTGTGTGTGTGTGTGTGTGTGTGTGTGTGTGTGTGTGTGTGTGTGTGTGTGTGTGCAGGCGTAGGCATGTATGTGTGTGCAAATGCGTACATATGTGCACGCGCATGCATGTGTGTGCGTGCTTGCGTGTATACGCAAGCATGTATTTCTGTATGTATGTGTGTGCATGCGTGCACGCGCACGCATGTGTGTGTGTGCATGCGTGTGTGCGCTTGTGTATGTGTGTGTGTGTGCGTGCGCGCGCGCGCGTGTGTGTGCGTGTGTGCGTGTGTAGGTGTGTGTGTGTGTGTGTGTGTGTTCATGCACACAGGTGTCGGTAAGTACCTGCGCGTACCCACATGCGCCTGTGTTGACCCTCCTGTATGGACAGGCCTATAGATGGCTGTCACCATGTTGGAGTTTACTTTGTGTATTGGCAGATACACCAATGACAAAGACAGCCAGAATCTCCATACCGGATCGGTCGTCGCCCGGGTTACCAAGGACCGCGCCTTCTGTTGCTCATCAGGACAGATGTCGAAAGTATGCTACTGATGTAAAACGCAGCAAAATTCGTGCCAGACACAACACCATCATTGGCACATGGAATGTACGAACACTAAGAGTGGGAAAAGGGGAAAACGACACAGAATTTCCAGTATCTTTGGCAACCTGGGCTCGCGAATCGGTGGAAAAAATGGGAAAAAAGCCCCAGGAAGACCAAAAATTTTAATTACAGGGGGAAAACAGGTAAAAGAACACGGGTGGGGTTTCCGTTCCAAAGACACCGTGAACACCGTATGAGCTGTCAGCCTGTGTCCAGAGATTAAAACCATCCGCCTGAGGAAAAACCCCCTTTAAACTAATATAGTACAGGCTACCCCCCCTCACGACTGAAAAAGATAAAACCCGTAAAAGAATTTTATGACCAGTACAGGGGTTCTGAATCAAACACCCAGAAAGACATCCCGTTGTGCAAGGGACTGGAACGCCAAGTAGGGAAGGCTGGAAAGACGGGAGGCTTTGGGGGGCCACATTGTAATAAAAACAAATGAAAAGGCTTGGACTCCGGGGGTTTTGCCAAAACAACCCCCTCGCTGTAATACACTTGGCCCACACAAAAACCAGAAAATGGACTGGCTACCCCAAAGGGGGGGAAACACCACAACCAAATAGATTACTCATGGTAAAAGACGGTTTCGCTAGCGTTAACATCGAAAACCACAAATTTTCCAGGAGCAGACATAGGGAGGATCATATTTGTGATGAGATTCCGACTACTCTAAAGAAAATCCACAAGCGGAACAACATCAGGATAAATTTGCCCTCAAAAAGTGAAGGACCCAAGGATTAAAAATTTTTAAAGCAAGGTTGGTGGAAAGTTGCAGACTCAGTGATAGACTCAAAAACAAGATACATGACGAATTTTTAAATACACAGGGACTAAAACGAAAACAGCTCTTGGCAAAGGGCCGACCAGTAAAAAAAACCATGGTCACACCTAAAACCCTACAACTATGCGACAAGCGTGGGATTTGAAGAAAAGAAAAATGAAAAAAAAGAAGAGCAAACAATATAGGGCATCAAAAAAAGAACGGAAGCCCCATACGGAGGCAAAAGAGAAATGGTCGGTGAACAGTGCCAAGACTTTGAAGAGAACATCAAGAAAGAAATAGCAAGAAAGCATAACGGTGAAAGACCTGACTACACGAAACAGAGAAAATTTTTAACAACCCAAAACAAAAATGGGAAGGTCTCACTAAACGCCCGGGGATTCGAACCGATGGACAAAATACTGCTCCGCCTTTTAAAAACTATAAAACCCGCAGAACCAAAGTTTTAATGACCCAAAGAAAAGGACACGACAGTCCCCTATCCTCCGAGAAAAAGTGGAAACAGCGTCAATCCAAAAAGGGGAAGTCGGGAAGGGGTGAAAACTTCCAGTGAGTTGGTCCAAGTGGGGGGAACCCATGATCAGCCCCCATAAGAATCTCAACAAAAACTGGCGACGGAAAAGGGCCAACCCAGGGACGCAGTCGCTCATCTCACCCCCCCCAAAAAGGAAATCAAAACAATGCCTTAATTCCGCACAACCCCTCAAGTCCCCCAAGCAAGGTTTGTCAGAATTTTGAATAACTGAAGCCACAAGAGAGACCATCATTGTGGGGAACAACAGGTTTTCAGAGCGGGGCGCAGCACAACAAAACAGATATTAACCTCAGAAATCTATGTGAGCGGTACCTTCAACTAAAACAAGCATAACCACGTATTTATCGATTTTAAAAAAGGGCTTTTGCCGGGGTGTGGCATGCCCTTTGTGGGCAACCAGAATTGTCGATCAAGAAACCGATCAGAGTCATCAAACAGCTGTACGCGAGGCGACCTCAGGTACTACAACAAAAAACAGGGGAAATGTTTCAAACAACATTGGGAGAAAGGCAGGGCTGTTACTCTCACCCCCCTTTTCAACATCTTCCTTGAAAAACATGGCTGATGCACTGGAACTCATAAAGGGATCAGTCAGCATTGGTGGCAGAACGATCAAAAACCCCTCCGTTTCGCAGATGACATTGATGGAAAGCGGGATCAGAAAAGGTTCCCAGCCTAACAGAACATTTGGAAAAGGGCCCTCCAAAAACGGCAGGAAATCAGTGCAGAGAAGACCAAACTGATGACAAATAACACCAACGGTTTTAGCACGATATCAGGGTTAAGACCAGAAGGGGAAAACATTTCAAAGCTTCAAGTACCTGGGACCATTGTATCCGCCCAGGGACCAAGCCAGAAGTAGTAGCAGGACTGACAACAAAAACATTTTGTCAAAACTAAACACCATCTGGAGAGATAAGAAATCTCACTTATCCCCAAAAGATCAGACTAATGCCTCCCTTTCATATCCATATTTCGTATGCCTGTGAATCATGGCCCCCTGCTGCAGATTTGGAGAGAAGGTCAGGCAGGGGGAATGAGATGCTTTCGGAGACCCCTTTGGCATCTCCTACAAAGACAATAAGCACGAAGCGTGAAAAACAGAATCCAGCAAACATTGGCCCCTAGAACTTCAACGATCGTGAAAAAGCGAAAACTTAGGGATGGGCATGTCACAAGACCCCAAGGAATTACAAAGCAGTTTTGCAAAGCACTTCCAAGGAGGAAGAAGAAGGGGCGACCAAGGAAGAGCGGGGGAGGAAAAATCAGTAAAAGGACAGGCCTAGAACTCAACAAACCCGGGAAAAAGGCAACAGAGAGAAAAGGGAGGAACTGGTGCTGATCTTGAGGTGCCCCCAGGGTCGTCGATACGGGACAGATAGATGATAGTTTGGCAGAGCAAAGATTGCCTATCTGTGATGTGTTGTGTGTTTTTTATGGGCAGTTTACTTGGTTTATGCTTTTGGGTAAAATTTTAAACCTAAGTGTTTTTCGTTTTAATCATTTATTCCACTCCATTGTTAGTTGTCTTTGTGTGCGTTCGCGCGCGCGCGCGCGGTTTTTGGTGGGGACGCAACCCGGGCACGAATCTCATCACGATGTTTTCGCTTTTATAAACCCCCGTCCAGTTCTCTTCCTCTCTCTCTCTCTCCTCTTTTCTCTCTCTTCTCTCTCTCTCCTCTCTCTCTCCTCTATTTCTTGCATCTCCCAAAAGGGTCAAACTACACCCCACACACACACCCAAAAAACACAAACCACACACACAACACACACACACACACACAACACATTTGGACACATAAACCACACAGACCCCACACAAAACACCACACACACACACACACCAACCACACCCAACACCACACACATCACACCACAAAAACAAACCCCACACACACACAGGGGACTGATAGCCTTGGGTTAGAACATTGACCGGATCTGACCCTGGTTCGATTTCCCCTTCAAGGGGGAATTTTCCCGGGTTGCACAGGCAATCCCCTTTCCAAAAGTCCCTTTAGTGAGATGTAAACCGAGGTGCCGGTACGAAAGCAAGCAGAACATTTGCGCACACGAAAACCTTTCCGCTTTTTGTAAAATGGCCAGGCCGGGGGGAAAAGTGACAGAAAAAAAATCCACATACACACGGGGAGGAAAAAAAAAACCCACATTGCTGATTCCCCTTTCCACATATATTTTTTTTAATTTAAAATTAAAACACTACAGACACGCCCACACACACCACACACAACCCCACACACACAACACACACACACACACACACAAACCCCCCTACACCAAACACACTCACCCACACCCCACACACACCAAAAACACACAACACACCACCACACACACACACACCCCACAAACACACACCACACACACGCACACACACACTTACACACCACCACCCCAGACCCCCACACACCACCACACAACCCCACCCCCACTCACAAACGACACCACACACACACACATACAACCCCAAAAGCAGCATATTTATGCTCATACAATTCATACCACCGTCTCACCACACCGAAAAAAAACTGTTTTTTTTAAAAGAAACACTTTTTTTGAAATCGAGTAAAATTTAAAAAAAGACCCCCAAAAAGACATCAAAAATAATGAAAAAGTTAAAAGAAGTTTAATACATGCTTTTAAAAAACTTTAAATTTTAAAACTTTTCATTAGTTTTACAGCCCCACAAAAAGAATTTAAAAGGTAAGGGACAAACGCAACAACATGCCCTTAATCCACAGAATCAGTAAACCATGTTAAAACCCAACAGAACTTTCCCGATGCAAAGACATGTTGAAAGTTGACATAAGTTAAAAAGAAAATGTCTACTTTAATAGCTAAAGCAAGCCCTGGAAAAATTTTTTTTTTTTTAAAATGGAATCATGTATTTTCAGATTTAAAAAAAAAACAAAACAATGCAACGGAATACGAACTAGATCAGTAAAGGTGCATGACGTAGATATATACAATAAACATGTGAAGTTTGTTTAAAAAATTTAAACTAAAAGCGGGACAACAGCAAATCATATCAAGTAAAGAGTGGGGGCATTCCTTTACATTCAAATTATTAATGTAATACCAGTAGTATTCAATTAAGTACAAAATTTGAGGGTTTAAAAATAAAACGCACGATGCAAATACATTTAAAAAATGCCAAAAAAAAGGGTTTAGTAACAAGTGTCTTGCTCACGGGTTTACTTTTCAATTAAATTTTCTAATTTTGTGCTGACCCCCATCCCTGCATATGGAAAACTGGGTATCTGAATTAACTTTGTGTTTTGTTTCTAGATTGACGTCACATTGTTGCTACTAATTGTCATAAGTCGTGAGCCCCCAGTAATTAAGGCACTCACTGTCATTAACTTGTGACTTTTGGCTAGTGCATGTTTTTTTGTGTCTACTAAAAGCTGTTCCCTCTGGAGTTCTGACATTGTGTACTAGGACCCCTGCTGTTTTAGTATCCGGTCAGGCATTTTATTTTGGGGAAAAATCCTCATTTTAGTGTGGGGTTATGAGCCGTGTTTTTTGGAAGCAGGGTGTCTTCTCACTGTCTTTTTTTTGAACTGTTTCCACAAAAAGTATAAAGGCTTTTCTCCGGTGGGTTTGAATGTGGCGAGTTTAAATTTGATTGGGGGTAAACGTCAAAACACGTGTGTGCACTTTTGTGGCTTTTTCCTGTTGGGTTCTAATGGGAAATTAAATTTTTGTCGGTTGGCAAAAGTTTTTCACATTTTTGGGGCACTTGTAGGGGTTTTTCCTTGTGGGGTTTTTTGGTCATTAAGACAGGGCCCCTGGAAACCACCAAATTTGGCATTTAAGGCTTTTTCCTGTGGGGGGCGATTTGGGGATTTAAAGTACCCGCCCGGAACGCTTATCACAAAGTGTGCACGTGGGCTTTTCTCCTGTGTGGGTTTTAAGTGGTAAATTAAATTTTGTTTGTGGGAAATGTTTTACCAATGTGGCACTTGTATGGTTTTTCTCCCGTGTGAGTTTGATGTGGGCGTTAAGACATGCTTCCTGGAAAAAGCCTTATCACAATTGTCATCGTAGGCTTTTCACCGTGTGGCAAAAATGGGCAGTTAAAAAACCTGCAGGGGGAATGTCTTTTCGCAATGTGTGCACTTGATGGTTTCTCCGGGAGTTTTAGTGTGGGAAAATTAAATATTTTTGTGTGGGAAATGTTTTTAAATGTGGCACTTGTAAAAAGTTTTTTCTCTTGGGGTCGAAGTGGCGGGTAAATCAATTTTAAGGTAAATGTTTTTTTTTACATATGTGCACTTGTTGGCTTTTCTCTGGTGGTTCAATGGTCAGTTAAATATTGCTTTTTTGCAAAAGTTTTTTCACAATAGGCACTTATATGGGTTTTCCCCCGTGGATTAGAGTGGGCAGTTTTAAAACAGTTGCCAGGTAAACGTCCTACACAATTGTGACTTGATGGGTTTTTTCCGTGGGGTTTGAAGGGGGGGAAAAAAAAAAAAAAAAAAAAAGTTTTAAGGTAAAACTCGACAATAGTGCATTGTATGGCTTTTCCCCGTTTGGGGGGTTTTAAAGTGGCAAATTTAAAAGTTTTTGGGCAAATGTTTTTACAAGGGGGCTTGTATGGTTTTTTTTCCCCTGTGGGTTTTCATGTGTCGAATAAAAAACAATTTATTGGTTAAATATTTATGGACAGTATGTGCAATTGTGTGGTCTTTCTCCTTTATGGAATCGCATGTGTTATTTGGACTGTCTGGCATGCTTGTATGTCTTCCCCCACTGTGTACATCTGTATTTGTCTTTCTCCATGTGTGATCGAAGAGAATAACTAATTGATATTTGTTTTAAATGCACTATCACAAACGTACATTTATGGGGGGTTTCTCAGTGTGGGTTCGCTGACGATGTAGTTTAATTGTTGCTTATTTTTGTAGTGTCTGGTCACATTCAGAACACTTGTATGGTCTTCCTCTGTGTGGACTTGAGGGAGCTGTTTTTAGATGACTTTTCTATCAACCCGTTTTTCACAGTGTTCACACAGAAAATTATTGGTTTCTGTGTACAAAACATTGAGTGTCGCCTTTTGAGGAAAAACTGATTTGCCCTTTTGTGCCACAGTCGCATTTTTAACTTTACCCAAATCATCAGGTATCAAGGTGCCATTGTCTACCAAGGTATGACGCTGTTCAGTTATGTTGCACCTTTGTTTTATTTCGTCTTCCAATGTTTCTATTCTATCAAAGTTGTTCCCTGTTGGCTGTCTATTGGCTATTGCTTCATCATGCTGTTTATAAAAACATTTACAAATAAAATCTTCTCCACATTCTATATATACTTTTTGTTTGCGTTGTATCTGTATAGTTCTGTTTGTGTTTTTTCCAGCTGTGTCACAGTCGTTTTTTCTAATGTGACTATAATCAATTATGTTGTGCCCAGATATGTCTTCCTTCGTTTTAATTTTGCTGTGTAAATATCCATTTATATTATTCTGTATCTCTTCAACACTAAGCCTGTCTATAACACAGCTTGAAAATAGGGATTTATGAACACACACAGTGAACTCACATGTGTCATCGATCAGTTTGATTTCACCTGGGAAAGAAACACCTGTATGACGGATTCCATATTCATTAGGAGCAATGACATTTTCTTTTGTATCATGGACATCTGCATGGTCGTTACAGTTACACGTACAGGTAGCGTCAACATGTTCACTTTTTTCTTTTGCAGTGTCCCAGTACACAGTGGGTTCCTGCTTGCACTGAATGTTCTCATAGTGTCCAGGTGTTTGCTTTTGGAATCCACTTGTCTCAGGCAGGTCATGGGCATGTTCATGTTCAGTCACAACATCTCGTTGACAGCTGTTTTGGTCTGTGCTGAAGTGTCTTCTTTCTTAATGCCATATCTGGTAAGTCGCTTTGGTTCATCTTCAAGAACTGAAGTCATCTGCATCAGCAAAAAAATAGAATAATAAGTATAATTAAGATGACAGGATTATGATTCGTTATATTCATGTTTGAGTTGCTTGAATGTGTCCTGTGATTGTTTGAGATTTAGTGACATACATTTCATGTTTTTGTTTGATTGGATAGTTCATGCAACACCAACTAGTGAAAATAATATGATGTTCATTTTGTCTGTGTTATTTTATGGAATGATCATGGGTTCCCAATAAAAGTTTATTAGATACCCCCCCCCCTCCACCCTGCTCCTCATCTATATAGAATTATGCAAAAACAACAACAACAACCCAATAATGGCAGATTTCATTTGTCAGTAGCTCACCACTACCACATTTACCACCACTACCAACACCACACAAGTGCATATTTGCATTCAGTTCATGTAAGTCATAAAAAAAGAAAAATAGTTGCCTGTTATTTTTATACAATAACACTTTTTACAAAACACACCAGACTGGAGATTGTCTGGTTTCCTTGGTTATGTAATGAGTCCGCTTTAATTAGAAAATGATCGGGGTGGTTTTAGTAGTCTTAATATACTATTTCAAAGGCAGCAATCTTTTCATGGAACTCATACCCTTATTTTTGTTTGCTTATGGTCCAATTATTAATCCTGAGATTTGTATGCATTTTTAAATCAAAGACACACGCACACATATGCGTGCGTGCACGCGTATGTCTACACACACGCACAGTATGCTCGCACGCATACACTACACAATTAACATGCAGGAGGCACGCAGGCACAGATATTTAGGAAGATGGAAATTGGAGAAAAAAATAAATTGGACATGAGTTACTAGAGAGACTGAGTCTGGACAGAGAGAGACAGAGACTAATACAGAGACAATAACACAAATACAAATATAAAGAAAGGAGACCCAGGACAGATAAATACAGGATAGACAAAACAGAGAAGGAAAGAAAGCATTCATTACTTTAAATAGTGTAATAGATAGCTTTTTGTGCAGGCTGCTGGGACAAAGAGTAATCATACAATAGATAAACTAAAACAACAGGAGGGAATGTGAAATTGTCCACCCTATCCCCTTTCCTCACCACCTCCACACACACACTCATACGTTGCAGTATGAGTAGTGTGCCCTCAGTGAATGAATAAGTACACCACACCCACACCACCACATACCACACACACACACACAACCACACAACACACACACTACACACACAACTCGCACGCACGCGCACACTGACACACACACACAAACCACAATCACACACACACACGGAAAAATACAGGTAGACTGGATATAAAAGACAAAGAGCAGATAGGTGAGACTTAGAAAGTTAACTTGTCCATGTTTCTTCAATGGCATTCCATTCAGGAACTGTTCGTTGGACACAACCAAGCTCGCATAATATTGTGATAAATGTCCAGACAGTATGTAATCGCTATGGGTGCTAGGTGTGGTTTAAATACAATAACATAATTCTCGTGTATAATCGTACGAATTGCATTTTTGCTCTATGTGGAAGACGGTACATTACGAAGCTGGGAAGGACTGGGGAGAAGATATGGAAATGAGCGGAGTACGAACAGCAAGACAGGAATGTCACAGAAGATGAGGCAGCAACAACAACAAAATAAAATCAGAATTCATAGCCCTTTCTACAATGTAAGCTAGAGGCCTGTGTGTGTGTGCACGCGCGCATGTGAGCGCGCATGTGTGTGTGTGTGTGTGCATGTGCACACATGTATATTGTGTGCGCGTGTACGCATGCATGCATGTGTGCTCACGTATGCATGTGTGTGTGCGTGCGTGCTTGCGTGCATACGCACATATGTGTGAAAGTCTACGTCAAAGTTAAACTTTTATTTTCAGATGGTACATTGAAAAAGCAGTGAGTTTGCTTTTTTTTCATTCAGGCATCTATCTAAGAAAAAAGAGAGACAAAGAATTGTATATATTATGTGGTGTATGTATGTTCGTGTGTGTGCATGGCGTGTATGCGTGCACACGCATTGCGCACGCGCGCGTGTGGGTGTGTTGTGTTTTTTTTGGTGTTCATGCACACAGGTGAGCTAATACATGCACGTACCCTCATGCACCTGTGTTGACCTCCTGTATGGACAGGCCTATAGATGGCTGTCACCATGTTGGAGTTTACTTTGTGTATTGGCAGAGCAGACAGATTGTCTGAGTCTGTGATATACTGTGTGCTGTTTTATGGGGGCATGTTTACTTGTTAATTGCTTTGGCTACGTCATTAACCTAAGTACGTTTGTTTCCAGGTAGTTTAGTTTACACTCCTATTGTTAGTTTGATCGTCATGTGTGTGCATGCGTGTGCGCATGGGTGTGTACACGCAATCGCGCACGAGTTCTCATCAGTGATTGTATCATATTTATCACCCATTCCAGATTCTATCTCTCACAATAATTCTTGCATCCCCAAAGGCTGAAATACCACACACACACACACACACAGACACACACAGACACACACAGACACACACACACAAACAGATCAGCAGATAGTTATGTAATCACTATAACACCATTGTACAGTCAAACAACCATGAAACCACGCTTTTTATATATATATAAAATATATTTTAAATCTGAAGTAAAACTAATAAAAAACAAAACAATAAAAGATATTAATAAAAATGAAAATGTTTAAATAAGTTTGTACACACATAGCTTTATATAAGCATAACTCATAACACTTAACATAAGTTGTATACCTTGACACAATGTTTAAAGTTAAAGTACAAACAACTGCATGTGCCTCACTTATTTGACAGGAATCATCCTAAACCATGTTAACCCTAACAGAATTAGTCCAAATGCAATGGACATTTTGAAAGCTTTATCTAAAGTCAAGGAAAAATATGTCTACTGCTGCTGTAGATAGCAAGTGCCTTGAAATTTGTTTTTGGGAATAGAATCACTTAATATCAGATTGTTAACATAAAAATCTGAATTTCAATCAGTGTTTCTGTCCCGGATGTATGACGTAGTTACTATATACAGTATATCATCAATAAACTTATGTTAAAATGAAGATTAAAACTAGCACAACAACAAATCCTATGAAGATAATGGGCTGGGGAAGAGTGCCTTTAAACTTCAGTTTGTTTTTAATTTGATAACTGGTAGTTTTTAGCTTTATTACAGAAATTGAAGGAAACAATAAAACGCACAATCCAACCTACAATGAAAAGAATGACATATACAAAGGTTTGGTGAAGAAAGTGTCTTGCCCAGCTGGTTCCACCTACCATCCGCAGACTTTGTCAATTTGTGCATGGCATGGGATCATTTAAAACCAAATATCCTAGCTTACCTTGTGTTCTTGTTTCTAGGTGGACGGCACAGGTGTTGTGTACTAGGTGGTCATACGTTGTAATGTCCAACAGAACATTAAGTGCGCATTTCAGCTGTCATTTACTAGTGTTACTTCTGTCTAGTGCATTTTTGTTTGTGTCTAACTGAACTGACTGTTTCACTCTGTGATGTTCTGACATCATGTACACAGTGACCACTTTCTGCTTAGATTAGCCTGTGTCAGCTTCATTGGATTTGGGGAAGACCCTCATCCATGTGTGGACATTACTGTGATCCCTGTTTTGTGTGAACCAGCGTGTGTTTTCTTAAATTTCCTTTGAGGTTGAACTTTTTTCCACATATATTACATGTGTATGGCTTTTCTCATGAGTGGGTTCTAATGTGGCAAGTTAAATCAGGTTTATTGGCAAATGCTTTATAACAATGCGTGCACTTGTATGGCTTTTCTCCTGTGTGGGTTCTAATGTGGCGAGTTAAATCAGGTTTATGGGCAAATGCCTTATAACAATGTGTGCACTTGTATGGCTTTTCTCCTGTGTGGGTTCTAATGTGGCAAGTTAAGTTAGGTTTATCGGAAAATGACTTATCACAATGTGTGCACTTGTATGGCTTTTCTCCTGTGTGGGTTCTAATGTGGTTAGTTAAAACATCCTTCCTGGCAAATGTCTTATCACAATGTGTGCACTTGTGTGGCTTTTCTCCTGTGTGGGTTCGGATGTGTCTTTTTAAGTGTGTATAATAAGTGTATGCTTTCCCACACTGTGAACACCTGTATGGTCTTTCTCCTATGTGTGTTCGAAGGTGGCAAGTCAAATGACATTTTTTGAATAATGGCACTTTTGCAATCGAACATTTGTATGGTCTTTTCCGTGTGGATTCGCATAGTGTGTTAAATTGTCCTAACTTGTATGCCTTGTCACATTCTGAACACTTGAACGGCTTTCCTCCATGTGGACTTGAAGGTGCTCTCCAAGAATGCTTTTTCTAACAAACGTTTTTCCACAGTGTTCACACAGGTAAGATTTTATCCTGGTACAATCAGTCATGTCTCCTAATGAAGAAGTCTGTTTACCCTGAGTTGTGCCACACTCAGCAGTTTTAACCTCACCCAAATCATCAGGTATAAAGGTGTCACTGTCCTCCCCATTATGGTGCTGTGCAGTTATTGTGCACCTTTCTTTTATTTTATCTTTAAATGTTTCTATATTTTCAAAGCTGCCCCCAGTTTGGTTCTCTATTGGCAGTTGCATCATCTTGTGTGTGACACTTGGTCACAGTCCCTCTTTCTGTGTATGGTTTGTTCTGCTGAGTAAACTCCCTTTTTGACGTACACTTTTTGTTCTCCGTCTCCAGTGCAGTTCTGGTGTCTTCTGTCCCATGTAGTGAGCTTGTATGGTGCTATGCATATATATTTTACATTGAGGCTCTTTCCAAAAGTCAAAGCAACTAAAGGGTTTTGCTTTTCATGACTTCTCTGTGTCGTAAAAGCCAGGTTTTCTTTTAAAGCCTTCTTCTACAGTCAGTGCATGTGTATGATTTTCTCCTGTGGACCGGCCTATGCTCTGTTTTCCTCACTGTCATCACACACAATCTCTTTTGGGATGTGTGTTTTACCAGTTGACTGATGCCTTCAGTGATGTGTTCAGTGACTTCCTCACTGTCACAGTCATCTTTTGTGATGTTAATATAATTGGTTCTTTTGTGTCCAGTTATGTCTTCTTTGTTTGTATTTGTACTGTGTAAAAATATGTTTATATTAGTCTGTATTGTCTTTCAACACCACGCTTGTCTATAGAACCCCTTGAGAACAGAGATCTGTAAATACACACAGTGAATTCACACGTGTCCTTGATCAGTTTGACTTCACCTGGGAAATAAACACCTGTAGGAAGGATCCAATATTCATCAGGAGCAGTGATGGTTTCTGGTGTATCATGAATATCTGCATGGTCGTTACAGTTACACGTACAGGCAGCGTCAACATGTCCGCTATTTTCTTCTGCAGGGTCCCAGTATACAGTGGGTTCTGCCTTGCAAACTGAATGTTCTCATGTGTTCGTTGTTGCTCTTGGAATCCACTTGTTCAGGCAGGTCTTGGGCATGTTCAACGTTCAGTCGCAACATCTCTGTTGACAGCTGTCCTTGGTCTGTGATTGAATGTGTCTTCCATCTTTATTCCATTTCTGCTAAGTTGCCCCGGTTCATCTTCCAGAACTGAAGTCATTTGCATCAGTAAATAGTTATGGTCATTACTAGAATGGTGACAGGAGTCGTTTATCTTGTATAATTGTTGAGATGTGTGTATGTGTCCTGCATTTGTTTGAGGTTACATGACATGAGAAAAGGCTGATGTTTTGTTGTTACTATTTCTTTATACATTTTCTTTAACCATAGATGACAAATCCCTCATAACACTATAGGTGGGAATAGCATGGTTATTAGAGTGTTACCTTGTGGTCCAGTTTGCACACTTGGTTTTGTATCCTGTGTAAACTGATTTTTTACCCCTAGAGTTAACCTTAGTGTTCACTCAACTCCTCAAAAAGATTAATTGAATGAGACTATAAACCCAAACCCTGTGTGCAAATACATGAACACATCTTGTGCCCATGTTAAAACATATTTCTATTTTTTAAAATAGGTCACTGTGTGTCAATGGGAATGAATGATAACAATTACAAAGCTGGTTACATAGGTGGTTTGTATATAAACAGCACATGCCTGCTTATTCCATTATCCTGTAAAACAATAGATACACAGAAAAATACAAGCAAATACTTAGAACAGCGAATGTTGTTTAAGCTTTCTCTCTAGAGCATGTCTGTATCTCCATTGTTTCTATCGCACATATATATTCTATATATATCATTATATATATATTATATATATATTTAAATATTATATATATAATATATATATATATATACACGCACATATATATATATATATATATATTCAGCAATATTATATAATATATATATTATATATATTATATACACGCACATATTGATATATATAATCTACACGCACGTATATATATATATATATATAATATATACACGCAATATATATATATATATATATTATTAACCGCACTGGATATATATATATTTATATATACAAGCCACATATATATAGATATATATATTTATATATACAAGCGCGCATGGCTCACAACACTAAAAATGCACGCACGCGCAGCACGGTATACATTACAAGGGTAAAATCCTTTATATGTATAAAGAGAAGACCCATACTATGCGAATTTCTGGTAAACATTTTGCTGACAAACAGTGGACATATTCACCAAGGAACAGGGTAGGTGTGCACATTTCCACTTCATCTTCTTTCCTTTTCCAGCTCCACAAACAAGACAGATGGTGCGGGGCCATGGTACCAATCACTAGAAATTACAGGTATGAAGAGAAACACTGCTCACACAGATAGAAGGAGGAATGAAACACAGGAGTGAGAAGCAAAAAAAATCCCATACCTTGTCAATATGTTCACAGGACATCCATCAAGAAACTGACAGAGGACCACACACCCGGCTCTCACAGTATTTTAAACTGTTGCTCATGCATATGTAGAGCCATGGGTGTGTTCAGTGAAACAAAATGCACGCTGCTGCCACTCTTTATTGTTTGTGGGACTTTGTGTTTGGTGAAAATAAACATGAGACAAAAAAATAATTTATCATAGATCTTTTTTACATCGCTTTTATGGATAGCTTCCTTTGCATTAGGTTTTGTCTGCCCACAGCATTACTCCTACTGTCTATCTACAGACTTTCAGAAAACTGGCTGTTTGTCTGTTTGTCTCATTGTGGTTCTTTGCTAAACCTCTGAAGTTACAAATTGTGGTGAGATTTTTCGTATGCAGCCATTTTGCCCACCGTGTGGTCGCTGCATTCGACCTCGGGAAATGTACTAGCTGTTATATTTCTGTGGTTCTGTAACGCGCCGCTGAAACAATAAATGAATTATGGGATATGTAACACGCATTTTTGACCTAACGAATGTTTTTTTTTAAACACAGAGAGGATTAAGGCACGGCAAGACTGCACTGAAGGGTTTAACTGAGAGTTAGTGAACACTGTCCCCTCGATTCAGCCAGATACCGCCAATCATTGATCCCATGACGCTTGAGGCCCTTAGATAAAATAGGAATGTTCTTCACCACACACACACACACACACACACACACCACAAAGACAACACACACAAGGACACAACACTTGTATGTGTTTTGTAAATTTTTGTCTTGTTCCCAACGGCACACAATGCTCAGCACGTTATCTGTTGTTGTGTAGCACTTGTTCATGAAGACGTGATGCTGTATGGACCGTTCAAGTCTTCTCTGTCCACGCATTCATCATAATCTTGTATAAATGCACACACACTGCGTCTTGGTGGGGTTTGTTTGTGGACTGTGGACTCTGTTTAGGAGGGGAGAAGGCTTCACGTTATTTTCTTTGGTGATGTCATTCGAAATTGTCTGAAAATGATGTTTTCTTTTTTTTTCTCTCTTTTTTTTGCTGAAGAACCTGACGACTTTGGAGAGCAGTGGTCGGAAGTCTGCAGCGTGCTGGAAGAATCCTGGACGACCTGGAGAGCAGTGGTGGAAGTCTGGCCAGGCGTGCTGGAAGAAATCCTGAGGTGGACGAGACCAGCGTCGTGTGTTTTGGACCAGCCGGTCCAGGACTGCCGCTACCCAGGCGCTGCGGCAAGTGCTACCCCCATGGCTAGGTCACCCTCAGGTCCCTCCCCCTGAATGAACTGTCCATTCGGTGAAGATTGTATGTAGGGCGGGAGTGATTATGGGAACGCGAACACGTGTGGACACTAGGTCACTTTATTCTGTGACAGGTGATAGCACATAATTAATAAAAAATCATCCAGCATTAAGAGATAAAACAAGGAAAATTGCCATTCGTTTACACATAAATGTTTTTTAACGCTGTATAAGAAAGGATTGCAGACAACAGACAGACAGACAGCCCGCTGGCTGTCACGTATGCCTAAGTTTACTTTGTGTATAGATAGCGCAGCATGGTTTTTCTTTTCTGGTCTGTGAAATTGGACGTTGTGATGTTTTCTGGTGGACATGTTTTCTTGTTGGTTGATTTCGAATACGTTGATGGCCTACATGGATTTCTGGAGTGTGTTTGATTTTTTAAAGAAAATTTAGTTCATACTCTTATTGTGTTTCTGTTATTTGTTATGTGTGTGTTTAGTTTATTTGTGTGTGCTTTTTTTTAGGGACAATGTGTGTGAGTGCCGGTTTGTTGTTTATGATTAATTTCAGCACTGTCAACAACCCATTTCAGATCCTCCTCTCTCTCTCTCTCTCTCTCTCTCTCTCTCTCTCACTATCTCCATATTTCTTACATCTCCAAGGTGCGATCACACACACACACACACCACCCACACACACACACACACACACACGCACGCACGCACGCACGCACACACAACACACACAACACACCACACACACGCACACACACACACACACACACCACACACACACACACACGCAAGTACGCCCACACACACACACAACACACAGACAGATCAGCATATAATTATGCTATTTATAGTTCACACCATTGTCAGCCTCACAACAGAAATAATACATGTTTGTATATAGGAATGCTTTTATTTTGATATATGAAGTAAAAAACAAAAACACACAAAAAATATACAATAGGATGAGCATGTTAAAAGGAAGTTTAATACACATGGTTCATACAAGCATAAATACATAAAATTTAACATTAGTTTAAAGCTCACGAACATTTAAAATGTTTAAGTACAAACAAACTGAGGACATTCAATTACTTCACAGGCATCATCGTAAACATGTTAAACCTAACAACACTTGTCCTGAAGCATAGACATTGTGAAAGATTGACATCAAGTCATGAAGATATGTCTACTAACAGCTGTAGGTATAGAAGCCCCTGAAAATGTGTGTTTTTTTGGAAAATCGAATCATCTATTATCAGGTTAGTAAAAAGTAAAAAAAACCTGAATTTGGAATTAGTGTTCTGTACATGGCTGTATGGACCTAGCTACTTCTATCCAGTTTATCAGCGTTACAGCTATGCTAAAATGAAGGTTAAAAGCGGCACTGCAACAATCCCATATCAGGTAATGAGTGGGGACATGTGCCTTAACACTTCAAATGTATCTAATGTAATAACCAGTAGTTTTCAGCTGAGAGGTTAATAATTAAAACGCCACAAGACATTGTAACATTGGAAAAAAAAAAAACATATACAAAGGATTCAGCAGACAAGTGTCTTGCTCAGCTGATTTCACTACGCCCACAGAAAATTAAATGTGGACATGACCAGGGATCACAAAAGTTGTGCACTTGAAACCTGAATCTACTTACTCTGTTATTTAGTCTTGTTTCAAGATAATGTGACGTGTGTTGTGTAATAGTTGTCACCGTGTAATGTCCAACATTAAAAGATAATAAATGCACATTTAGTGTCATTACCGTGCCAATTTCCTGGTGCACAATGTAGTTTTGGTATTGTCTGATGAACAGAATGTTCCACCCTGTGATGTTCTGACAGTACGTTAAACCTGCTGACCACTTTCTGCGTGGATTAGCTGTGTCAGTTTCATTGGACTTTTGAGAAAAGACCCTAATCTAGTGTGGGCATTACTGATGGTCAGGTTTTGTGTGAACCCGTGTGTGTTTTCTTAAATCCTTTTTGGTGAATTTTTTCCACAGATACTGCATGCGTATGGCTTTTCTCCTTGTGTGTGTTCTAATATGACGATGTTAAATCAAGATTTACTGGCAAAAGCCTTATCACAATGGCATGCACGTGTTGTGGCTTTTCCTCAGTGTGGGTTCTAATGTGAAGAGTTAAAACACGCTTCATGCTAAACACCTTATCACAGTGTGTGCACTTGTATGGCTTTTCTCCTGTGTGAGTTCTAATGTGGTCAGTTAAGCAACGCTTCACGCTAAACACCTTATCACAGTGTGTGCACTTGTATGGCTTTTCTCCTGTGTGAGTTCGAATGTGACAAGTTAAAACATGCTTCCTGGTAAACGTCTTTTCACAAAGTGTGCACTTGTATGGCTTTTCTCCTGTGTGAGTTCGAATGTGACAAGATAAAAGTAGATTTTCTGGTAAAGTTTTATGGACAATGTGTGCAGTTGTATGGTCTTTCTCCTGTATGGGTTAGCATGTGATCTTAAGTTTCATTATGCTTGTAAGCTTTTCTACACTGCTGAACAAGTGTAAGGTCCTTTCTCCGTATGTGATCGAAGGTGGCTAGTTAAGTGATCTTTTGGATGAAAGCAAGACTATTACAATAGGTACTTTGTATGGTTTTAACACTGTTTTATCTGCATCTTGTAGCGTCTGGTCACGTGTGGCTATTGTATCTGACCTGGGAAATGGGCAAGTGTCTGACTGAACTGGATCGTTCCTCTGAACGTTGTTCTGCAGTTGTATACTGTGGCCACTAGTCTCCGTGGGTGAATGTGTCTGGTTGAGCGACTTTGGCTTGTATATCCCATATCACAGATTGGTTTTTTATATGGCCCCTGTTTTGTGTGAAGGAGCGTGTGTGTCCTTACATTTTCTTTCTGGGAAAACTTATTTCCACAGAATGTACAAGTGTATGGCCTTTCCCCTGTGTGGGTTCTGATGTGCCTTTTAAAAAGGTAATCTCTGGCAACGCTCATATCACAATGTTGGCAATTGTAGAGTCCTTTTTTAGTGTGCAGTCGTGTGTGTTGCTTAGTCTCTTCTGTGCTTGTATGCTTTTTCACAATGTTGACACTTGTATTGCTTTTCCTCTCTGTGTACATTCATGTGTCGTTTTAAATGATCTTTTCTACTGAAGATTTTTCGACATGTGTTACACTGGTAAGATTTCCCCCCTGCACCCACAGCAGTTCCCATATTCTGAGGTGTGTCACTGCTGGTACTGTGAAGCTGTCCTGTTGTAGTGCGCCATGTGCCATGTTCCAGTGAAGTCGGTTTGTTGTTGAGTCACATCAGTGTTGTGAGGATGAAGGTTATGAGGGTGACCATTTTCCCAGGTATAGGTTGCCTGTTGTCATCCACTGCATAGTAGATAACGGTCAGCATAGCTATGGTGTCAGACATATATTGAACATTGCCATGTGTCTGTTGCAACAACAGGGTTGAACCAGTCACGGTGCTGTGTGATGAAGTGTCATCTGTGCTGACTTCTGCATAGCTTGTGGTTGTCTGGATTGTTCGTTGAGCTGACGTCACCTGGAACATCCATTACGTTGTAACATATGTATTGCTATCAATTTAAAACGTGTATTACTCTCAGCACATGGCTGTGGACTAATATTACTTACAGTGAAAAGGACATTAAATCTAACAAAGGACAAACATGTGTGGTTGGTTTATTTTAAAAAATATATATATAATTTCATGAGTTTTCTCTCTGAGAACTATCATAAATAAACTTGAGTTCTTTTTCTTTAAAACAACTGCTTGGTTGTCTTTCTTATATGGCTCCAGTCGATGTTTCTATTGTGCTTGTTTTGACATAAATACATAGAACCTCCCTACCTAGTCCCCATACTGACATTAATTACAGCTGATGTAGGGTCAGAACTGAAATACCAAGCTGGGGTTTGTTACACCACATCTTCCCTCCAAACAAACTGTTTTTCTTTCGTGAACCCCAGACCTTGTACTAAGTATTTGACACAAATCACCACAGACTCAGAAGTGTAACGAATCCAGACTTGATGTACTAAAGACAGAGGACATAGGCTTGCTGACTCAGAAACACTTTGTCTTTGCTTTAGGTTTCTTTCAGTTGGTCCTGCTGCATCATCGTTTCTCACGTGTCTATCATACTGTTTCCCATGTCTGGTGTTTAAATGTTTTTGTCAATGCCATCATATGCTTCTTGTTGCATCTCTCAGGGTAATAAATCTATAGGGAACCTCAATGCCAATCTGTCTTGAGGACCACACCCGCGAGACCCTGCGTACTTATGGTTCGTTTCGGTAACATTTAGTGGCAGCTTTTTGGAGCTAACACACATGGTGCACAATCTACTGACGCCCCGATTGATGACAGCGATAGGTCAGTTGCTTTAACTAAAATTCAACACAGACACGTGATGTTAAGAAAAACCAAAGTTGATGTCACCATGAGAGAAAAGAAGTTACGCTGCTGAATAAGAGTAAATCTGTATGTAATCCACTATGATTTAAAACATGAGGATGACGAAACGGTACTGTTTTGGAAGTGCATGAGTTTGAGAACACTTTTAGGATCACATATCTGCGGCGGGTTAAGCTTGACTGTGTGGCCCAGTCTTCCCAATGAACGGGTAGGAACATAACTCACTCAGGTAGAGATGGGAGAGTCAGAAAAATACCTATGCCTCTTGTGGGTTTCAAACCCCTGAGCTTCCAGTCCATAGCCCAAGGTACTAACAACTGCACCATGGTAGCTAGTGAAATCATCTTCTTTTATTGCATGGTATTTAGAGAATTCACAGTAACTTGTGTTGCTTTTTCTCTTGAACAAAATCGATAAAGGTTCTTGATGAATCACATATGGATATATATATATATATATATAATATATATATATATATATATATATATATATATATATATATATATATATATCCTGCCAGGCATGTATTTACTGAGTTGAATAACTTACCTGTCCATCTGCTGTATGTGTGTAGCCAGTGTGGTCACAGTTGATGGAAGTGGTATTGTGCAGGGATCCACTGTTCCAGTCTGCACTGTGCTGGTATCCTGTGGCAGTGTCACTGTGCTGAATGACTCCATTGTGTTCAGGCATCCTTTCTCTGTGTTGATGTGACTCAGGCAGGTAGTGAACATGGTCATCTCCAGTGGATTGACCATACTCCGCAATTAACTCCAGGGCTAGAGAAAACCGCAGCTCTCTTTCTTCTGTGGTGAGTTCACCTGGGGTTGTGATGGGGAAGTCTTGGTCAGCTAATGTTACCTGCAACAGTAAAAGGTATGACAGAGAAAGCGAGCGCGCACATGCGCGCGCGAGCGAGAGAGAGAGAGAGAGAGAGAGAGAGAGAGAGAGAGAGAGAGAGAGAGAGAGAGAGAGAGAGAGAGAGAGAGAGAGAGAGAGAGAGAGATTCCGAATCATTTCAGAGTCGGAATGCTTATTCATGTAAAGGCCATTGCCTTTAATGAAGAGATACAATACACAGGTAATATTAATGAACTCACTCAACCTGCACACACATTAACAAATTTTACAAAGTCAGCACTGATCGTAATTTGAACGACTTATATAAGTAGATCAATACATTTCAGACAATATTTCCCTTCTTAGATAACAAAAGTAAACACAGACAAAACTCCAAGGGTGTTTGTAAAATGTCAATGGTATATACCGTGCTCTTAGCTTACTGAGAATCAGACAACACAATATAAAATGTATGTTATCCTCATTTCCTGTTTTACACAATGGACAAGTCAAATCTAACTCAGAATATGTGTTGCATCGATTTGGGTGTGTATTACTTTCTGAATGCCAAATCTAAACCTGGTCATAAATAAATTTCAAATGTTTGTCTAGATCCACTTTCAGATATATTTTCCTGTCATGAACACCACAAAACGCTCTATAGATGCAAATCTCTATCTGTTGTTAACGTGAAAGTCCTATTCTTGTCATCTGCTTAAGATCAATCTTTCTTTAAATCTGTATAAAAACTCTTTAACATTGTGAACATCTCAATTTTCCGTACATACCCAAAACCATTTTCATATAATCTACAACCAATAATTGATACCGTGTTTCGTGTTCCTCCTACATCCAAATCATAAAGCAGTTTATAAGCTTTCTTTGGTAAACTTTGATAATGGCTTCACTTGTACACACTGTCTCGTTCTCTCCGCTCTGCTGCAGATACCCTGTGTTCTTAAGAATACCTAGATTCAACCAGTCCATCGTTTGCCGTTGCTCTTTCACTGTTTCTGGTCCATTGATCTGGAATGACCCCCCTCTCTTCCTTCCCCAAAAGTCTTTTTATGACGCCTTTAAATCCGGCCTCAAGACACATTTATTTCAAACCTAAGATTCTCCCCTCTTGTTCCATTTCATTGTTGCCCCTTCCCTCAACAGTCAAAACCCGATCACCGTGACAGAGAGGAAACCTTTATGTGGCTGTGCATGTGAGTGCGTGCGTGTGTGCGAGCGTGGGCGTATACATTTAAACTTGTTAAAAAAGTCCCTATTAGTTGTAACTGGCTGTATGTGAATGAATAGGATGAATGAAAGCGCTTTGGTGTGTTTTGTTGCAAGATATAGTGCTATATAAATTTCATGTTTTATTATTGTTATTTATTTTTTTAGTAGCGGTAGTAGTAGTAGTGGTATTGGTATTATTATTATTATCATTATCATTATTATTGTTTTCATTATCATCATCATCATCATTATTATTATTATTATTGTTATTAATCTAAAATCTTACATTAATACTGATTTTAACTAATAACAAACACAGCATAAAACTTACTGAATATAAATATGATATATGTTCGTTTCACCATAAACGAAGTCATTTGGGGCTTTCCTTTCAACTCCCAGAAACTTTTTCAATGCAAACAAATGTACCTGTTCACACTGACGAGCTGCATTACCCAGACCCCAAAGTTCTGCCCCATACAAAGCAATAGAAGCAGCCCGTAAATCAAACAGTTTTAAAAACATTTCTAAGCTGCTGTTATTCAGAGATCGAAGTTTTCTCATGATGCATATGACAGCATTCTTGGCTTTACTATTAAGGTCGTTCCATGTTAATGGGAAACTATGTCTTGAAGAAAATAATATACCTAAATATGTTTATGTATTTACCACATGCATTTCAACACAATTTTATTCCCATGCTTCTCTTGCAAAAAGATGGCCGCCTTTTTTAAATACAATCATTTTACGTGTATCTAAGTTTGCCTCCAAATCCATGCTGCTTTTTGTAAACTAGTTAGTTGGGTTTGCAAACCAATAAATGTTTCAGCTAATAAAAACTATGTCATCTGCTAATAACGTCATCTTGTTTTACACCACAAGTACAGCTAATTAAATCTGTCAGTTTTGAACCACGTCTAACCTTTACTTTAACACTATTGCACATACATGTGATACAGTTAATTACTATACCCACTATTCCATTTTTTTAATGAAAATCTGTCATAAATGCCTCTATTTAAAGAATCAAAAGCTCTCTAAAAATATATGAGGACTACATATAATTTCCTGTTAAATGAGAGCTAATTTGAATAAAAGACAACAAAGTGAACATGCAATCAGTAGTTGAATAATTCCTTTTAAAACCAGCTTGATATTATCCAGTGATATTATTTTCTTCAACTCATTCTTGTAAATGATTGTTTTTGATTGTACTATAAATTTTACTACTAATGTAACTTAAAGTAATAAGAGAGAGAGGAAGAGGGGGGTGGCCAATTAACAAGTTGTGCTGAATCCTTAAAAAAACCCTACATACTAACAAATGAGCATTTAGATACATGAATCATGTGTCACCTAGTAAGTAAATACATGAGTGTTTGTGATACCCTTTCCTCCCTGATTTATCAATTAAAGCTTACAATATCACAAAAAAGTGAAATTGTGTATGTGTGATCATTTTTCCGACAGTGAGGTGGATCGTCTTTACTTCAAGCAGGGAAAAAAAAAACCTATGAATGGAAGAATACATGAACTGAACGATTTGAGAAATAAACACAGAAATTAAGTAATGAATGAAAATGTGTGGTACTGCGGTAATGACTCTACACTGTGTATTTAGCTGGACTGTAGCTGGTGCATAGCTGTATGATGTCTATTGACGACTGCTCCTACTGACTGCTTTAAATAATTATAATTGTGTTTTCCTTGGCTAAAAATCTTAGATTTACCGATGGTGAGATGCATATATGACACTGTTTCTATCCATGATAATGGTAGCTATAATTAAAGATATATGATCAACAGAAACGTACACCTCTATCTCAATACACTATATATTTTTTCAGTTCTGTACAATGGAAATTGGCTTATTATGTGCTACTGTAGTGTTTACTTTTACTGTACACTAGTTAGTGTAAATAAGGAAATACATATAAACGAGACAGAAAGGACAAAGATGATATAGAGATTCAGACAAATGAAGAACTCAACAGAAAGACATACCATCTCCATCTTGCCCTCACAGCACTAACACAGTAACTGACAGTGGGCCACACACTGACCTCTCACATTATACTGACCTGTTCTCACATATCTGAAGAGTTGTGGATTATTTGATAGTGGACAAAATGCACGTGCTACTCAGTCCTGTTTTTGTTAATATCTCTGTATCTGTTTTTCTGCCGATATGTCTCTGTCTCTGACATACTTTTGCCTTTGTCTGTCTGTCTGTCTGTCTGTCTATCTGTCTGCATGTCTGTCTCTCTGTCTGTCTGTCTGTCTCTCTCTGTCTCTCTCTGTCTCTCTGTCTCTCTCTGTCTCTCTGTCTCTCTGTCTCTCTCTCTCTCTCTCTCTCTCTCTCTCTCTCTCTCTCTCTCTCTCTCTCTCTCTCTCTTGTGCATGGGGGATGGGATAGCCTGGTGGTTAGAGTGTTGTATTCGTGATCTGCATACCTGAGCTCGATTCTCGTTCAAGAGGATTTTTTTCCCTCTGGAGTTAACACCACTGCAGACTCCACTCTCCCCAAAAGTCCTTTGGATGAGACTTTAAACCGATGTCCTGTGTGGAAACACACGCAGATAATCTTGCAAACACGTTACAACCTGTTCCACTTTTCCGAAAGGTAGGCCACTGTGTGCTGGTGGGAACGGATGACCAACTTAAAAAACATGCATGCACAAGGATTGCATTTAAAAAAAATCCCACATGAGTGCTTATTTAATTATCCTCAAAACAAAAGAATAATTTATAAAGAAACAAAAATCAACAAGAACTAAATCTCCCTCTCTGTCCCTACTTATCTCTTCTCTCTCTAGAGCGTGGACAGTTAAAAAGGGATAAGGGGAGCAAGAAAGAGAGAAAGAAAGAAAGATAGAAATAGAGAGATGGAGAGAGACAGGGACACAGCAGGACATAGACAGGGAGAAACAGACAGACAGACTTACAGACAGCAGACATACATACATACATACAGACATACATACATACATACAGACATACATACATACATACATACATACATACATACATACAGACATACAGACAGACAGCATACATACATACATACATACATACATACATACATACAGACATACAGACAGACAGACAGACAGACAGAGAGACAAACAAACAGATAGACAGACATACAGACGGACACACAGAGACAAGGTCTCTTTTCTAACCAACCTAACTTCCTCAAAACGTTGTTAAAAAAGAAAAGTCAGGAGATCACAGATTTTTTTTTCTTTTCTGGAAAACCCAGTCTCTTCTATTCAGAATTCCTGTCAGATATAGTTCTGGACTGGTAGTGTGTGTGTGTGTGTGTGTGTGTGTGTGTGTGTGTGTGTGTGTGTGTGTGTGTTTGTGTGTGTTTGTGTGTGTTTGTGTGTGTTAGTGTGTGTGTGTGTGTGGGCTAGTGTGTCAAGTCAAGTCAAGTCAAGTCAAAATTTTATTTCCAGATGGTACATTGATGGTACACCTCCAGCTAGTGAATACACTTGGCCCACACAAGAAATCCAGAAAATGGACATGGCATAGCCCAAATGGAGAACACCACAACCAAATAGATTACATCATGGTGAAAAGACGGTTTCAGTCTAGCGTTAACATCGCACAGACACGAAGTTTTCCAGGAGCAGACATAGGGAGTGATCATGATCTTGTGATGATGACTTTCCGACTACGTCTAAAGAAAATCCACAAGCGGAACAACATCAGGATCAAATTTGACCTCGAGAAGCTGAAGGACCCAGAGGTATTAGAAATTTCTCAAGCAAGGATAGGTGGAAAGTTTGCAGCACTCACTGTGATAGACTCAGACATAGATACACTGACGAATAGTTTCAATACAGCAGTGACTGAAACAGCAAACGAGCTTCTTGGCAAACGCCGACCAGTCAAAAAACCATGGGTCACACCTAACATCCTACAACTATGCGACAAGCGTAGAGAGTTGAAGAAAAAGAAAAATGAAACAAAAGAAAGAGCAGAACAATATAGGGCAGTCAATAAAAGAATCAGGAAGTCCATGACGGAGGCAAAAGAGAAATGGATCGGTGAACAGTGCCAAGACATTGAAGAGAATATCAAGAAAAGCAATAGCAAGAAAGCATATCAGCTGGTGAAAGACCTGACTAGCACGAAACAGAGAAAAGGTTTAACAATCCAAGACAAAAATGGGAAGTGTCTCACTGACGACCAGGATATTCTGAACAGATGGACAGAATACTGCTCCGACCTGTATAACTATAGAACCGCAGGAGATCCAGAAGTCCTTAATGTACCCGAAAGCAAAGACACAGACAGTCACCCTATCCTCCGAGAAGAAGTGGAAACAGCAGTCAGATCGCTGAAAAAGGGAAGTCAGCAGGGCTGACAACATTCCAGCTGAGTTGGTCCAAGCTGGAGGGGAAGCCATGATCAGCGCCCTACTAAGAATCTGCAACAAGATCTGGCAGACAGGAAAATGGCCAACACCATGGACGCAGTCGCTCATCATCACCCTCCCCAAGAAAGGAAATCTACAACAATGCCATAATTACCGCACAATCAGCCTCATATGTCACCCAAGCAAGGTCATGCTGCAGATAATATTGAATAGACTGAAGCCACAAGCAGAGACCATCATTGCTGAGGAACAAGCAGGTTTCAGAACAGGACGCAGCACAACAGAACAGATATTCAACCTCAGAATACTATGTGAGCGGTACCTTCAACATCAACAAGACCTATACCACGTATTTATCGATTTTAAGAAGGCATTTGACAGGGTGTGGCATGCAGCTTTGTGGGCAACCATGAACTTGTACAGCATCAATGCAAACCTGATCAGAGTCATCAAACAGCTGTACAGCGAGGCGACCAGTGCAGTGTACTACAACAACAACATTGGAGAATGGTTTCGAACAACAGTTGGAGTAAGGCAGGGCTGTCTACTCTCACCCACCCTTTTCAACATCTTCCTTGAGAGAATCATGGCTGATGCACTGGAACATCATGAAGGATCAGTCAGCATTGGTGGCAGAACGATCACAAACCTCCGCTTCGCAGATGACATTGATGGAATAGCAGGATCAGAAAAAGAGCTTGCCAGCCTAACAGAACACTTGGATAAGGCCTCCAAAACATACGGCATGGAAATCAGTGCAGAGAAGACCAAACTGATGACTAATAACACCAACGGCATTAGCACTGATATCAGGGTTAATGACCAGAAGCTGGATACAGTTCAAAGCTTCAAGTACCTGGGAGCCATTGTATCCGACCAGGGATCCAAGCCAGAAGTAGTATGCAGGACTGCACAGACAATAACAGCTTTGTCAAAACTAAACACCATCTGGAGAGATAAGAATATCTCACATATCTCCAAGATCAGACTAATGCGCTCCCTTGTCATATCTATATTTCTGTATGCCTGTGAATCATGGACCCTGACTGCAGATTTGGAGAGAAGAGTACAGGCAGTGGAGATGAGATGCTTTCGGAGACTCCTTGGCATCTCCTACAAAGACCACATAAGCAACGAAAGCGTGCATAACAGAATCCAGCAAACCATTGGACCCTATGAGAACCTTCTAACGATCGTGAAAAAGCGTAAACTTAAGTGGTATGGGCATGTCACAAGATCCCAAGGAATTACAAAGACAGTTTTGCAAGGCACTGTCCAAGGAGGAAGAAGAAGAGGCAGACCAAGGAAGAGCTGGGAGGATAACATCAGTGAATGGACAGGCCTAGAACTCAACAAAACCCTGAGAAAGGCAGAACAGAGAGAAGAATGGAGGGAACTGGTTGCTGAGTCTTTGAAGGTGCCCCCACGGTCGTCAGACTACGGGACAGATAGATAGATAGACATTGAATAGGCAATGCATTTGCTTTTTTTTCATCAAGCCATTTATCTAAGAACAAATTTCTTAATGATTATAGTCAAATATTACATTCTTGCATCCTTTAGTGTGTGTGTGTGTGTGTGTGTGTGTGTGTGTGTGTGTGTGTGTGTGTGTGTGTGTGTGTGTGTGTGGTGTGTGTGTGTGTGTGTGTGTTAGTGTGTGTGTGCGTGTGTTACTCTGTGTGTGTGTGTGTGTGTGTGTTAGCGTGTGAGTGTGTAAGGGTGCGTGCATGTGTATGGGTGTGTGTGTGTGTGTGTGTGTGTGTGTGTGTGTGTGTGCACGCGCGCGCGTGCTTGATTGCATGCGTGTGTGTGCATCGGTGTGTGTTAGTGTGCGTGCGTGTGTGTGTGCATGCTTGGTGCATGCGTACGCGCACGTGCGTGTGTATGTGTGTGTGCGAGCTTGCATATGTATGTGTGTGCGCGTGCAGGAGCATTTGTGCGCAAGAGAGAAATAGAGACAGAGACAGAGAGACAGAGAGAGAGAGACAGAGAGAGAGAGACAGGCAGACAGACAGACAGACAGTGACAGTGAGATAGAGAAACATATAGAGACACATACACAGAAACAGACAGAGCGTACGAGCGCGCGCGCGCACATGTGTGTGTGTGTGTGTGTTCACTATTGTCTGACTTTCTCAACAACTTCCCATTCCAAATCATTTCTCGCTTAGTTTCCTGCCCTCTGATGGTTTCAGTCACGCATGAAGCCATGCTAATCTTTATTCCAAGGCTTCAATCACTCATGAAGCTATGCAAATCTATATTCCTGTATTAAATGAAATACGTTCATTCAGTCAGTTATGATCACAAGGGGTGATTTGAAAATAAAATACTTTTTATTGCAGAAACATGAATATACATGGGTTTATACAGGCAACATTTCTAAAATTCAGCTTCACTTCCTCGACTTGGCTAACAGCTTTGGAAAGTCTGAACAGAAAGCAACACACATCCAAATAATGTCTTGGCACAGTGATAATTTTAGCTAATCTAGTACAATGAATTGTATATGGCGCATCTCCTACAGTATATAAAAACATCAAGTAAAAAATGACACATCATTGCTAAAGAGAATAATCCTCTGAACATCAACTATAAAACAAAACTGACTGGTAAAAAGAGACATGAAAGTGAACATGAAATTTGGTAATTGCATGTTAATAGCGTTGTAATTACTCTTAAAATCACACACACTCTCCCACCACACACACTCAAACTCACTCACACTGACACACACACACACATATACACACACGCACACGCACACACACACACACACACTCAAACACACACACACACACACACACACAACACACACACTCACACTGACACACACACAATAACACACGCACAACACACAACACACACTCAAACACACACAAACACACACACACACACACACACTCAAACACACATGTACACACACGCAGACACACATACATACATACTCAAACACACACACGCACACACGCACACACACACACACACACACACCACACACACACACACACCACACACACACAACGCACACACACTACAAACACAACACAAGTAGCAGGTAACTGATAAAGCAATTCATAATTCTTATCCAGACAGACTCAATACCCTGAAAACTATTTCACTATATCTGGAAATGTTAATTTCTAGTACATGAAGTCAGATATATTTTAAAATCATGCATTTTACTGAGAGGTATAGAAAACATGAAGCA
>CM054168.1:35553629-35565341 GCA_028751875.1 Rapana venosa
ACAAAACTAAAAAAAAAAGCAACTGCATACACACAGGGGTTGGATCAAAAGAAACCCACAGGAGTGCTTGTTCATTTATCCTCGAAATAAAACAATACTTATATAAATAAACAAATACATACTTAAATACATACATAAGAAATAAATACATAGATACATACATACATACATTAAAAAATCTTTCTCTCTTCCCACTTATCCTTTTTCTCTCTAGAGGGTGTCCTCAAATAAAAAGGGATATTCCGAACAAGAAAAAGAGAAAGCCAGATAAAAAAGAGAGATTTAGACAGAGAGAGACAGGGAAACAGTAGGAGAAAGAGACGGAAACAGACAGACATGCAGATTTACAGACAGCAGACATACAAGCAGGCAGACAGTCATACATACAGACACACAGACAGAAAGACAGCAGACAGACAGACACACAGATAGGCACGTGGAGACAGGGTGTCTTTTTTTTTTAACTAACCCAACTTCCTCAAAATACAGCATGGTTAAAAAAGAAAAGACAGGATATCACAGATTCTGTGTTGTTGTTTTTTTCCTTTATAAAAACCCTACTCTAGTCAGAACTGTCAGATGTAGTTCTTGACTGGTGGTGGTGGTGGTGGTGGCGGTAGTGGTGGTGTGGTAGTATTTGTGTGTGTGTGTGTGTGTGTGTGTGTGTGTTGTGTGTGTGTGTGTGTGTGTGTGTGTGTGTGTGTGTGTGTGTGTTTGTGTGCGTTAGTGTATGTGTGTGGTTGCGTGCGAGAATGCGTGGTGCATGCGTAGGCGCGTGCGCGTGCGCGTGTGTGTATGTGTGTGTGTGTGCGTGTGCGTCCGTGCAGGAGAGATAGAAGGAGATAGAGAGAGAAAGAGGGAGAGGAGAGAGGGAGAGAGAGAGAGAGAGAGAGAGAGAGAGAGAGACAGACAGACAGACAGACAGACAGACAGACAGATAGATAGACAAGCAGACAGATAGACAAAGAGGGACAGAGAGAGACACAGACACAGACAGGGCGTACGTGTGTGTGTGTGTGTGTGTGGTGTGTGTGTGTGTGTGTGTGTGTGTGTGTGTGTGTGTGGTGTGCGCGCGTGCGTGCTTGCGTGCGTTCGTGCGTGCGTGCGTGCGTGTGTGGTGTGTGTTGTGTTTCTGTTGTGTGACTTTCTTTATAAACTTCCCATTCCAAATCATCTTTCTCTTAGTTTTCTTCTCTCTGATTGCTTCAATCAGGCATGAAGCTATGCAAATGTATATTCCGGTATTAAATGAAATACGTTCGTTCTGTCAGTTTTAATCACAAGGCGTGTTTTGAAAATAAAATATCCTTTATTGTAGAAACATGATTATACACGGATTTATACAGGCAACATTTCTAAAACTCAGCTTCACTTCCTCGACTTGGCTTACAGCTTTGGAAAGTGTGATTAAAAAGCGGCACATAATCAAATAATGTATTGGCAGCATGGTAAATATAGCTAATCTAGTACAATGAATTATATATGGCGCACATCTTACACCTTATAATAAATTAAGTAAAAAAATAGCTCGCCATTACTACAGGGAATAATCATCTAAACATCGATATCAAAACTTATTTGTAAAACGAGCGATAAAAGTAAACTTTGACTTTGGTCATCGCGAACCCCCCCCCCCTTCCCAACACACACACACACACGCAAACACAACACACACACGCAAACACACACACACACAAACACAACACAACACCACACAAACACAACACACACACGCAAACACACACACAAACACAACACACACACGCAAACACACACACACACACAAACACAACACACACACGCAAACACACACACACACACACACCACACACACACACACACACACACACACACACACACACACACACACACACACACACACACACATGCGCGCGCCCATGTAGCATGCAACTGATAAAGCATTACAACATTTTATCCAGACAGATTCAGTGCCCTGAAAACTATTTCACTACATCTGGAAATGTTTATTTCTAGTACATGAAGTCAGTGATGTTTTACAATAATGCATTTCTCTTACAAAATCAATCCACTAATTCATAGATAATACAGAAAAAACAACACATGTACATATATATATATATATATATATATATATATATATATATATAAATTAAGCAGACACACTTCACTGTTAAGGTGGCTTTGCTGTCCATTTACAAAATGTCACTTGTATGCATGATAAGGAATTACAGGAATTAATGCATAACAAAAAGAGGTCACTTTATTGTCGTGTTGTTGTTGTTGTTGCTAAAAGGAGGTTGCCTAATCTTGACACTAGTTTGTTGTTGTTTTATAACGTTTTCAGCTGCATCTTGCAGGGGTTTGCTCACATGTGTTTCTTTATCAGTTCTGTGTGGTGTTGCCTGTGTGTGACTGATCTGTCTGTATACTGTGGCCACTGTCTGCATGGGTTGACATGTGTCTGGTTAACCTATCTTTTCTTGAGAATCCCTTTTCACAAAGTGGGCATTTATGCGGCCACTGTTTTGTGTGAAGGAGCGTGTGTGTCTTTAAACATTTTCTACAGGGGAAACTTCTTTCCACAGACTGTACAAGTGTATGGTTTTTCCCCTGTGTGGGTTCTGATGTGACTTTCTAAATGCTGTTTTGTGGTGAACGACTTATCACAATACTGGCAATGGTAGAGTCCTTCTTCAGTGTGCAGTAGTGTGTGCAGATTTAGGTATCTTTTGTGCTTGAAGATCTTTACACACTGGGTACACTTGTATTGTTTTTCTTCTGCGTGGACATCCATGTGTTGTGTTAAATGATCTTTTTTACTGAAGGTTTTTCCACATGTGTTACACTGGTAAGATTTTACCCTTGCGCCTACAGCAGTTCCCTTATTCTGAGGTGTGTCACTGCTGGTACTGTGAAGCTGTCCTGTAGTGCCAGCCATAGTGCCCATGTTCCCAGTGAAGTCAGGGTTGTGTTGAGTCACATCAGTGTTGTAGGGATGGGTGTTATGAGGGTGACCACTGTTCCCAGATACATAGGGTGTTTTCTGTGCTGTGTGTATTACCATTGGACTGTGGACAGCGGTGCTTTGTTCAGTACCTTCTCCACTGTCGGGACACGTTTCCAGGTTTACCTGCCTTCTACCATCTGATGTCTGACTGGATGTTGTACACTTTTCACAGAGGTATGACTTTAATCCTGATTGAGCTAAAGAATGCTGTGTATAGGAAAATTTAGAAATAAAAATATCACCACACTGTGTGCAGCAACGTTGAATGGTTTGATCAGGCACTGTCTGTGTCACTTTACTTTCGGCTGAGTCATAGTCAGCTTTTGTCCTTATAAAACACTGGCAGTACCCAGTGGTTTCTAGCATGCACTGACTGTTCTCGCTGTGTCCAGTTGTCTGTTCTATGAATTCACTTGTCTCAGGCACATCTTGGACATGGTCATGTTCAGTCACAACATCTCTGTTGACAGCTGTGTTGATCTGTGCTGAAGAGTCCTCTGTCTTCATTTCTGCACTGCTGCCTTGTCCTGGTACATCTTTGTAAACAGAAGGCACCTGCAAAACAAAAGGCTATAATGCTTGCTAGGATTGGGGGAACAGGATTGTGTTTTGTTTCTATACATGTTTGGATTATTCTAAAGTGTCTCTCGTTTATTTCATAGTAATATGTATATATTTAATGTTTTGTGCCTACTCTTCTTTCATACATTCAATGCATGATACTAAACCATTAATAGCATAGGGGACAAGGTAACCTAGTGATTAGACATGTGTGCATGTGCTGGAAATCTGCTGACCAAGGTTCAAACCCTATTTGAAGTGACATTTACTCCTGGATTGCTGACTCAACCCTGCCCCCTCCCCCAACACACACACACATACACACAAACACACACTCACACACACATACACCAGAATGAAGTCATTTGCACGACACTATAAACCAAGGACCCATGTGTCAATTCTGGCATAAAAGGACATGCTAGGAGCTGTCCCGTTTTTGAACAGTAGTAGGCAATTATGTGCATTGGGTAATGGGTGACATCATTTACTGGACTGCATACAAAAAAAGACTGGGGGTAAAAAGCACATTAGTGCCTATTTCATTATGCCTGGTGGTTACAGTGACGTGTTCGTGATCTGCTGATCAGGGTCTGATTCTCGTTCGAGAGGATTATTCCCCTGGAAATAACCAGTGAGACTATACTACAAGCAACAGTCTTCAGATGAGACTACAAACCGAGGTCCCGTGTGCGAACGCATGCAGAACATCTCAAGCACACGTTAAAACCCGTTCAACTTTTCAGAAGAGTAGGCCATTGTGTGCAGTGGAACGAATGACAAAATATACAAAACTCCATAAACACGGGAACTGGATAAAAAAGCACATGAGTGCTTACTCCATTATCCTCAAAATAAAAGAATAAAATAACAGAATAAAATGTATAAAAAAGTGTCCTAAAGATAGAAGAGATACCATTAAAATAAAACAAATTGAGCAACAAACACTCAACATTGCCCATCTTTATTTTCTATCTTTTGCAAATGAGTCTGTCTCTCTCTGCATATTAATAGGTTAAAGCATCCACTGAAGAGAAAAGAAAAAAACCCCAAAGAAACTCAGCATCACTTACTAGCAAAACATTTAACTTTTACTGCACATCTTCAGTCAAGAAACATGCACAACAAGTGGTGCACTTTCTGTCCTACCATTGTGTGTTTGCAATGATACAAGTATCAATAGTTACAACACATGTAAAATGTCCTTAACTCAACTCCCCAACCCAATCTTTTGCATCTCTGAAAGACCATTATCAGCAACCATTTTCATAAAGGGACATGAGTTGATTGACCAAGAAACAGTCTATCCAAAACATGATGATAAAATATTGATGGCTAAATACCATGGCAGTGTTTTCGATATGTTATATATAGGGAGATGGAGAGATAGGGAAAAAGGGGGGTCAAGCTCAACTACTTACTGTTTATATAAAACCAGGCAACTTTGGTCCGATTCGGCTTCGCCTCATCGAACCAAAGTTGCCTGGTTTTATATAAACAGTAAGTAGTTGAGCTTGACCCCCTTTTTCCCTATCTCTCTCTCTCTGTCTCTCTCTCTCTGTCTATCTCTGTCTCTCTCTGTCTCTCTCTCTCTGTCTCCTCTCTCTCTTTTCTCTCTCTCTCTCCCTCTCTCTCTCTCTGTCTCTCTCTGTCTCTCTCTCTGTGTATCTCTCTCTCTCTCTCCCTCTCTCTCTCTCTCTCGCTCGCTCTCTCTCTCTCTCTCTCTGTCTCTCATGTGTGTGTGTGTGTATGTTTATGCACATGTGTGTGTTTGTGTGTATGTGTGTGTTACTTTGGTTATTTGTGTGTGTGTGTGTGTGTATGCATGTGTGTGTATGTGTGTGTGTTTTCCTCGAAACCACAAGGTAAAAATCAACACATACAGATTAGTACAGTAACCAACCAACATAGTACAGTGGTTAGTGCCTTGGGTTATGGACTGGAAGGTTGCAGGTTTGATTCTCATAAGAGCCATAAAGATTTTCCAGACTCCAGCTGGCCACTGTCCAGAGTGGGTGTACTGTGGTCTCAGTGGGAAGACTGGGACCACACAGTTGAGCTCCATCCATTTTATGGATGTGGTTTTGAGAGAGTTGCTACAATTACTGACCAATGCTCCATGTGAATGTATCTCTAATGCTGGCACCAGAATATACTATGATAGTAACGCAGAGTATAACCCTGCAGAGTAGTCTCAAAGCAAATGTGCCCATGTGCCTTTTTCATCCAGTCCTCGTTTGTATAAAGTTTTGTACATTTTAGCATATTTTCCCACTGGTACACAATGGCCCAGTTTTCTGAAAAGCGGAACGGGTTGAACGTGTGCGCAAGATGTTCTGCATGCGTCCCCACACGGGACCTAACTTAATAGCCCCATCTGAAGGACTTTTGGGGAGAGTGGAGTGTGCACTGATGTTAGCTCCAGAGAAAACATGCTCTTGAACGAGATTCCAACCACCAGGATGTCTGGTCTGTGTGTGTGTGTGTGTGTGTGTGTGTGTGTGTGTGTGTGTGCGCGCGTGAGAGAGTGTGTGTGTGAGTGCGTGTGTGTGCGTGTGGTGTGTGTGTGTGCGTTGTGTGTGTGTGTGTGTGTGTGTGTGTTGTGTGTGTGTGTGTGTGTGTGTGTGTGTGTGTGTGTGTGTGTGTGTGTGTATGTGTGTGTGTTTGTGTGTGTTTCGGGAAACCACTGTAGGTGAGAATGGATACATGTAGATTAACGGAGTGGTGCTTTTGGTTGTCTAGAAAATGGAAGGTCACAGATTTAGTTCAGATATTTCCCCATCTTCTAGACCATGAGTGGTGGTCTAGGAGCTAGTCTTTCAGTTTAGACAACCAGCCACACCTGCATTTTCTACATTCATTAAGCACATGTAAAGTAGTCATGAGCAAGAAGAAAATGAATCTTGTCAGAATCATGTGAAAAATCAGTATTATAGGAAACAAACAAAAATACACGTGTGGATAACAAAACACGTTGATGGCCTTGCTCCAGTGTCACATAGTAATGTGACATGACTGTATTGTGAAATGATAAGACAATGATATTGTTGCCAGTGTTATTTCGATACATCTAATAATACTGTATATTGACATGCTATATTATGTTACAACATGTGCGTGTATTATCTGTTTCCTTCCCACATTGTTTATAACCCATCTGACCATGAAAATCATATCAGGGCTGTCACCTCAATCAGGTTCAGTGGCTCCAGTAACTTTAACCTCAGGTTCAAAGCCAACACCTCCTAAACCCTTCAAATATCCAAGGCTGTCCTTCTGGGAAAACAAATCAACATTAAATGACACAATACCTAAATCATTTCTTTCCTTAAGGCTGATAAGCCAGGCTTTGCTGTGGACGCAAGCCATTCAGTTTTATTCATCATCCCTTGATTACAAAAAAAACGTAAACATCGTAAAAGTTTAACGTACAAAAAAACATAAAACGTGCCACATAGGAAAACAATACTGCAGATTGCAAAGCATGTGTCCATCCCTGTGTTTAAATATCACTACCTAGCTGCCAGAGCAAAAGAACACAGGCAAAATGTCGTATATGAAAACAGATAATTTTGTGAAAGATTTCCTTGAACGAAGGCCGGAAAATGGACCAGAATGGCAACAAATAAGCAAGAGAGATGACAGAAAGGTAAAGAGAACGAAAGAAACAAAGAGAGAAAAAGAAGCCTGGAAATGTATTGCACAGAATTTCCAGGAGGTGGAGACGCTATTTATACTGACAGAGGCCCCGGCATCCCCACAGAGGTATGTATCATCCTTTTAAAAAAGTTATCTTAAGGCAAAGGACTAGTTGTGAGTGCAACATAGAGTGATGCCAGAGATGGACTGAACTTACCTACCACACCAGAATGGAGAGGTTACCATTATTTGTGATTATTTATTCTTTTTTTAAAAAAATTATACCACTTAAAGTCATGACATTTCTCTGCATAAAATTCATGCTGCTCTCCCCAGAGAGAGCGCGTCGCCACACGAGCAGCACCACCCTTTTTATGTCTGCAACTGTATTTGTTTCCCAATCAGCGTTGCTTTTTTCTAAGAATTTTGCCAGGAACAACTCTCTTGTTGCCGTGGGTTCTTTTACGTGCCCTGAAAATTGTGAGAACACATGGGACCTCGGTTTTTCGTCTCATTCGAAAGACTATCGCCCAGACCACCACTCATGGTCTAATGGATGGGGGAAAAGTATCGGGCCCAAACAGGATTTGAACCACCGCACACTGCCGACACGGACTTTTTGCTTTCTAGACAGGTGCTTACCTCTAGACCATGAAATCACCATTAATTTGTTGTTCCCTCCTACCGACCCCCTTTCTAGTACTTGTTTTTATTGACGAACTTTATTTTAACGAAATGGTTATGTGATGGAGAACAAAATTAATGAAATCCTCTCAGAAAGGCATGCAATATACCACACTGGTATAAAGAGTTACAACAACTTTATTCAACAAAGATCAACAAAATGTCAGCTGTACAGGTAGATTATGAAGTAAGACCACAGTCACACACACACACACACACAGGTCAGCAGATATTTATGATCATTACAACTCACACCTTTGTACAGTCACATCACATAAACATTTTTTTAAAGTTTTTTTGAGAACATTCATTTAAAAAAAAGAAAACAACAGCAATGAAATACGTAAACAATAATGAAATGTTAAAAAGAAGCCTTGATACATATGGGTTTATACAAGCATAACTTTAAACCTTGACATTAGTTATAAAGCATGACAAGCTATATTTAAAAGTTTAACTTTAAAATATAGCAGACATTCCACTTAGGTCACAGGCATCATCGTAAATCATATAAAACCCAACATCCATCCAATCAAAAAGCACATTTTGAAAGCTTGATACAAGCTTATGCAGAATATGACGCACTACCCTATCGATAATAAGCTGCTGATCTTTTTTTTTTTTTAATAAAACGAAGTTATTATGGAATTCTTTTTTTATATATAAAACCCTGAATTCGTTACGTACTTAGTTACGACATACAGTACATCAAAGTTAAACTTGTGTTAAAACGATGATAACAATTTTTTTTTTAAATCACATCAAATTTGAATTTTTCTAATTTGATTACTGGTAGTTTAAAGCTTAATATAAAAAAAATTAGGAAAATTATTTTTTTAAAAAGCTAAATACAATGTACACGGAAACAGAATGACATATACAAAGGGTCAGCAAACAAAGTGTCTTGCTCAGCTGGTTTTACTTACACCCACAGGAATTCAAATGTGGACATAACCAGGGATAACAGAAAGTTGAGCATATGAAAAATGGCTATCTTACTTTGTGTCGAAATATTGTTTCAAGATGGATGGAACGTGTACTTTGTAATAGGTTGTCATCTGCTGTAATGTCCACAACACAACCAGAAAATAAGTACACATGTTAGCTGTCATCACCATGCGTTTCTTGCGTCCAGTGTAGTTTCTGTATGTGTCTGACTGAACTGAATGTTCCACCCTGTGATGTTCTGTTATTACGTACATAGTGACCACTTTCTGCTTAGTTTAGCCTCTGTTCAATAATTGTACTTTTGGGGAAGACACTCATCCATAGTGAGGGCAATACTGTGGTCTGTGTTTTGTGTGAACCAGCATGTGTTTTCTTAAATTTTCTTTTTGTGTGAACTTTTTTCCACATACATTACATGTGTACGGCTTTTCTCCTGTGTGGGTTCTAATGTGGCGAGTTAAATGAGACTTATTTACAAATGTCTTATCACAAAGTCGGCACTTGTGTGGCTTTTCTCCTGTGTGGCTTCTAATGTGGTCAGTTAAAACATGCTTCCTGGAAAACGTCTTATCACAAAGTGTGCACTTGTGTGGCTTTTCTTCTGTGTGGGTTCTAATGTGGACAGTTAAACCATTCTTCCTGGAAAACGTCTTATTGCAAAGTGTGCACTTGTGTGGCTTTTCTCCTGTGTGGGTTCTAATGTGGTCAGTTAAAACATGCTTTTGGGAAAACGTCTTATCACAATGTGAGCACTTGTATGGCTTTTCCCCTGTGTGAGTTCGAATGTGATGAGTTAAAATAGCTTTTTTGGTAAACGTTTTATTACAAAATGTACACTTGTGTGGTCTTTCTCCTGTATGAGTCCGCATGTGTATTTTTAAGTCTCCATTATACCTGTATGTCTTCCCACACTGTGAACATATGTATGGTCTCTCTCCAGTGTGTGATCGAAGGTGGCAAGTTAATTCAGTTTTTTCGATAAATGTACTATCACAAAACATACATTTGTATAGTCTTTCTCCCTTGTGCATTCGGATGTGTGTGTTTAAATGTCTTTTTGTGTGTATGTCTTTTCACATTTTGAAACTGTGTATGGCCTTTCTTCAATGTGGACTTGAAGGTGCAGTTCTAATTGGCTTTTTCTGTGAAACGTTTTTCCACAATGTTCACACAGGTAAGAACTCACCCTTGTACAATCAGTCATGTCTCCATTTGAAGAAGTCTGTTTACCCTGAGTTGTGCCACACTCAGAAATGTTTACCTCACCCAAATCATCAGGTATCATGTCAATATCCACTCCAATATGACCCTCTGCAGTTATTTTGCACCTTTCTTCTATTTCATTTTTCAACATTTCTATTTTTTCAAAGCTGTCCCCAGTTTGCTCTCTATTGGTAGTTGCTTCATCACTGTGGTGTGACACTTGGTCACAGTCCTCTTTCTGTGTACTCGTTTTGTACCTGCGAGAACTCCCTTTTTTAGTAGTTGCTCGTTCATTGTCAGTGTAACTGTGTGTCTTGTCCCATGTATGAGCTTGTCTGTGGCTGTGCAAGTTATATTTTACACTGAGAGTCTTCTTAAAGTCAGAGCAACTAAATGGGTCTTGCTTTTCATGTGTTTCCCTGTGTCTGTCAACGTCAAGTTTCCTTTGGAAGCTTCTTCCACAGTCCGGGCATGTGTATGGATTGTTATCTGTGTGACCTGGCCTATGCTCTTCAACATCATATGTTTTACTGACTGTTTTCCCACTGTCATCACACACATTTCTCTTTTGTGATGTGTGCTTTAGGGGTGGACTGTTGCCAGCGGTGTTTTGTTCAGTGACTTCTCCACTGTCAGGAATCCTTTCCAGGTTGACCTGCCCTCTACCCTCTGATGATTGACTGGATGATGTACACATTTCACAGAGGTATGATTCTAAACCGGAGTGCTGTTGATAAGTAACTTTACAGATAACATCTTCTCCACATTTTGAGCATGCATATTGTTTGTGTTGTATGTGTATAGTCCCTGGTGGCTTTCTTTCAGCTGTGTCACAGTCATCTTTTGTAATGTGAATATAATCAGTTCTGTTGTGTCCAAATATGACTTCTTTGTTTGTATCTGTCCTGTGTAAAAATATTTTTATATGGTTTTGTATCTCTTCAACACCAAGCCTGTCTATAAAGCCTCTTGAGAACAGGGAGTTGTGAACACTTATAGTGAATTCACATGTGTTCTTGATCAGTCTGACTTCACCTGGGAAAGAAACACCTGTAGGAAGGATCTCATATTTATCAGGAGAAGTGATGTTTTCTTTTGTATCATGAATATCTGCATGGTTGCTGTAGTTACACGTACAGGCAGCGTTAACATGTCCACTATTTTCTTCTGCAGTGTCCCAGTACACAGTGGGTTCCTGTTTGCACTGAATATTCTCATAGTGTCTAGTCGTTGGTTCTTGGAATCCACTTGTCTCAGGCAGGTCGTGGGCATGTTCAGTCACAACATCTCTGTTAACAGCTGTGCTGGTCTGTGCTGAAGTGTCTTCTTGTTTAATGTCGTATCTGCTAAGCTCCTCTGGTTCATCTTCAAGAACTGAAGTCATCTACATCAGCAAAAAGTTATGATCATTAATAGAATTAAGGTGACAGGTCTTTGTTTTGTTCTATTTATGTTTAAGATGTTTGTATGTGTCCTGTGTTTATTTGAGATTTAGTGACATGCAGAAGGCTGTTTTGTTTCTCCTGTTCCTCCATACTTTTTTGTTTACCAAAGATGTCAAATCCTTCAAAACAATGAGCAAGTAGCATAAGCCTTGTTGATAGTATGTTGCATATTGCATTCACTATCTGCCCATGTGGTTTTGAATCCCGTTTAAACTGATTTTTATCATATAGTTAACCTTATGA
>CM054168.1:35565841-35597452 GCA_028751875.1 Rapana venosa
GTATGGCTTTCTCCTGTGTGGGTTCGAATGTCGTGATAAACGGATTTAAAGGAAAATTTGCTTTATGACAGTATGTGCACTTGTTGGTTTTTCTCCTGTGTGAGTTCTAATGTGGTCAGTTAAATATTGCTTTTTTGCAAAAGTTTTTTTCACAATGTGTGCCACTTGTATGGCTTTTTCCCTGTGGGGGTTTTCTAATGTGGTCAGTTAAACACGCTGCTGGAAAAACGTCTTATCACAATGTGTGCACTTGTGTGACTTTTTTTCCTGTGGGGGTTTTATTGTGTCGATTAAACTAATTTATAGGTAAATTTTTTTATGACAATACGTGCAGTTGTATGGACTTTCTCCTCTATGGATCGCAAATGTTATTTGAATTGGTTGTCATGCTTTATGTCTTCCCACACTGTGAACATATGTATGGTCTTCCTCCAGTGTGTGATCGAATATGAATAACTAATTGATATTTTGTTCTAAATGCACTATCACAAAACGTACATTTGTGGGGGGTTTCTCCAGTGTGGGTTCGCAGATGTATTTTTAATTGTTGCTTATTTTTGTATGACTTTTCACATTCAGAACACTTGTATGATCTTTCTTCTGTGTGGACTTGAAGGTGCTGTTTTTGATGACTTTTTCTATCAAACCCGTTTCCACAGTGTTCACACAGAAAATATTGTTTCTGTGTACAAACATTGGTGCCTCCTTTTGAGGAAAACTGATTAGCCTTACACGTGCCACAGTCATAATTTTTAACTTCACCCAAATCATCAGGTATCAAGGTGTCATTGTCTACCAAGGTATGATGCTGTTCAGTTATGTTGCACCTTTCTTTTATTTTGTCTTTCAATGTTTCTATTCTATCAAAGTTGTTCCCTGTTGGCTCTCTATTGGTCGTTGCTTTAGCATGCTGATTATGAAAACATTTACAAATAAAATCTTCTCCACAATCTATGCATGCTTTTTGCTTGTGTTGTATCTGTATAGTTTCGTTTGGGTTTTTTTCAGCTGTGTCACAGTCGTTTTTTGTAATGTGACTATAATCAATTATGTTGTGCTCAGATATGTCTTCTTTGTTTTTATTTGTACTGTGTAAAAATCTATTTATATTATTATGTATCTCTTCAACACTAAGCCTGTCTATAACACCGCTTGAGAACAGAGACTCGTGAACACACACAGTAAATTCGCATGTGTCCTTCATCAGTTTGCCTGCACCTGGGAAAGAAACACCTGTATGAAGGATCACATATTCATCAGGAGCAGGGATGGTTTCTCTTGTATCATGAACATCTGCATGGTCGTTACAGTTACACGTACAGGCAGCGTCAACATGTCCGCTATTTTCTTCTGCAGTGTCCCAGTACACAGTGGGTTCCTGCTTGCACTGAATGTTCTCATAGTGTCCAGTTGTTTGCTCTTGGAATCCACTTCTCTCAGGCAGGTCTTGAGCATGTCCATGTTCAGTCACAACATCTCTGTTGAAAGCTGTTTTGGTCTGTGCTGAAGTGTCCTCTTTCTTTATTTCATATCTGCTAAGTTGCCCTGGTTCATCTTCCAGAACTGAAGTCATCTGCATCAGTAAAAAGTTATGATAATTACTAGGATTAAGGTGACAGGGCTTTGTTTTGTTCTATAGCTGTTTGAATTTTGAGTGTGTCCTGTATTTGTTTGAGATTTAGTGACATGGAGAAGGCTGATGTTTGTTTCAACTGTTCCTTCATACTTTTTTGTTTACCAAAGATGCTAAATCCTTAAAAACAAAAAGCGTGGCAATAGTCTAATTAACATAATGTTGAATATTGCATTCACTATCTGCCCATGTGGTTTTGAGTCCCGCTTTAAACGGATTTGTATCATGGAGTAAACCTTAGTGCTGAATCAACCCCTCAAAAAACCTTATGGATGAGACTATAAACTCAGGCTGATGTGTAAATGAACACAAACTTCTTGTTCACACGTTAACATATGTTCCTTTCTCTTTGAGAAGTCACTGTGTGGCATTAGGGATAGAAAAAATATGACAATGCTGCATACATAGGTGGCCTGCATACAAAAAAGCACTTGCCTGTTTTTTTCCACTATCCTAGAAAAACAAATTCACAAAATAAAATAAAAAGTAAATACTTAGCATTGTGCATATTGTTTTGGCTCTCTCGCTCTCTACAACACGTTTGTATCGCTCTTTGTCTATCAATATGTTACATTCTCATCTAAAGAAAAATGGATAAACAATGAATCTTAGCAATACTCACTAGAACAACATTGTCACTGCACATCTTCAACCAAGAAATATTCCTAACAGGTGGTGCTTTTAGACTTTCCCGGCTGTGTGTATGTAATGATATGAACATCAACAGTAACAACAATTGTAAAATGTCAATAACTCAAAAAACGCCACTCCCCCCCTTCCCTCCTCCATCTTATGCATCTGTAATAGAGCATTATCAGCAACCACTCCCTGTCATTCATAAACGATCATGTCTTGATTAACTTAAATAGTCCGGCCGTTAAATGCTGATGAGTAAATATAATCACAGTATGTTTTATATACACGGATATGATTTGAAATCCGTACACACATACAATGCTTAAAATAACATGTGCATGGTAGTCTGCAAGCACGTTTTAATGTTGGATTGTGCTATAAACAGTGTTGTAATCATATTTCATATAAATCATATTTTCTGATATGCTATACTATAATTATACATAATAATAGTAATAAGTGTGTGTTTTATGGTGTATGTTGATGTGTGTGTAGATTGTGTTGTGTTGTGTGAAGTTGGATGTGTTTGTGTGCGTTGGGTGTTCAGGCACACTGAATGTGTGCGCAATGTAGTGTGGATTGTCCCTTGTGTTGTCTAAAATTAACTATATGGCCATACTTTGTTCCCAAAGTAGGTCTCCCGCTCATCTCTTTCTCTGTCTCAACATCTTCTCCCTCCTCTTCTAAACTATCTGCTCTCTCTCTCTTCTCTGTCTTCTTCTGGACTCGTGGTGATCTCCTTTTGAGATAGCAGGAAGATGATTTGCTGTCAACTAGTTTACCTGAAAAATAGATTTACCCAAACCATGCCCCTTTCGGTTTACCAACAAGTTGAAAGTTACCTTGGTGTTTGTCCAAAAAAATACCCATTTTTTGGGGGAAAACGGGGAAAGTGCGACAGCACGGTTTGCTACGACTGAAAGCCACCCCAGCCAAAAAAACGCAACAGGGCGAAACAGCCCCCCGTATCTCCCACAGAACCGTAGGAACCGCCAAAAATTTTCCAGAGAAAAATTTGGGACAAGAGGGGAAAAGGCGCACTGGGAAAGAAGAATTGGGGGCAAGGAAATTTTGTAACAGGGAAATTCACCATGTTTTTTGTCCCCAATTCCCTTAAAGCTTGCTGTGCACACACTGCCAACCCCCTTCCCCCCAACACCCCCAGTTGCAAGAATACGCCGTGAAATCCGTCGTTCACCAAACTTGTCAAAGAGTCAGAGAATGAAAAGATGCGACGGGAAAGTGGCTTTGACCTTTTCCCATGGTTTACAAAAGGAAACCAGGACTGTGAGATCCCCTGGCAAAGTTCAGCAAGTTGGGGAATAGTGCCCACTCATCAAGGGAATGTGGTAAAGACCCATAGATCTTTGAAGGAAGTAAGGGGCACCCTAAAACCAAAACTTTAGTAAAGGTGTTCAGTAGTAAGCGGGGATCCGGAAACTTTGGGATGTGAAACAGACGATTTTTTTTTTCGTTTTAAATGGACTGCTGCTATGACCACCCCCATTTGTTTTGGGGTTTTGAAAAAAACACCAGGTATGACCCAAAAAGAAATCCCGGTTTACCAATTGAAGCTGTGGGGCCTGGGCCCCGGGAAAATGAAAATAAATCAGTGGGACTTCATAATGCTTAATAGTGGCGCAGTTGATTCTTGCTTGGATAATCCGCGCGGGGCGCGTGTGTGTGTTTTTATGGGCGTGCGTGCGTGCGGGTGCGTGGTGGTGGTGTGTTGTGGTGTGTTTTTGCTGTGTCCGCGGGTGTAGGTGTGTGTGGTGATGTGGTGTGATTTTTGATGTTTGTGTTGTGTTTGTGGATGAGTTAAAGCGGTGTGTGTTTATGTGGGAGGGTGTATATGGTCTGTGTGTGTTTTTGGGGCGTCGTGCAAAAGCGAGAGCGGCTGTAGGCACGCCCCCTGAATTGTCCGAGTTTTTCACGGCTTTTAACAAGTGCACAAAATGAAAAAAAGGGGGAAGAAGAGACATTGTGACCTAGTTTTTTGTTTCGACCCTTTTTTTTAAGATGTTGATTTTAAAATTTTTCGTTTCGTGGAAATCTCCCCTTTCCATTTCTCTTTTCAAATTTTAGGGGGAAAAATTGGTTTTAATCTGTCCATAACCATGTTAGGAATCCATGCCATGATGGCGTTTGGGGAACAATTTAGTTCTCGGGATAAAATATGTTTTGTGCCCAGCCCCCCTCCCTCCTGCCCCTCTGTGACTCTTCTGCTTTCTCCTTTGCTATCTCCTACTGATTGCTCTCTCTTCTGATGTGCTGCTCCTGACTCTGCTTCTGATTCTTGCCTGCTTCGCTCCTGTATCTCCCTCTGCTGCTGCTGCTGCTGACTCCCTGATCTCCCCCTACTGACCGCCTGATCCTGGACTCCCCCTGAACTTGCCCTGACCCTCCTCTCTGACTGCTCTTTGACTGATTTCTTGCTGTGTTCTTATTCCTCTTGTTATGTCTGTCTAGTCTTTATCTGCTGCTCTGATGTCTGCCTCTGATCCCCCCTTCTGCTGGCATCCTCTCCTTTGTTTTCCTGTCTTGTGCTGTCTTCCTGTTTCCTGGCTGATCCTTTTGACTTGACACTGTTCTGCTTCTGGCTCCTTTTCTCTGATATGTGTCCCTTCTTCCCTGCCCCCCTGAGATGATACACTGTGCTCTGATCTTCTGTTCCATCATTCTGCCTGTGTACTTCCTGTCCTCTCCCCCTGCTCGCTCCTGCTCCCTGCTGACTCTGCCTCTACGTCCATCTGCTCCTCCCTGTACCTTGCTCTGTAACCTCCCTGGCTGGCCTTGCCCCAATACCCTCTGATCATGCTTCCCCTCTTGATTGCGCTTGCTGATGACATCCCTGATCTTGATACACTACTGTCCACCCCTGCCCCCCTCTCCTCCGCTGTCCTACTGAATTCCCTGACTGGGTGCTCTTGTGTGCTGATATCCCTTCTGATTGCGCCTGGCCTGCTGATGCCACTGTGACTTCTCCTTCTGTTTTCGCTCTCCCCCTCTCATTCTTGGTCCTCTTGTCTTGCTCTGATTCTTGCTTGGTGTCGTGTCCTTGATCTTTTCGACTACTTCCTTCCATGCTGATTGCTGTGTGCCTGCTTGTTCCTGCACTCCCTCCCTCTCTGCCCTGACCCTGTACCCTACCTGATGGCTTGAAATCATTAAATAAGAGTGCTTGTGTTACACTTGTTGGATGTTTTTATACATTTTTTTTTTCATCCGATAGTGCAAAAGTCAATCGTTTTTATACATATGTGAGTGCATTTTAATTTTTATTCTGAATTTTATATCTTGTTTAAAAATCTGAACACACATTTGTGTGCAAGTGTGCACGACCGTGCACACATACACAAACACAGACACACACATGCACAAACCCACTCATGCACGCGCGCGCACACACACACACACACACCTACACACCCAAGGTCCCGTGTGTGAATGCAGGCAGAACATTTTACGAACACGTTAAAACCTGTTCCCTTTTTCGGAAGAGTAGGCCATTGTGTGCGGGTAGGAACGAATCCCCAAATATGCAAAACGCATACACATGGGGATTGGATGCAAAACAAGCACACCATATGCTTAATCTTTATCCTTGAATAATGAATAAAACACCGATGCCAAACACACTCGCCCGCACAACGCGCGCACACACCACATATGACACAGCAAATCTATTTATATATATAGGGACAGAAAAAGAAAGAAACAGGTTAGAAACAGATAATTACCTTTGCCATCTTTCACAATGACTTTAATCACTATCTGGTCAGTAGGACTACACACCCAGCTCTTAAGATATCGTAAACTGTGCTCAGATATCTGCAGAGAAACAGTGTGCTCAGTATTCTAGGTCAGTGAACACTCTTCTCGTGCTGCACGTGCTCCAACTTTGGTCGTGGTGGAAGTAAAGGAGCTTGAAGAAAGTTAACATAATTTGTTCATTCTTTGTTAGCTGTTCATATTCATTTTTATGAATAACTGCACTGTTCATATTTCAGCTACCTGGTGTATTACTTCTTTCCATCTGTCTAGCAAGCTTGCTGTCATGCTAATTGCATTTCTTTTTGTGGTGTGTGTGTGTGTTTGTGTGCAATGGTTCAGGTCAGGACTCCCTCTGCTACTGGTAACCATGTAACCCAGTACCCAACCTGCCCACTTGTGGGGAGTTAGACCCAATCAAAATCCGACCAGGGGAGGTTTGATTTGCCCAAGATACACCATGACAAAGACATCCAGAATTTCCATACCGGATCGAGTTGTCGCCAGGTTTACCAAGGACAGCGCCTTTGTTGCTATCAGGACAGAGGTCGAAAGCTATTACTACTGATGTAAAACACAGCAAAATCCGTGCCAGATCAAACAACTATCATTGGCACATGCAATGTCGACACTAAGAGCTGCAGGGCAAAGTGGAAGAAACTGTCACATGAGATGTCAAGAATCAATGGCACATCCTTGGGCTCTGCGAGTAAGGTGGAAACATGTGGGAGGAACAACGACCCAGGAAGGACCACAAATTATACTGCAGATAAAAAAAACAGGATAAAACACGATAACACGGTGTGGGGTTTCTTGTTCACAAAGACACCGTGAAACCGTCATGGCTGTCAATTCAGCCTGTCTCCAGCAGATCTTATTACCATCGCCTTGAGAGCAACCCCTTTAATTTAAAGAAACTGTTGATGACCAGCTAACAAAAGAGTTTATTCTGAATCAAACTCCCAAAAAGACTTCCTTGTTGTGCAAGGTGGACTGGAACGCCAAGGTAGGAGAAAATGCTTGGAAAGATTGGGAGGGCGTTGTGGGCCACAATTTTGCAATAATCATTCCCAATGTAAGAGGCTTGGGCTCCTCCATGGAGTTTGCCTAGTAACAACCACCTCAGTAAGTGAATACACTGGGCCCACACAAGAAAATCCAGATAATGGACATGGCTTAGCCCAAAGGGAGAAACGACCACAACCATAGAGTTTATATTCATGGTGAAAGACGGTTTTGTCTATCGTTATTATCACCATACACGAAGTTTCCAGGAGGCAGACTTTGGGAGTGATCAGGATCTTGTGATGATGACTTTTCAAACTACGTCTAAAAGAAAATCCACAAGGAGGAACCAACATTCAGATCAATATTTGACATAGAGAAGCGAAGGACCCAGAGGTAGTTAGAATTTTTTCAAGGCCAGGTTAGGTGGAATGTTTGCACACTCACTGTGATAGACTCAGGACATGATACACTGGGACGAATAGTTTCAATAAGCAGTGAATGAAAACAGCTAGCGAGCATTCTGGCAACACACGACCAGTCAAAAAAAACCATGGGTCACACTAACATCCTACAACTATGCGGACAAGCGTAGATGAGTTGAAGAAAAAGAAAAATGAAACAAAAGTAGTAGCAGAAAAATTATAAGACAGTCAACAAAAGAATCAGGAAAGTCCATTGATTGGAGGCAAATGAGAGATGGATCGGTTAAACAGTAACTGTCTTGAAGAGGAACATCATGAAAACATAGCAAGAAAGTATTATCAGCTGGTGCAAGACTGATCTAGCACAATTACAGGAAAAGGTTTCACAATCCAATGTCAAAATGGGAAGTGTCTCACTACGCAAGGATATTTTTTTTCTGTGAAACAGATGGACAGAATACTGTCCGACCTGTATAATATAGAACCGCAGGAGATCATGAAGTCGTTAATGTACCCGCAAGCTAAGACACAGACAGTCACCCTATTCCTCCGCGAACAAGAAAGAAGTGGTAGGAAACAGCAGTCTGTTCGCTGAAAAAAGGAAGGGAAGTCAGCCAGGGGGCTGACAACATTCCAGCCTGAGGTTTGGTTCAAGCTGGAGGGGAAGCCTAGACCAGCGCCCTACTTAATTCTGCAACAAGATCTGTCAGAGTGGGAAAATGGCCCTACCACCAATGGACAGTCACTCATCATTACCACTCCCCAAGAAAGGAAGATCTACAACATTCGCCTTAATTACCGCGCACAATCAGCTTCATATGGCCAACCAAAGCCCATGGTCATGCTGCAGATATTATTGAATAGACTGAAGCACACGCAGAGACCATATTTGCTGAGAAACAAGCAGGTTTCAGAGCAGGGCGCAGCACAACAGAACAAATATTCAACCTCTGATTACTATGTGAGCGGTACTTTTCAACATCAACAAGTTCTTATACCATGTATTTTAGATTTTAAGAAGGCATTTGACAGGGTGTGGGATGCAGCTTTGTGGGCAACCATGAATTTGTACAGCTTCAATGCAAACCTGATCAGAGTCATACAACAGCTGTACAGCGAGGCCACCACGTGCAGCTGTACTACAAGAACAACATTGTGAGGAATGATTTCAAACAAACAGTTGTGAGTAAGGCAGGGCTTGTCTACTCTCAACCACTCTTTTCATAACATCTTCATTGAGAGATTCATGGCTGTTGCACTGGAACAATTCATGAAGGATCGTCAGCATTGGTGGAAGAACGATCACAAACCTATGCCTTCGCAGTATGACATTGATGGATTAGCAGGATCGAAAGAAAAAGAGCTTGCCAGCCCACAGACGCATGAATAAGGCCTCCAAAACATACGCATGGAACTCAGTGCAGAGAAGACCAACTGATGGACTAATATCTCCAACGGATTAGCTCTGATATCATGGTTAATGACCAGAAGCTGGAAAACAGTTCAAAAGCTTCAAGTACTGGGCGAGCCATTGTATCAGTCCGGGATCCATGCCAGAAGTAGTATGCAGGGACTAGCACAGACAATAATAGCACAGTCAAAACTAAAACACATTGAGAGTTAAAAATATCTCGTAGACACTTATTCCCAAGATCAAGACTATTGCGCTCCCTTGTCATATCATATTTCTTTATGCCTGTAAATCATGGACCCGGACTGAGATTTGGAGTGAAGAATACAGTCGGTGATCGAGATTAGATGCTTTCGGAGTCAAGTCTAAAGTCATGTAAAAGTCAAAGTAATAACACTTTTAATATCCCATGAAGGCAATTACAATACAGACAGGCAGATTGTATCATCAAATTATTCAAAGACACAAAAGATATATTTCATATTGTTTTCAAATAAAAGTCACACACACACACACACACACACAACACCAAACACACGCGGCCGCGTGCGCACACACACGCAAACAACGCCCTCCGCACGCACAACATCAATTGTGAACACAATTTTAAAACCCTTTGAATAGAATACATAGAAAAACTTATTTTGACGCACGCATATTACGCAGCACGTTACCCACACGCACGTCACGTGTGTGTGCGAACACCGCCCAAGCACCACCCACACCATACACCATTATATGGAATTTCAATGTTTTAAGACAGTTGATAGAACACAGATTATTTCACTCACCCAGCACCACACCCACACACACACACACGCAATTATGTATTGATCTACACTCTTAACAAGTGATAATCAGGCAGTTAATTAAGAGAAATGTAAAACTAGGTAGCTCAACATCATTGTGAATTCAGAATTCGAATGCTTACTGGCACAAAGAATTCTTTTTCTGTTTGTTTTGCTGATGGGGACAATAAAACGGCGTTCCGAAGGCAACATTTGAAAATTCTGGGAACAAAGCCATGGGAAGGATCAGCCAAAATGGACTGTGGCTTGCGTACATGCTGCTGATTGCAGAAACGACATGTGATCTCTTTGTTCTGTTCCAATTATTTTTGAGCAGATTCTTACAATTATCTTGCAGGCCATTCTTGTTTTTAACAATAGGTTATTTGTACCAACAATGAAACAAAAACTTAGAACACTCTTTTTTTGTAGACTTGTAAAACTAGGAAGGATCATTTTTGTCTACAAAAAATGAGTTCAGTTTCCTCAAATACAACAGGGACGTTGTTGTCCCTTTTTGACAATACGTCTGATGTTACGTCCTAGTTTAACTTGTGGTCAAAAACAAGGTTCCCAGATACTTATAGTTCAAAACGGTTTTTTCAAAACCTCTTGATTATGGATAATAATATTCTTTGGAGTAGCCCTGATCTTCTGAAGTCGATAGCAGGTCTTTAGTTTTTAGAACATTTAGCCTCCAGATAGGCTCGACACAACAGTGTACGAACTCCGCGTGGGGTCTGGGACCGTGGTCTAAGAATGATCGGATAAGAGGGGATAAAAGAGCACTATCGTCTGCAACTTTACCAGAAAGGATTTCATTTGTTGCTTCTGCAATCATCCTGTTGTAATTGAATGTACAGAAGTGGTGAGAGGAACGCAACCCTGCGGAGAACCAGTGAGGTAATGCTAACCGAAGTAGATATTTTGTTGGCCAAAACACGCGGTGTAGGTTGGTTTAAAAATTCAATAGCCAACGAACAAGTTGTTTGTCTACGTCAAATTTTGAAATTATTTTGTTAACCAGAAGTGGAGCCTGCATTGTATGAAAGCTGAACTAAAGTAAGCGAACTTATTTGCATGAGGTCTGTGTTTCCAAGTGGATATTCAACTTTGTTCAAATGAGTAGTTTGGCTCTTCGACCACCACCTTCGAGACCTGTATACAATTGAGTGGGTCAAGGTTTTCTCATGTAGAGTAAGATATTGATAGATTTTACGATTCTTATCACAGCGTTTTCATCACAAGAGATGTGAGAGCTACAGGTCCTAAAATCGTTAGGACGAGAAGGATTGTGTTTCTTTGGAAGAGGTATTACTTTGGAAGTTTTACCAAATAACAAGGAATCTGACAAGTATCCAGTGAGGCCTGGAACAGGGTTGAAGGACATGGGAAGCTCAGTATGCGCTGATTTTCAGGGTTCTTCAAAAATACCATACTGGTCCGGGATTTGTTAATATTTATTGCCGTTAATTGCTTACAGATAAATTTATTCATCAACAATGGACGCTAGTCTCAGCCAACTCTTGGGATTGCTTCTGGATCATTTATTCATCTGAGAAATCTTGCTTTTCAAAGAGCAGTAAAAAAATGCGTTTAGATGTCTGGTAAGTGTTGTTATCACATACTCCCTGCAAACTGATCTTTGACCTTGTTGGACACACATACCATATTTACTGCAGAAATATTTTTGATTACCCTGCATGCAGCACGAAAAATTGTTCCTCGCAAACTTGTCTTCAATCTTATTTTATATAAAACGTCTGGCCCGTGCAACAGCTGCTTTGACTTCTTTTTTTACTTCCTTCATTTTGTTGTTCTGTGCTGTGTAAAATACTACTTTCTTTTTGTTTAAAAACACGTTCAGTTCCTTTGTAAACCCAAGGCTTGTTATTTTGGGGTAAATGGTTATCTCCTTAGTTGGAATGACTCATACTAACACAAAATGAAATATGGGCTTGCTGCTGGTGCCTAGCGTGTACAGTGTATATTGATGACTGTTTTTATTGCTGCTTTTTAGATGCTGTTCTGTCTTGGTTCATCAGCATTAGCAGTCCCTTGACCTCACTGGTTCCTTTAGAGAGGGGGGTGAGGGTGGAGAGACGCCCTTGGTCAGGCCGTTTGGACTCCTAACAGGTCTGTCCTTCAGCCTGAATGCGCTACACTGCCACGTCAGGGCCTGTCCAGTCTCTGATGTTCTGCATCCAGTCCTTCATTCTGTCACTGAGTGTTGCTCCTTGTTTTGTTTTCTGTGTTCCTTTGCTGTGTTCTGAGGTTCACCTATGGTAAGTGCTTTACTCATGTGACCATGTTTCCCCACATTAAGGTGAGAAAGAACTCAGACCTTCACGTTTTGCAAAATAGCCATTATTACAATATTAATCATGGGTTTGCAGTTTCTTAAGAAAGGAAAGGTGTGTTTTCTGTTCTACTGGCATGAAATGGCATACATGTTTCAAAGGCTGGAAGATTACTTAAGATGTGGGCAAAAGCTTTCTAGCATGGTTTTACCCAAGGACCTTAGTTCACAGGAACGCTTTGTCAGGATCTTGCAAGAATCAGAAACAGAAGTTGACGTTGAGCCTGGGGGGGGGGGGGGGGGAGGGGGAGGGGTGGGAGGGGGGGCCACTTCAGTGGAAGTGGCTGGGTGTGTTGTCAAGTGCAAGGCTTTAGTTCACAAGTGCAAATGCCTAACAACTGGGCTAGCCCGTCCTCAAAGACTGTTTCAAATCGTGAATTCATGCTGTACTTGGGCTGTGTCCTTTACTTATTCACATGTCTTCATTTCATTCTTATATCCTTGTGTATCATTTGATCTGTATTGCCACGGCTTGCAGAATGATCTATGAAAAAGTGTGAAATAGAAATATGTTTTATACAATAACTTGTGCTGTGCTCTATTACTCACCTGTCCACTTGCATCATGTTTATTATATCCCAGAGTGGTCACAGTGGATGGAAGTGCGTGTTCTGCAGGAGAATTCACTGTTCCAGTTTGCTTTAGTGTGGCCAGTTTCCTATGGCAGCGTCACTTTGCCTCAACGGCCGTCATAGTGGGTTCTGGCATCCTTTCCCTGTTGTCAAACTGTTTCTCAGGCAGGTAGCTGACAAGTTCGTTTCCATTGATTGACATGTTGCCTAATTGACTCCAGGCCACAGACTCTGCAGCTTTCTTTCACCTGTGCTGAGTACACCTGCGATTTGTGAATGAAAAGTCTTGGTAGCTAAGTTTACCTGGGAAAAAGATAAATATGGTTGGAAAGAGAAGTGCATTGTTTTCTTGAATACTTTTTCAGCAATTTTAACACGAAATACATTTCGTCACGAACAAGCAATAAAACAAGTGATTCTGATTCATCCCCCCCCCCCCCCCCACCACCTCCCCCACCCAACTCTACATTTATCATCTAGAGTCATCCAATTAACCAATGGTGAAATTTTTGGCATATGTGATCATTTGTCCACCATTTAGATATAGCAGTTGTGGTTTTTTTTTTTTTTACTTCAGGCAAGATATATATATATATAATATTTATTATATTTTATCTATATCTGAGACAAAAACGTGAGATGAACAGTGCAGGTAACCAGTTACAACTTCATTACTAATTATATAACTAATTTTTGTCCCAAGATTAAAAAAAATAATAATAATAAAAGAGGTCACTACAGGTCTATTAACTTTGAAGGCAGCATTAGGGGAATATTTGAGTAAGGACCATGCCTTTGGCCTGGACATGACTCGAGTTTCGGCTCCTGGTTGTGATGCACTCTTCAGAGGTCCCGGCACTATTTGAAACCTCACTCATCCTTTGTGTAGGTAACAGGCAAGACACCCTCCAGAATTTACATGTATCTATTGCACCCTAAGAATAAATAAAAATTTGATTATGGCCTACACTGCTGCACAGCGAAAGATGAAAAAACATGAGAGAGAAGAAAACTATACGAATATAATAGTGGTTGAAAATTTTTAAAATAAATTTAAAATGTATGAAATAAGTGGCTTACAAATCTTTGTGCCTATGTCCTTTGGGGATCCTTTTCTCTATTTAAAAGGTTGCAAGGGAGATCATACAGTCTGTGTCCAGCAATGGCGTCAATTTTTAGTGGATAGCAATGTTAACCCGAACATTGTCATAACATTTGAAAGTTGACACAGGCAGAAGAAGCTTGAAAGATAGACGCCCTTTTCTTGGATCTCTAGAAGAGATGCTATGTCCCCACTTGACCAAAATAATATAAAACTGAGACAAAAGAGTGAGGAAAAAACAAGTGAGGTAACCAGTTACAACTTCTTTCTCATATAAAAATAAATTTTTGTCCAAGATTCGATAAAAAAAAAAAATAAGAAAGAGGTCACTACAGGGTTAAAACTTTGAACGGCAGCATTAGGGGATATTTGAGTTATGGACCATGACTTTGGCATGACCCTGATCGAGTTTCGGCTCTGGTTGATCATCTTCAGATGTCCGGCAATATTTGAAAACCTCACTCATCCTTTGTGGTTGTAGGTTCAAACAGCAGGGGACACCCTCCAGTATTTACAAGTATCTATTTGCACACCCTTAGAATAAAGGTGATATTTTTTTGGCCTACCACTGCTGCCAGATATACATTTATTTTTCTTTATATTTATAAATATATGTGTGTGTGTGTGTGTGTGTGTGTGTAGTGTGTTTGTATTGTATGCTTGTATGTTTGTAGGTCTTTTATATTTGTATGGTTATGTATGTATGTATGTTGATCATCAAAGACGTACACTCTGTCTCGATTTCACTATATATTTTTTCATTACTAGACAATGGGAAACTGGCTTAGAAGCTGCTAGGGTTTGCATTGCTCTTCGTTCAGACATTAAAGTAACCTTGATTCTTGAGTCTTAGTTTATTTCGATATCTGGAAATCACACACTAATTAGTGGAGAAAGAAGGAAAGAACATATAAACGAGTCAGAAAAGTCAACGATGGCAAAGAGATTCGGTCAGACGAGGAACAAAACAGAACGTTATACCTTCCTCCATCTTGCTGTCACAGCATTGCACAGTAACTGACAGTGGGCCACACACTGACCTCTAAATTGCAACTGACCTGTGGCTCAACGTTCTGAATGAGTTTGTAGGGGTACTCTGTTTTATTTGATTTGAAGAAAATGCACGTGCTACCAGTCCTGTTTTTTTAAAATATTCTCTCTGTCTCTCTGTTCCTCTGTATCTGCGTTTGTTTTTGTTCTTTGTCTCTGTCTGTCGGTGTGTCTGTTGTGTCAAGGTCTCTATGGCTGTCTGCTCATTGTCTGTCTCTCATTGTTGTCTGTCTGTTTGTCTATCTGCTGTCTGTCTCACTCTCTCTCTCTCTCTCTCTCTCTCTCTCTCTCTCTCTCTATCTCTCTCTTTCTCTTTCACCCGACTTATCCCTTTTCTCTCTAGAGAGTGGACAGTTGCATAAGGGGAACAAGAAAGAGAGAAGGAAAGAGACAAAGAAAGGAAGAAAGAAACGAGAGGACAGAGGACATATGAAAGAAACGCAAGGACTCCGTGGGTATAAATAGGAGACAGTAAACAACAACCGGAGACAGACAGGCAGGCTTACAGACAACATATACTTAAGCAGGCAGAGAGAGACATTGTAGACAGACAACAGACATACAGACAAACCAGGTTAGAGGGACACACAGACAGACAGAATGCAGGCACACAAGCATTAGCTGACTTGCAGAAGACACACAGACAGATCAAGTGGCAGAGGTCACATACATACACAATGAAAGACAGGCAGACATTCAAACAGGCAAGAAAGAAGAAGAAAGACACACAGACAGACAAACAGGCGGAGAGAAAATATACACAGGCAGGAAACATACCGACAGACAGAAAATTACAGGCTTGCAGACAGACATAACAGGAGCAGATTTACGAGCAGGCCGAGAGACATTATATTCAGATAAGACAGGCAGGCTGACAGACAACAGACAAACAAACAGACAGAGAGACATACAGACAGACAGACAAACAGTCAGCAGATATACAAGCAGGATGAGTGGACATACATACAGACAGACAGCGACATACAGCAGGGTCAGACAGGTATGACAGACAGCAACAGACAGGACATACATACAGACAGCGACAGACAGGACAGACATGCAGACAGACAGACAATACAAAACACCAACAGACAGACAACAGCAGAGAGCATCGACATCCACACTTTACAGACAGCAGACTACACAGGCAGACCAGGGATCAGACAAAAAGACAGGACCATACAGGTAGACAGACTCACAGACAAACAAACAGAGAACAAGGTCTTTTTCTCACAGCCATAACTTCCTCATAATACTAGCATGGTTAAAAAAAAGAAAGGTCAGATGGTTACTTTTTTTGTTTTTTTCTTTTGTGGAAAACCCTGTCTACTCTAGTCAGAATTCCTTCAGATATAGTTCTGGACTGATGTGTGTGTGTGTGTGTGTGTGAACGCGCGCGCTTGCGTGTGTGCATGCGTGTGTGTATTTGTGTGTGTGTGTATGTGCGTGCGTGCGTGGTGCGCCGTGTGTGTGTGTGGTGCTTGTGTTTGTGAGTGTGTGTTGTGCGCAGCGTGCCTATGCGTGCATGCATGGGAGTGCAAGAGAGAAAAATAGATAGAGAGAGAGAACAGAGACAAAGGCAGATAACAGAGGACACAGAGCGTGTACTGAGTGAGAGACAGAGACAAAGTGCACGTACGCGTGAAGCAATGTTGCAAATATATATTCCCTGTAATGTGATTGTTTGTTCATCAACAATTATGATCACAAGGCGTGTTTTGAAAAAGTAAAGTTCATTTAATTGTAGTAACATGATACAGTGGGTTTTTTTACAGGAACATTTCTAAAAAATCTGCCTCACTTCCTCGAACTTGGCTAAAAAGTTTTTTTTTTTTTTAAGTATGATTAAATACCCAAAACCACATATCAAATATGTTATGGCATCATCCATAACTTTTGTTTATTAGTAAAATTTAGTTTTATAGGGTACATCTCTTTATCAGATTGTATAAATCGAGTATAAACTTGACGTCATCTATTGCTAAAGATAATTAAGCCTCCTCTGAATCACCGACTTTTATCACTTAAAGTCTATACGTTTAAAACACAGGTGAACGGTACTTCCAGTTTGGTAATTGTTTAATATTTGCTTTTAATACCACCTAAAATAAAACAACACATCACAATTGCGCACACGCACACAAGCACCTCACACTCAGGTGCACACACACACTTATATACACACGCATGCACACGCACGACACACACACCACACACACACACAAACAAACACTCACACACAAACACACACACCACACACAGGCATGGTAGCTCATTATCTGATCTGCTCTACAACCATTCTATCCAAGCAGACTCAATACCCTGAAAACTATTTCACTACTACTTGAGATGTTTATTTCTAGTATATAAATTAAGTTGTTCCACAATCATGTTTTTTGCTGACAGGTATAGCAAACACTGTGCAGTGGCTTGATTTATTTAACTTATAAACTGAAACATAAACTAGTGTTAAGAAAAGTCAAATGTACTATATTTACAGATAAAGGACATTACTAATAAAACAAAATAAAAATGATATACTGAAATTCCCAAGACCTAACTCATAATAACCATGATTTGGGAAGAAAGCGCCTAATTTATTCCACATCCTTAAATTTGGCAAATGAATGTACATACTTGCCATTTTTTCAGCTGGGTGTATTATCTTGGGGGAAAATATCAAATTCTGCAATTCAGTGAAATACAATAAAACCTCTCAAGTGTATTTATTAAGCAGACTCACTTCACTGTCAAAGAGGTTTTGCTGTTGTTTCACTAATTGTCGCTTGTTCACATAGATAAGGAATGCAGAAATTACTGTATAACAAAAATAGGTCACATTATTATTGTGCTGTTATTGTTGTTGCAAGGATGTCACCTACTCTTTGCACTATATTGTTGTTGTTGTTTTTACAACGTTTTCAGCTGCATCTTGTAGGGGTCTTGTTTACGTGGATTTTTATCAGTTATGTGTGGTACTGCCTGTGTCTGACTGAACTGGATGTTCATCTGGAGCGTTGTTTCGCAGTCTGTTTACTGTGGCCACATGTCTGCATGGGTTGTCTTCGTGTCTGGTTAAAAAAGATTTTTTTTTGAGAATCCCTTTTCACAGATTGTGGGCATTTATAGGGCCACTGTTTTGTGTGAAGGAGCGGTGTGTTCTTTAACTATTTTTCAAGGGAACTTCTTTCACAGACTGTACTAGTGTATGGCTTTTCCCTGTGTGGGTTCTGATTGTGCTTTCTAATTTCTGGGTTTTGATGGGTGAACGACTTATCACATTACTGGCAATGTTGAGTTTTTCTTCAGTGTGCAGTCTTGTGTGCAGATTTAGGACCTCTTTGTGCTTGAATACTGTTTCACAATTGGGACACTTGTATTGTTTTTCTTCTGTGTGGACATCCTTGTGTCGTTTTAAATGATATTTTCTACTGAAGATTTTTTCCACATATGTTTACTTTCGTATAAGATTTTTACCCTTGCGCCTACAGCATGTTCGCATTATTCTGCGGTGTGTCCACTGCTGTACTGTGAATGTTAGCTGTCCTGTAGTGCCAGTTCATAGTGCCCTTGTTCTCAGTGAAGTCAGGGTTGTGTTGTTGAGTCACATCAGTGTTGTAGGGTGGGGTGTTTTGAGGGTGACACTATTCCCAGATACAGAGGGTGTTTTTACTGTGCAGTGATTATATTGGCTTTGGACTGTGAACAGCAGTGCTTTGTTCAATACTTTCTCGGACTGTCAGGAATCATTTCCAGGCTTACATGCTTTGTATGGTCTGATACTGATTTACTGGTATCCTTTTTACAGAAGTATGACTTTAATCCTAAGTGGGCTAAAAGATGTTGTTTATAGGAGAATTTACAAATAAAAGTATCACCAACTTTGAGCAACAAAATTTATGGCTTTATCTGTACTGTTTGTTTTCTTTTTTTTTTAGCTGTGTCTCGGTCAGTTTTTGTTCTGTTTAACACTTGAACCTTGGAAGTGCTAGTGGATTCCTGTTTGCACTGACTGTTATCGACTGTGACCAGTTGCCTGTTCTTGGAATTCACGTGTCTCAGGGAACATCTTGGGCAGGTTCATGTCATTCACAGCATTCTTCCCTGTTGGACAGGCTGTGTTGATCTGTGATGAACATTCCTCTGTCTTGATTTCTGCATTGCTGCGTGTCCGGGTACAATCTTTGTAAACAGAAGGCACCTGGCAAACCAATAGGCTTTAATGGCTTTGCTAAGGAATGGGGTGATTTGGATTGTGGTTCGCTGTTATACATGGTTGGATCATTTCCCAGGTGATTTCTTGGTTATTTCAATGTAAGCAATTGCATTTATTTAATGTTGTGTGCCTACTTCTCTTTCATACACTCAATGGGGGTGGTCGAGGGCGTGGTTGCCCGGTGGTTTGATATGTTCTGTGCATGTGCTGAAGATCTGTGACCTAGATTAAACCCCATTTGAGTTGACTTTTTCCATGGAGTGTTGATACATCAACCTTACCTTCCCCCAACTCTCACTGAATAAAGTCATTGCATGATTTATGAACCAAAGCCCCATGTGAGAATGCTTGCATATTGCCCTGCATCAGGTTAGAAGATGTTCTTCATTTTGGAATAGTAGGTCATATTGTTCTTAAGGTATTGATGAACTTATTCAACGTGGACTACAATAGGCAAGAATGGTTGTAAAAAGACTATATATATATTCTATTCCCTCAAATATTGAGAAAAACAACTAAAATGAAACAAGTTTAATTAGCGAATGAGCAACCACTGTCCATCTTTGCTTTTTAAATTATTTTCCTCTTTTCTTTTTAATGGGTTAAATCATCAACTGAAAAGAAATGAAATAAAAGCATCACTTCCTAGCAAAACATTTAACTTTTACTGCACATCTTCACTCAAGAAACATGCACACAAGATGTTACACTTGCCGTCCTACCACTGTGTGTTTGCAATGATACAAGTATCCAAAGTCAGAGGACATGTAACATGTTCATAACTCAACCCCCCACCACAATCTTGTCCATCTCTGAGAGAGCATTTTCAGCAACCAGTTTCATAAAGGAAAATTGGGTTTATTGATTTAGAAAGGGCTATCAAAAAACCCAATGGTAAAATGTGATGGCTAATTACAATGGCTATGCTTCTAATATACTATGCATGGGCCATCTTGCCGCCCGCTGTTCCCTGTCTGATGCCCCCTGTTTGCCCTTGATTCTCTTGATACGTATTTTCTTGCTCTTGACTTGCTTCTGTGTTGAATACCTCATTGCCTGTCTTACTCTCTCCCTCCTACGCTCCTGACCCTGTCTTGAGTCTTGCTGCCTCTCCCTGATTCTAGACTTTTTGCCTTGATCTCCTACCGTGGCTTCCTTGCGTTCTGTTTGCCTCCCCCCCTTCTGGCCTTTCTCCTTTGCCTGCTCTTGTGCTCTGTGGACATTCTGACTCTCTTGCCTCTGATCCTGCTGTCCTGATGCATCCTCCCCTTCAGCTACTTTGTCTCTCCCCCCTCTCTTGGCTCTTTCCCCCTGCGCCCTGACTGATTCTCCCTCCTGGACTGCCCTTCAGCACTCTCGCTGCTACTGCTTCCTGGCCCTTTCTCTTGCTCTTGGATGCAACTGCTGCCTCTCTGCCTTATTCCTCTGACCCCCCCTGCCTGCTGTCTCTCTGATCACGACGCCCTGATCTGCCCTCTGGTCTTCTTCCCTGCCTGCCTCCCTTGATCTAATCTCTGTCCTTGCCTCTCTCCTGCGCTTGTCCTCTGAACTGGTCCCTCTCTGTTGCTTGTCCCTGGCCTGTCCTGACTCTCTCTGTCTCATGTCCTCTGTCTGACTTGTATCTCCCCTCTCCCATCTGTCTCCCTCCCCCCCTTGGCTGCTCTCTGACCCCATGCTGCCATGACTCTGACTCCTTCTCGCCTCTGCCTCTCTATGAATCTTGCCCTTGATTTTTTGATCCCTTCTTTGTTGTGACTCCTGCTGTTTTGCTCCCTGTGACCCCCCTCTCTGTCTCTCTCTCCCTCCCTGACATGCTACTGCTCTTTGTTGCTGTGATTGTTGCTTATTACCCCTTCCTCCTACTTGATCTGCTGAACTGCTGACCTCCCTCCTGCCCCTCTGTGACTCTTCTGCTTTCTCCTTTGCTATCTCCTACTGATTGCTCTCTCTTCTGATGTGCTGCTCCTGACTCTGCTTCTGATTCTTGCCTGCTTCGCTCCTGTATCTCCCTCTGCTGCTGCTGCTGCTGACTCCCTGATCTCCCCCTACTGACCGCCTGATCCTGGACTCCCCCTGAACTTGCCCTGACCCTCCTCTCTGACTGCTCTTTGACTGATTTCTTGCTGTGTTCTTATTCCTCTTGTTATGTCTGTCTAGTCTTTATCTGCTGCTCTGATGTCTGCCTCTGATCCCCCCTTCTGCTGGCATCCTCTCCTTTGTTTTCCTGTCTTGTGCTGTCTTCCTGTTTCCTGGCTGATCCTTTTGACTTGACACTGTTCTGCTTCTGGCTCCTTTTCTCTGATATGTGTCCCTTCTTCCCTGCCCCCCTGAGATGATACACTGTGCTCTGATCTTCTGTTCCATCATTCTGCCTGTGTACTTCCTGTCCTCTCCCCCTGCTCGCTCCTGCTCCCTGCTGACTCTGCCTCTACGTCCATCTGCTCCTCCCTGTACCTTGCTCTGTAACCTCCCTGGCTGGCCTTGCCCCAATACCCTCTGATCATGCTTCCCCTCTTGATTGCGCTTGCTGATGACATCCCTGATCTTGATACACTACTGTCCACCCCTGCCCCCCTCTCCTCCGCTGTCCTACTGAATTCCCTGACTGGGTGCTCTTGTGTGCTGATATCCCTTCTGATTGCGCCTGGCCTGCTGATGCCACTGTGACTTCTCCTTCTGTTTTCGCTCTCCCCCTCTCATTCTTGGTCCTCTTGTCTTGCTCTGATTCTTGCTTGGTGTCGTGTCCTTGATCTTTTCGACTACTTCCTTCCATGCTGATTGCTGTGTGCCTGCTTGTTCCTGCACTCCCTCCCTCTCTGCCCTGACCCTGTACCCTACCTGATGGCTTGAAATCATTAAATAAGAGTGCTTGTGTTACACTTGTTGGATGTTTTTATACATTTTTTTTTTCATCCGATAGTGCAAAAGTCAATCGTTTTTATACATATGTGAGTGCATTTTAATTTTTATTCTGAATTTTATATCTTGTTTAAAAATCTGAACACACATTTGTGTGCAAGTGTGCACGACCGTGCACACATACACAAACACAGACACACACATGCACAAACCCACTCATGCACGCGCGCGCACACACACACACACACACCTACACACCCAAGGTCCCGTGTGTGAATGCAGGCAGAACATTTTACGAACACGTTAAAACCTGTTCCCTTTTTCGGAAGAGTAGGCCATTGTGTGCGGGTAGGAACGAATCCCCAAATATGCAAAACTGCATACACATGGGGACTGGATGCAAAACAAGCACACCATATGCTTAATCTTTATCCTTGAATAATGAATAAAACACCGATGCCAAACACACTCGCCCGCACAACGCGCGCACACACCACATATGACACAGCAAATCTATTTATATATATAGGGACAGAAAAAGAAAGAAACAGGTTAGAAACAGATAATTACCTTTGCCATCTTTCACAATGACTTTAATCACTATCTGGTCAGTAGACTACACACCCAGCTCTTAAGATATCTTAAACTGTGCTCAGATATCTGCAGAGAAACAGTGTGCTCAGTATTCTAGGTCAGTGAACACTCTTCTCGTGCTGCACGTGCTCCAACTTTGGTCGTGGTGGAAGTAAAGGAGCTTGAAGAAAGTTAACATAATTTGTTCATTCTTTGTTAGCTGTTCATATTCATTTTTATGAATAACTGCACTGTTCATATTTCAGCTACCTGGTGTATTACTTCTTTCCATCTGTCTAGCAAGCTTGCTGACCTGCTAATTGCATTTCTTTTTGTGGTGTGTGTGTGTGTTTGTGTGCAATGGTTCAGGTCAGGACTCCCTCTGCTACTGGTAACCATGTAACCCAGTACCCAACCTGCCCACTTGTGGGGAGTTAGACCCAATCAAAATCCGACCAGGGGAGGTTTGATTTGCCCAAGATACACCATGACAAAGACATCCAGAATTTCCATACCGGATCGAGTTGTCGCCAGGTTTACCAAGGACAGCGCCTTTGTTGCTATCAGGACAGAGGTCGAAAGCTATTACTACTGATGTAAAACACAGCAAAATCCGTGCCAGATCAAACAACTATCATTGGCACATGCAATGTCGACACTAAGAGCTGCAGGGCAAAGTGGAAGAAACTGTCACATGAGATGTCAAGAATCAATGGCACATCCTTGGGCTCTGCGAGTAAGGTGGAAACATGTGGGAGGAACAACGACCCAGGAAGGACCACAAATTATACTGCAGATAAAAAAAACAGGATAAAACACGATAACACGGTGTGGGGTTTCTTGTTCACAAAGACACCGTGAAACCGTCATGGCTGTCAATTCAGCCTGTCTCCAGCAGATCTTATTACCATCGCCTTGAGAGCAACCCCTTTAATTTAAAGAAACTGTTGATGACCAGCTAACAAAAGAGTTTATTCTGAATCAAACTCCCAAAAAGACTTCCTTGTTGTGCAAGGTGGACTGGAACGCCAAGGTAGGAGAAAATGCTTGGAAAGATTGGGAGGGCGTTGTGGGCCACAATTTTGCAATAATCATTCCCAATGTAAGAGGCTTGGGCTCCTCCATGGAGTTTGCCTAGTAACAACCACCTCAGTAAGTGAATACACTGGGCCCACACAAGAAAATCCAGATAATGGACATGGCTTAGCCCAAAGGGAGAAACGACCACAACCATAGAGTTTATATTCATGGTGAAAGACGGTTTTGTCTATCGTTATTATCACCATACACGAAGTTTCCAGGAGGCAGACTTTGGGAGTGATCAGGATCTTGTGATGATGACTTTTCAAACTACGTCTAAAAGAAAATCCACAAGGAGGAACCAACATTCAGATCAATATTTGACATAGAGAAGCGAAGGACCCAGAGGTAGTTAGAATTTTTTCAAGGCCAGGTTAGGTGGAATGTTTGCACACTCACTGTGATAGACTCAGGACATGATACACTGGGACGAATAGTTTCAATAAGCAGTGAATGAAAACAGCTAGCGAGCATTCTGGCAACACACGACCAGTCAAAAAAAACCATGGGTCACACTAACATCCTACAACTATGCGGACAAGCGTAGATGAGTTGAAGAAAAAGAAAAATGAAACAAAAGTAGTAGCAGAAAAATTATAAGACAGTCAACAAAAGAATCAGGAAAGTCCATTGATTGGAGGCAAATGAGAGATGGATCGGTTAAACAGTAACTGTCTTGAAGAGGAACATCATGAAAACATAGCAAGAAAGTATTATCAGCTGGTGCAAGACTGATCTAGCACAATTACAGGAAAAGGTTTCACAATCCAATGTCAAAATGGGAAGTGTCTCACTACGCAAGGATATTTTTTTTCTGTGAAACAGATGGACAGAATACTGTCCGACCTGTATAATATAGAACCGCAGGAGATCATGAAGTCGTTAATGTACCCGCAAGCTAAGACACAGACAGTCACCCTATTCCTCCGCGAACAAGAAAGAAGTGGTAGGAAACAGCAGTCTGTTCGCTGAAAAAAGGAAGGGAAGTCAGCCAGGGGGCTGACAACATTCCAGCCTGAGGTTTGGTTCAAGCTGGAGGGGAAGCCTAGACCAGCGCCCTACTTAATTCTGCAACAAGATCTGTCAGAGTGGGAAAATGGCCCTACCACCAATGGACAGTCACTCATCATTACCACTCCCCAAGAAAGGAAGATCTACAACATTCGCCTTAATTACCGCGCACAATCAGCTTCATATGGCCAACCAAAGCCCATGGTCATGCTGCAGATATTATTGAATAGACTGAAGCACACGCAGAGACCATATTTGCTGAGAAACAAGCAGGTTTCAGAGCAGGGCGCAGCACAACAGAACAAATATTCAACCTCTGATTACTATGTGAGCGGTACTTTTCAACATCAACAAGTTCTTATACCATGTATTTTAGATTTTAAGAAGGCATTTGACAGGGTGTGGGATGCAGCTTTGTGGGCAACCATGAATTTGTACAGCTTCAATGCAAACCTGATCAGAGTCATACAACAGCTGTACAGCGAGGCCACCACGTGCAGCTGTACTACAAGAACAACATTGTGAGGAATGATTTCAAACAAACAGTTGTGAGTAAGGCAGGGCTTGTCTACTCTCAACCACTCTTTTCATAACATCTTCATTGAGAGATTCATGGCTGTTGCACTGGAACAATTCATGAAGGATCGTCAGCATTGGTGGAAGAACGATCACAAACCTATGCCTTCGCAGTATGACATTGATGGATTAGCAGGATCGAAAGAAAAAGAGCTTGCCAGCCCACAGACGCATGAATAAGGCCTCCAAAACATACGCATGGAACTCAGTGCAGAGAAGACCAACTGATGGACTAATATCTCCAACGGATTAGCTCTGATATCATGGTTAATGACCAGAAGCTGGAAAACAGTTCAAAAGCTTCAAGTACTGGGCGAGCCATTGTATCAGTCCGGGATCCATGCCAGAAGTAGTATGCAGGGACTAGCACAGACAATAATAGCACAGTCAAAACTAAAACACATTGAGAGTTAAAAATATCTCGTAGACACTTATTCCCAAGATCAAGACTATTGCGCTCCCTTGTCATATCATATTTCTTTATGCCTGTAAATCATGGACCCGGACTGAGATTTGGAGTGAAGAATACAGTCGGTGATCGAGATTAGATGCTTTCGGAGTCAAGTCTAAAGTCATGTAAAAGTCAAAGTAATAACACTTTTAATATCCCATGAAGGCAATTACAATACAGACAGGCAGATTGTATCATCAAATTATTCAAAGACACAAAAGATATATTTCATATTGTTTTCAAATAAAAGTCACACACACACACACACACACACAACACCAAACACACGCGGCCGCGTGCGCACACACACGCAAACAACGCCCTCCGCACGCACAACATCAATTGTGAACACAATTTTAAAACCCTTTGAATAGAATACATAGAAAAACTTATTTTGACGCACGCATATTACGCAGCACGTTACCCACACGCACGTCACGTGTGTGTGCGAACACCGCCCAAGCACCACCCACACCATACACCATTATATGGAATTTCAATGTTTTAAGACAGTTGATAGAACACAGATTATTTCACTCACCCAGCACCACACCCACACACACACACACGCAATTATGTATTGATCTACACTCTTAACAAGTGATAATCAGGCAGTTAATTAAGAGAAATGTAAAACTAGGTAGCTCAACATCATTGTGAATTCAGAATTCGAATGCTTACTGGCACAAAGAATTCTTTTTCTGTTTGTTTTGCTGATGGGGACAATAAAACGGCGTTCCGAAGGCAACATTTGAAAATTCTGGGAACAAAGCCATGGGAAGGATCAGCCAAAATGGACTGTGGCTTGCGTACATGCTGCTGATTGCAGAAACGACATGTGATCTCTTTGTTCTGTTCCAATTATTTTTGAGCAGATTCTTACAATTATCTTGCAGGCCATTCTTGTTTTTAACAATAGGTTATTTGTACCAACAATGAAACAAAAACTTAGAACACTCTTTTTTTGTAGACTTGTAAAACTAGGAAGGATCATTTTTGTCTACAAAAAATGAGTTCAGTTTCCTCAAATACAACAGGGACGTTGTTGTCCCTTTTTGACAATACGTCTGATGTTACGTCCTAGTTTAACTTGTGGTCAAAAACAAGGTTCCCAGATACTTATAGTTCAAAACGGTTTTTTCAAAACCTCTTGATTATGGATAATAATATTCTTTGGAGTAGCCCTGATCTTCTGAAGTCGATAGCAGGTCTTTAGTTTTTAGAACATTTAGCCTCCAGATAGGCTCGACACAACAGTGTACGAACTCCGCGTGGGGTCTGGGACCGTGGTCTAAGAATGATCGGATAAGAGGGGATAAAAGAGCACTATCGTCTGCAACTTTACCAGAAAGGATTTCATTTGTTGCTTCTGCAATCATCCTGTTGTAATTGAATGTACAGAAGTGGTGAGAGGAACGCAACCCTGCGGAGAACCAGTGAGGTAATGCTAACCGAAGTAGATATTTTGTTGGCCAAAACACGCGGTGTAGGTTGGTTTAAAAATTCAATAGCCAACGAACAAGTTGTTTGTCTACGTCAAATTTTGAAATTATTTTGTTAACCAGAAGTGGAGCCTGCATTGTATGAAAGCTGAACTAAAGTAAGCGAACTTATTTGCATGAGGTCTGTGTTTCCAAGTGGATATTCAACTTTGTTCAAATGAGTAGTTTGGCTCTTCGACCACCACCTTCGAGACCTGTATACAATTGAGTGGGTCAAGGTTTTCTCATGTAGAGTAAGATATTGATAGATTTTACGATTCTTATCACAGCGTTTTCATCACAAGAGATGTGAGAGCTACAGGTCCTAAAATCGTTAGGACGAGAAGGATTGTGTTTCTTTGGAAGAGGTATTACTTTGGAAGTTTTACCAAATAACAAGGAATCTGACAAGTATCCAGTGAGGCCTGGAACAGGGTTGAAGGACATGGGAAGCTCAGTATGCGCTGATTTTCAGGGTTCTTCAAAAATACCATACTGGTCCGGGATTTGTTAATATTTATTGCCGTTAATTGCTTACAGATAAATTTATTCATCAACAATGGACGCTAGTCTCAGCCAACTCTTGGGATTGCTTCTGGATCATTTATTCATCTGAGAAATCTTGCTTTTCAAAGAGCAGTAAAAAAATGCGTTTAGATGTCTGGTAAGTGTTGTTATCACATACTCCCTGCAAACTGATCTTTGACCTTGTTGGACACACATACCATATTTACTGCAGAAATATTTTTGATTACCCTGCATGCAGCACGAAAAATTGTTCCTCGCAAACTTGTCTTCAATCTTATTTTATATAAAACGTCTGGCCCGTGCAACAGCTGCTTTGACTTCTTTTTTTACTTCCTTCATTTTGTTGTTCTGTGCTGTGTAAAATACTACTTTCTTTTTGTTTAAAAACACGTTCAGTTCCTTTGTAAACCCAAGGCTTGTTATTTTGGGGTAAATGGTTATCTCCTTAGTTGGAATGACTCATACTAACACAAAATGAAATATGCGTTGCCCTCCAAATTGGACCGAGGGTTTGTTGTTTAGCGTGACAGGCTTTGTTGATTCGGCACTTGATGTCTTTCTTTTCCCCCCATCTTTACTGAGACCTGCCCGGCAGGGTTATCAGACTTGGTGGGGGAAAATTTGGGGCCCTTTTTGGGTTTTTGGGACCTTATTTCCCAAAATTTTGGGCCTAGTGGGGGGTATCAAAGTAAAAAAATTTTATAAACCTGTGTACAGTTTACATTGACAACCCAAATTCAAAACCATGAAAGCAAAGTCTTCTTGTCTAAAACTGCATGTTGGTTTGTTTTATTGACAAAAATCCAATTTAAAAGTTCTAGAAAAAATGTCTTTCAACATTCATAGTACCCAAGAATTAAAATCTTCACACGTGAAACTAAAATAAAGATGTGGGGAAGTCCCCATGTTTGAAATTCCCAAGAAAAGTGAAAACTGAACAAGTGTTCTGTTTTTAATGGTTTTTACAAACAGCTAGCAAAGTGAATTGACATACCCTAAAAACTTCACCTGATGTGAATAGTCCCCTTGCCTTATAAAAGAGCAGATGGTTACCAGGTACTAGAACTGAATAACAATACCTCACATTTTACTCTTAGTGCCTTTTCCAAAATTCTGCCCTTTTTTCAATCTCACAATTTGTACATGCAGGCCATTCACACCCACACACACAAACACACATGATGATGCAGCATGCACAAGAGAGAGAAGAGACAGGAGACATTGGGACGAAAAAATTTCTTCCTTGAATGCATGTACAGTTCCGTATCGTCAATGCAGACAGAGTGTAGGCCAACACTGGCTTGAAAAAGGTTTGCCCACGCCCTCCCCCCATAGTATTTTTTTTTTTCTATCCCCCCAAATAGTTTTGTTTTTTTAAAGCAAGAATCTTCGGATCAAGTCTGCCAATAAAACTGAATAAGCTGCAAATTTTAAAGTAAAGTCAACTAAATCGACCACATTGATGCGGTGGAAAATATGCAAAGTGCTGGCATTTCTGACTTGCCTTATCAACGGGAAATTTGTTTCTGTATGCGTTCTGCAGGAAATCGGTGGGATAATTCCCTCAAATAAAGAATAGATTTGGCTACGGGTTTGATTGTTTTTCCATTCTGACACGAGACTGTATCACTGACTGCCATTTTGTAAACGGGTGCATGCGCACAGGAGAAAAAATTAGGCCTTGCTATTCACAGCGCAGCTGTGCTAAAATTGAAAAATCTCGTAGAGAAGGACTGTAACACAAAAAACAGAAAACTGGGTTGGGTTTGTTGTTGTTTTTTAACTCAGGATCACAGTTCCATAGTTAAACATCATTTTCCGAACAAATTACGGATATACCATAGGGGTAGGTAGTCCTCCTCATGTAAAAAATAAACTGGTGAAAGAAAAGCAAATTGCATTTCCCAAATGGAGGCAAATTACCTCCCTTGGCAAAATAGAGGCGCGACATGAATAGCAGACGACAGGCATTCTATCAGCGATAATACGATCTTTGGACACCCTTTGTGCTTTCATTTCTCATAAGTTTGATTTTGTATATCTGTTTAATCTACATTTCAACAGAAACTCTCACTCATGGTTCCCAGTTTTAGGGCTTTTTAGGGCCTCCAGGGCCATAGGTCTCATTTTTAGGGCTTTTTAGGGGCCTTATTTTGGATCTTCAAAAATCAGGGCCTTTTAGGGCTTTTTAAGATTTGTACAAACCCTGCCAGGTAAATAAACTTGCTGACTTCTTTGATGGTTTCTTGCTGCAGTCGCACTGGGTCATGTGTTTTGTTGTTCACCCTCATGACCTCCTTCTTCCTGATGTTGATTTGGAGGCCAGTCTTTTCAGCTTCGTCAGCAACATGACAAAGCTTCTCTCGTGCGTCTTGTTGCCTGTGGGAGAGAAGGCTGATGTCATCTGCGAAGTCCAGGTCTTCCAGCTGCCCTTATGAGGGTCCACTGTTTTGCCGGGTTTTCCCGCCAGCTGTGGCCTTGGCCCCATTACAGTCACAACAACCCGGAAAGAGAGGTTTGCGACCCAAAAGAAGCCTTGGCGAAAACCGTCTTTACGAGAAGGGGTTCCGGTCAGTTCCCTTATGGATATCTTGACAGGTGGCAAACTTCATAAAGCTGCTTTGATAGGTGATGAACTTTGGTGGGAGTAAGCCATAGTGATGTCCAGTTCCAAATGACTCTCTGCGACGCTGTCCCAAAAACCTTCTGAAGTCGACAAAGACTGAATTTGGGGGTCTTTCACTCCAGGGATGCCAATGATGATGCGCTTGTTGGCGTTTGATATGTACATTTATTGTCTTGCCCTAAGCCTGCCTTGTTCCAAAATGTCTTGTCCAGTGGGTGTTTCGTCTGATCTTTGTCAGCACTTTCCCTTTCTTTGGCGCTTTATGAGATGGCCTTTCCTTCCGTCTTCTTGGAAATTTTGTCCCGATCTTGTATGGAGGGTTAATAAATCTCAGTTTAAAGTTTTGGATTTTCTTTCCTTTAGTGTTCATGGTGGTATCCGTCTGGGGTGCGCTTTTGCTGATTTGAGCGGGCTTGATTGGCTTTGGGATCTTTATTCTTGGAGGAGGGCTGGTGTTGATGCCCCAAAGGGTTTCGGAGTTGGGGGGATGTCTGGCGGCATGGGTTGCTGCGGGCTGTTGAGCGTTTCTTTGAAGTGCTCTGCCCATCTTGCTTTTCTGGTCCTCCCCCTGCAATGGTAGGCCATTCTTTTCTTTGACAGCTGCAGCTAGGTTTGTTGTTTTTTCCTGAGAGGTTTTTCGTGATCTCGTACGTCTTTTCTATTTCTTTGGCCTGCTGCAGTCCCCTGCTTTCCTGGTCAGTCCCTCAATGAATTTTCCTTGTCTCTCCCTTTCACTTCTCTTAATGCGGTTTTTGTTTCCCAGTAGCATGCTTGCAGTTTGCTTCTTTTCTTGTCTGGTTCCCTTTATCTGATCTTTCAGCTGTTTTTTTTTCTCGGTGATCAGTGCCCATTGTTTCTGTTGTCAGCCACTCCTTTTATTTTTTGTTTTCTTCCTAGTACTTTTGGCATGTTGTCTTCCCGGTCTCACGCAATCTGCCATTGCCTTCGACGTTTTTCCCCTAGCAGCTGGGAAAGACACTGAAGTTGTTCCTCAGTTCGAGCCTGAATTCTTTATTTTTTTTCTCTTTCCTCAGCTTTGCCCCGTTTGAACTTGTTGATGGTCTTCCTGCCCCGGTCGATGTAGGTTTGAGCCTTGGTTCCCCCTTTAGGATGGCAACAACAAGATATGGTCTGATTTCTGCATCGCTCGCGCTTCACCCCTGACATCATGCAGCGTCTTCTCCACTTTCGCCGATGGTGTATGTTGGTCAAGGTTTTCTGTCTTGCCATCGGGTGAAGTCCATGTGGTCTTTTGGACTTCTTTGAGGAAAGATGGTGCTCCTATGCCCGGTCGTTTGAACATGCAAAATTTGTAAAAGTTTCCATTTTCATTTTGTCTCCAGTGCCATGTCTGCCTGATCAGTTCTTGTTTGTGTTGTCTGTCCCCACTTTTGGCATTATTCTAATTAGTATTTTTAGGTCCCTCTTTGGGTGCTTTGTCCATATGGTCTGGATTGT
>CM054168.1:35597952-35625452 GCA_028751875.1 Rapana venosa
TGGCACGATATCTTGAAGAGAGAGAGAAAGAGAGAGAGAGAGAGAGAGAGAGAGAGAAAAGGAGAGAGAGAGAAAAGAAGGCAGACAGACAGAACAGACAGAGAGAGAGAGAGAGAGAGAGAGAGAGAGAGAGAGAGAGAGATTGATTGGTTAAGTGAGTGATTTATTTATTAATTTTATTTATTTATTTATTCTTTTATATCGAGGATAATGGAATAAGCATTCCTGTGCTTTTTTACATCTAGAACCCGTGTGCATGCAGTTTTGTCAATTTTGTGTGATTAAGTATGTGAGTAAATGAGTGAGTGATTAAATGAGTGATTGGCTGATTGGTTGGTTGGTTGATTGAAAATAGTTTTTAAGAAGTGTTACAGATAAGTATTGACAGGCCTTTGTTTTCACCTGGCCCTTTTCCAGAGTATATATTTTGCTGATGATGCTGGTGAGGGACACTCTGATGCCATTGTCATCTTTAGCATAGATTACAGATTTGTCCCACACTAAAGGGGGATGCGTGTCTTTTAAAAACAGTGTTGAAGAGTTGAGTTAGGGAGGAATTAACCACTGGTTTCACATGTTTGTAGCATTTTACCCATGCTTTGTCTGGGCCAGCGATTTTCCCTAATTTTAAATGTTGAATACCAGCAAGAGAGAGAGAGAGAGAGAGAGAGAGAGAGAGAGAGAGAGAGAGAGAGAGAGAGAGAGAGAGAGAGAGAGAGACAGAGACAGAGACAGAGAGAGAGAATTTTTTTTTTTCCTGCTTCATCTTCTGTGACGTCCCCCGTCCTGCTGTTCCCACGCCGCTCATTCCAATCTCCCCGCCACAGCCATACCCAGATTTGTTATGTCTCATCCTCAGAGTCGGAGGTCCACAGGAAGCCAATCACTATCAGGCCGCCGCAGGGCCACCAGCCAGAGGGGCCCTGCACTGCTGCTGGGTCACTTTGGCGGTGTTCAGTGGTGCCTGTTCTGAGCTAACATACGCAGGACACCACCTCTAAGCCCCCTACTAACCACCACAACGTCCCTCCAACGACCGTCCCCCGCGAACCTCCAAACCCAAAGGCTTTGACACACACTCACCGCAGGCACAGAAGTGTATGGGAAAACAATTCTGAGGTCACCATGAGACCAGAGAAACTGAGACCACCGAATCAGAGGCATTTTTTTTAATTGCATGATGATCAATGACAATGAGGATGACGTAATTATGCTGCTGTTAAAGTGCATATGCTTTGAGACTACTTGACAGGGTTGTACTCTACGCTTACTATCATAATATATCCCGGCGTCAACCGGGCCCGAGACATACAGACACCTGCAGTGTTGGTCAGGTAATTTGAGCAACACTCTCAAACTCGCATCCGTTAAGTGGATGAAGCTCGACTGTGTGGTCCCAGTCTTCCCACTGAGCCCACAGCACACCTCACTCTGGTTAGGAGCCAGGCCGGATCCGAAAAAATCCTATGACCTCTTATGGCTTCGAACCCGCGACCTTCCAGTGTTCGAAAAAAACCAAGGCACGACCACTACGCCATGGCGCTGTTTGAGAGAGAGAGAATTTGTTATACCTAAGGAATAACCGGGTGTATACGCAAGCGTGTGATTGTGTATGTATGTGTGTGCATGCGCGCGCGCGCACGCATATGTGTGTGTGCGTGTGTGTGCGTGTGTGTGTGTGTGCCTGCGCGCGCATGTGTGTGCGTGCGTGTAAGTAAGGTAAGTAAGTCTTCATTTTTAACGTCTTTCCACTTTAAGTGATACCAGACGGCCCCTAAAAAAGGAGAACAGAAAGAAAGAGATGATAATAATAGATCTACTCTGTGTGTTTGCGGGCGAGTGTGGTGTGTGTGTGTGTGGTGTGTTTGGTGTGTGTTGTGTGTGTGTGTGTTTGTGTGTGTGTGTGTGTGTGTGTGTGCTAATAAAGAGTACTAACAATGAAATACACAAGTAGTAAGTCTTAACATAAACAGGATCAAGTACCAACATATTAAAAAAAACACTAGAAAAAAAAGAAGGGGAAAAAAGAAAAGAAATTTCAAACAGAACTACAACAACAATAAATGCCCTATAGGACTTAACAATAAACCGTTTAGCAAAGTCAAAAAACTTAGCTTTACATTGTTTCAAAACTTCGTCAATGGTATTCTCAGAAAAGGCAGGAAGATAAGTTTTTAAAATTCTCACATTCAAGTATGATATGGGTATTTGACATACATATGTGGTAGGTGTTTGTGTTCCGGTTGGGTTCTCTTGTGTGTGTGTTTGCTTGCACACAGTGAGCTAATACTGCCGTGCCCACATGCGCTGATTTGACCCCTCCTTTATGGGACAGCCTATAGATGGCTGTCACCCATGTTTGGAGTTTTTCTTTGTGTATTGGCAAGGAGCAGAACAGCTTGTCTGAGTCTGTGTAGGATGAGTGTTGTTTTTATATATGTGGCACGTTTACCTTGTTGATGATTTGGCTACGTTATTAGGCTGAGAAGTGCGTGTTTGTTTTTCTAGGTAGTTTAGTTCACATCATACTATTTGTTAGTTCTGATCTTCGGTGTCTGCGTGCGGCGTGCCCGCCCGTTGTGTGTGCGTGCGTGTGTGTGTGAGTGTGTGTGTGTGTTTGTGTGCGTGTGTGTGTGAGTGTGTGTGTGTGAGTGGTGTGGTGTGTGCGTGCGTGCGTGTCTGGTGTGTGCGGCTTTTCATTATTTTAGTTTATGCTTTATTGTTCCTTATTGTTTCATCAATTGTTAGTACTTTGTGTTCATTTTGAAACTGAAGTTTACGTCAGAGCTTTAAGTCCTGAGTTTCATAAGAGCTCATTTTTTCCGTTTGTTATTTTTGGTTTCCATTACGTTAAATGCATCATGTGACTTTTTATTATGTATTTTTATGGTATTTACAAAGAAAGTCGTGTATAAAACCCCCCTTGTGTCAATAGGCCACTTTGGCAATGACAATCAAATTGGTCCCAAAACGTCAAAGGTCCAAGCGTCCCTCTCTCTCTCTCTCCTCCCTTCTCACTCTCTCTCACCTCCCTCTCTCCATCTCTTCTCTCTCTCCCTCTCCTCTCATCTCTCCTCATCTCCCTCTCTCCGTCTCTCTCTCGTCTCACTCCTCCTCTCCTCCCTCTCACCCTCCGGTCGTCTCTCCCTCTTCTCTCTCTCTCTCTATTTTTTTTCTCTCTCTCTCACTCTCTCTCTCTCCTCTCTCTCGTCATCTCTCTCTCTCCCTCTCCTTCTCTCTCTCCTCTCTCTCTCTCTCTCCTCTCTTTCTTTCTTACAATTTCTTTGCATCTTCAAAGGCCTGCAATACCACACAACACAACACACACAACACACACACACAACACACACACAAATAGATCAGCAATATTTAATGGTAATCACAATCAACACCATTGTACATACAAAAAAAAACATAAAAAACATTCTTTTTCCAGTAGAACACTTTTATTTTGAAATCGAAGTAAAGTAATATAAAAAACAACACCAATATAAAAAAACATGAAAATTGTTAAAAGAAGTTTGTTACACACATAATTATATAACTATAAAAATTAACAATTAGTTTTATACCTCGACACACAATGTTTAAAGTTAAAGTACAATCTACTACATGTGCTTCATCTTAATTCCGACAAGGAATCGTGTCCGTAAACCAAGTTATAAGCCTATAACAGAATTAAGTTCAAATGCAATGGACATTTTGAAAAGCTTGATCTAATGCCAAGGAAAAAAAATGACCTACTCAGCTGTAAATAGCAAGTGCGTGAAATTTTGTTTTTGGGAATAGAAATTTTTTTTATAATCAGATTGTAAAAATAAAAATCTTGAATTTCAATCATTGTTTCTGTCCCCCGGATGTAATGACGTAGTACTATATACAGTATATTCACCAAAAACTTTGTTAAAATGAAGATTAAAACACTAGCACAACAACAAATCATCAAAGCAAATGGGCCTGGGAATTGTGCCTTTAAAACTCAAATTTATTTAATTTGATAATTGGTAGTTTTCAGCTTTTATGACAGAATTAATGAGGGAAATAATAAAACCGCACAACTCCAACCTACAATGTACAAAGAATGACATATACCAGGTTCTATTGGGAGAAGGGGTGTCTTGCTAAGTGTCTTGCTCACTGTTTCCACCTCCAACCGCAGACCCTTGTCCCAATTTGAGCAATGGCATATGGGATCTTTAAACCAAATAACGTAGCAGTTAACATATTGTTTCTTGTTTCGAGATGGACGGCACAGGGTTGGTGTACAAAGTGGTCATACGATTGTAATGTCCAACAGAAAATTAAGTATTTCTATTATCAGCTGTCTATTTACTTGTGTACTTCTGTCTATTGCATGTTTGTTTGGTGTCTAACTGAACTGACTGTTCCACTTTGTGATGTTTTTGACATTATGTAATAGTGACCAAATTCTGGCTTGGATTACCTGTGTAAGCTTCATATTGATTTTGGGAATAACCCTCAACCATAAGTACTAATAATAATAATAATCATAATAATAATAATAATGATACATAAAATTGCTTTATATAGTAATGGCGGGACAAATAGCTCCATCGGTCAGACACTCGCTTTTACTCAGCCAAGTTAAGCAGCGTCGAGCGTGGTTACCAGTTCGATGGGTGACCGTTTGCGCGCCTTGGCTTCAGTACAGTTTCCCCAGTTCACCCAGCTGTAAATGGGTACCTGCCCTCTTTAGGGTCAGGGAAGGTAAAGCAGCGAGGGGGAGGAGATGGGCGCCGCCCTCAATATGCTGGCCCCTAGAGAAGTGAGGTCTCTGACGCCCCACTCCCCTACGACCTTATAGGTTATGGGACTCCTTTACCTTTGTATAGAGTGTGGACATTACTGTGGTCCGTATTTAGTGTGAATAAGCGTGTGTTTTCTTAAATTTCCTTTAAGGTTGAACTTTTTTCCACATATTTTACACGTGTATGGCTTTTCTCCTGTGTGGGTTCTAATGTGGCAAGTTAAATGATATTTAGCGGAAAATGTCTTATCACAATGTGTGCACTTGTATGGCTTTTCTCCTGTGTGGGTTCTAATTTGGCCAAGTTAAAAACCAGGTTTAGCGGAAAATGTCTTATCACAATGTGTGCACTTGTATGGCTTTTCTCCTGTGTGGGTTCTAATGTGGACAGTTAAATCAGATTTAGTGGTACATGACTTATCACAATGTGTGCACTTGTATGGCTTTTCTCCTGTGTGGGTTCTAATGTGGTCAGTTAAAACATTCTTCCTGGCAAACGTCTTATCACAAAGTGTACACTTGTGTGGATTTTCTCCTGTGTGGGTTCGGATGTGTCTGTTTAAGTGTGAAGAATAAGTGTATGCGTTCCCACACTGTGAACACCTGTATGGTCTTACTCCTGTGTGTGATCGAAGGTGGCCAGTCAAATGGCATTTCTGGATGAATGCCCTATCACAAAACGTACATTTGTATGGTCTTTCTCCCGTGTGCATTCGCATATGTCTGTTTAAATCTTTCTTATACTTGTATCTTTTGTCACATTCTGAGCATTTGTATGGCCTTTCTTCCGTGGGGTTTTGAAGGTGCTCTTCAAGAATGCATTTTTTGCCAAACGTTTCTCCACAGTGTTCACACAGGTAAGATTTTTTCCTTGCAAAATCAGTCATGTCTCCATTTGAAAAAGTCTGTTTACCCAGAGTTGTGTCACACTCAGAATTTTTTACCTCACCCAAATCATCAGGTATAATGTCAATATCCACTCTAATATGGGGCTGCGTAGTTATTTTGCAGTTTTCTTGTATTTCATTCTTCAACATTTCTGTTTTGTCAAAGAATTTCCCATTTGGCTCTCTATTGGTAATTGCTTTAACACTGTGGTGTGACACTTGGTCATAGTTCTCTTTATGTGTACACAATATGTGCCTGGGTAAACTCCCTCTTTCTGTACATGTTTGTTCATTGTTAGTGTAACTATGTGACTTGTCCCCTTCATGAGATTGTCTGTGGCTGTGCAAATTATATTTTACATGATAGTCCTTTTTAAAGTCAGCAACTTTTTAATGGTTTTGCTTTCTGATTTCCCCTGTAGTCTGTCAAAATCATACATTCTGTTGAAGCTTCTCCACAGTCTGTTCATTTGTATGGTCTTTCTCCTTGTGGATTGACATGTGCTCTTTAATATTATAAGTCTCACTGTCATCACACAAGTGTCCTCTTGTTCTGTGTGCTTTAACCAGTGGACTGTTGCCAGCAGTTTTCTTTGTTCATGATTCTTTAATGTCCAGGAAATCCTTTCCAGGTGACCTGCCCTCTACCCATCTGATGCTGACTGGATGATGTACACATTCAGCAGAGTTGGTTCTAACCAAGTGAGCTATCCGGTGCTGTTTATAAGAAAAGTCACAGATAAAATCTTCTCCACATTTTGAGCACGCATATTGTTTATGTTTTATGTGTATACTCCCTGTTGGCTTTCTTTCAGCTCTGTCACAGTCGTCTTTTAAGCTGTGAATATAATCAGTTCTGTTGTGTTCAGATATGTCTTCCTTGATTTCATTTGTGCTGTGTAAAAATATATTTATATTATTCTGTATCTCTTCAACACCAAGCCTGTCTATAACACCCCTTGAAAATAGGGATTTGTGAACACACACAGTAAATTCACATGCATCCTTCATTAGGCTGACTTCACCTGGGAGAGAAACACCTGCATGAAGGATCCCATTATCTTCAGGAGCAGTGATGGTTTCTTGTGCATCATGAATATCTGCATGGTCGTCACAGTTACACGTACAGGCAGCTTCAACATGTCCGCTTTTTTCTTCTGCAGTGTCCCAGTACACAGTGGGTTCCTGTTTGCACTGAATGTTCTCATAATGTCCAGTTGTTTGCTCCCGGAATCCACTTGGCTCAGGCAGGTCCTGGGCATGTTCATGTTCACTATCACACCATCTCTGTTGACAGCTGTTTTGGTCTGTGCTGAATTACGTCTTTCTTTATTTCATCTCTGCTAAGTTGCCCCTGGTTATCTTCCAGAACTGAAGTCATCTGCATCATAAACGTTCTGGTCATTAACTAGTAATCAGTGACACGGGTTTTGTTTATTCTATCGTGTTTGATTTACTTATGTGTGCCCTGTGTTGGTTTAAGAATTAGTGATGTCTATTTCTTTTTGTTGTTTAATGGGTTAGCTCATATAATGAACAGGCTTTGTATCATCACCAACTAGTATAACTTGTTCTTGAATTTGTCCGTGTATCTTTATGAAATGATTATGATTTTGCAATAAACGTTTCTTTACAACTCTCCTCCCCCCTGCCCTTATATGTATAGAATTATTCAATGAAAATTCCAAATACTGGCAGATTTCATATATCAGTAGCTCACCACTACCACGTTTACGACCACTATCAACACCACAACACCCAAGCAGAGTATATCTTAAAGTGCATATTTAGCATAAGTTCATTTCAGTCATAGATAGAAAAGGTTGCCTATCATGACGACAACAATTTACACAAAAGGTAGACTGCAAAATGTCAGGTTTATAACTGTGGAATGAGTGTGGTTTTAAATAAAAAAAAAAGATGTGGATGGTTTACAAAGATCAGACATGCACTCCAAGGGCAGTGAATCTTTCTTGGGATCTCATGCCCATTTTAAGGTTTTGCTGTGTATGCATTTATAATCAAATCACAACACACACAACACACACACACACACACACACACACACACACACACAACACACACACACACACACACAACACAAACACACACCTACAGCATCGCCCGTACGCATGGCGCACGCACGTGGAATCATGCCCGCACACACAAAGCATGCACGCACACGCGCACGCATGCACGCACACTCACACCCACACATATGAATAGGGAAACTGGTGAAACAAAGAATGGAGAAAGTTAGAGAGATGACAGATATGAGACAAGTAGAGGGAGAAGAGACAGACAGAAATATATAGAAAGACTCATACTGCAGATTTGAGTATAAAGAACAGACATAGACAGAGCGGGGCAGATACATGCAGGGAGAGACTGAGAGACAGGCAGAAAGAGGAACAAACCGTGTTGCTTTTGAAGAGTCATAAAAGACAGCTATTTGTGCAGGCTTGCTCATAAGGAGTATCATACATTAGATAAATATTATTAACAGGAGAGACTGTGTACATCTTCCAATTTATCTCCTTTCCTTCACAACACACACATACACACACACGCGCGCGCGCGTGCACACCACACATCCACACACACACATACACCCACACAACCACACACACACAACACACACACACACACACAAACACACACACTCAGACACCATAAAAAACCACACTACACACACTTCACACACACACACACACACACACACACAAACACACACCACACACACACACATACACAAACACACACGCGAACACAACAACCACACACACACATGCACACATACACAAACCACACACACACACACACGCAACACACACACACAAATCACACACACATGTGCACATAAACAAAACACAAATCACACACACCACACATCGCACACACACACAAACACACACACATGCACACACCAAACACAAACGCAACACACACCACACCACACCCAAACAACACACACACATATACACACACATAAGTACGTAGCAGGTATGGGTGTCTCAGTTTCATAAAAGGAAACCAAATTCAGGTTTAAACGGAAGATTGGTAAAAATAAAAAAAGGGGGGGAAAAATTTTCCTTTTCTCTCCAAGCATTCTTCAGGTTCAGGCCCCAAATTTGGGTTTGTAATTTTAATAATTTCAACACCCAAACAAAAACAAACCTCGGAAAATCGGCATTGTTTTTTTTCAACGGGATGACGGGAGGAAAAAAAAAAAAAAATTTTTTTTTTGGTTTTTTTGAAAGGAAAGGGGGAAAGGGGGGACAATTTTAGGGGGGGCCAACATTTAGATAAAAAAAACCCAAAAAGGTTTAACATTCCCCCCGGCCTCAGGGTTTTTTTTTCCCCAACCCCCCAAGGGCCCTTTTAAAAAGCCATTTAAAAACCAAATTATTCTCTGTTTCCCAATGATATTTTTAAAAAACCGTGTAAACTTTTTATTTTTCTCCCTTCCCCCACATAAAAGCCCCCAACAACATCAACAAACAAAAAAAATTTTTTTTAGGGAATAAAACAAAAAAAAAACAAAAAAAACATAATTTTTTTCACCCCCCCAAAAACCACAAAACCAATGCTTAACACCAAAAACCAAAAAGACCGCCACACAAAAAAATTTCCCTTAAAAAACACTAAAAAGAAAAAAACCACTTTTCCAAAATTTTTTACCACCCCACCAAAAAAACTTAAAAAAAGGAGGGGGGAAAGGGAAAAGGAAGGAAGAAAAAAAAAAAGGGAACAATAAAAGAAAAAAAAAAAAATTTTTTTTTTTTGGGATAAGAAAAGACAATTTTTTTTCCCCCTTCCCCCCTTGGGGAAAACTTTAAAAAAAAAAAAATTTTAAGTTTCCAAAAAAAAAGGGCCCTTTTCAAAAAGCTCACCCCCCAACAACTCTCCCCCGGTTTTTTCAAAAAAACCCCCCCAACAACCCTCCCCCCCCACAGAGCAAGAAATTTAAAGAAAATCCAAAAATCCCAAACCCTACCACCCAACTCCCCCAAAGTTAACCAAAACAAACAAACAAACAAAAGAAAGAAAAAAAAACCAACAAAAGATGAAAAAAAGAAGAAAACAGACAACAAACAAAGAAACATGCCAAAACCCCAAGAAAAAATACACAAACCCAAACTTTAAGGGGTCATAAAGAAACATTCACTTGTCAAAAGGACACTAACTTTGTTATCATATTTTTAAAATGAAATGGCACTTCATTTAAACTTGTACAAACAATCCAATAAAAGTTTGAAAAAATAAAAATTAATCCCCCCAACAGGATAAACTAGACTAAAGCAGACATAAAAGGTGAGAGAAAGAAGAAGAAAAAGAAGAAGAAAAAAGAGACAGAGACAAAACAAAGGGGTGGATTCAGAGATAAATCCCAAAACAACCACCCATAAACATCATTTTAAAATTAACTCTTTCAAATTATATTCATGAAAAAAAATTTAAACCATGCATCACACAAAAAAACAAGAAAACAAACCAAGAAGAAAAAAACAACATTTGGAGAGAAATGAAGGTAAAGTGGGTGATGAGGTGGTTGTGTGGGCGTTGGGTGTGTTGGTTTGGTGAGCGTGTGGTGGGGGTTTTTTGGGTGTTTTCCAGGGAAATACTAAATTGTAATACCCCACAACACCCAACACAACATTTTTAATTTCTCAGCAAATTGAATGTCATGGTAAAAAAAACAATACCTTACACTCGCATAAAAGGGGAAAAGCAAAAAAAGCCTAAAAAAACTTTCTCACATTGTAGGTAATGGGGGAACAAAATATTTTTTTTCCAGATAGAATAAGTATTCATGTCTTTTTACACCCAGTCCCCGCCCATTTGGGTCACATTTTAAATCCCACAGTACCATCTTTCCAAAGCAGAAAAAGGGCAAAAGGAAAAAAACTTTTTAAAGAAAAAGCGAGGAAAGAAAAAAACAAACATTACAAACCCCCAAACAACCCCAGAACAGCAAAAGACAAAAACATAAGAACCCCCCCCCAACACCACACAAAAAGAGAAAATTTTACAACAACCAAAAAGCGGGACAAAAACCCTTCCTTTAACTTCCCCAAAAACAGAAAAACAACAACAAAACAACAAAGAATAAAAACCTAGCCCCCTAAAAAACAAAAAAACAAACAAAAAAAACAATTTATAAAATTTTAATACAACCTTCCCCCCTTTCCACACTCACAACAACCACAACAACAAACAAAACAAACAGAGAAGAAAGAGTTGGAGAGAGAGAGAGAGAGAGAGAGGAGAGAGAGAGAGAGAGAGAGAGAGAGAGGAGAGGGGAGAGAAGAGAGAATTTGTTATACTAAGGAATAACAAATCCACACTTTTTTTTTCGTTACTTGGTTAGAGTTCTAAGGTGAACAAATGATGACGTTGTTGAGGTGATCATTTCCCACCCCCCCCCCCCCCCCCCGCCTATAAGGTAGCCGCTTTTCATCTTCGGGAAAGGTGTTTTAACACAACACTGTGGGCACGTGTTTTTGAATGTTGTCATCCGTTCCTCCGGGCACAAGAGTGTCTACTCTTTCGAAGATGAACGGTTTTTTAACGTGCTGTTTTGGGGCATGATGTGTGTGCAATATGTGTGTGCATGTATGTGTGTACGATGTTTTGTGCATTGGTAATGTGGGGCAATGATTTGGGGTGGGGCTTTGGGGGGATGTGTGGTGCATGATTGTGTGGGGGCATGATGATGTTTTGTGATGATTGTGTGTGCACCGATGTGTGTGACATGATGTGATAGGGGTTGACGTGTTTGTGAAAATGGTGTGTGTTTTAACATGAAAGGGTGTGCATGTTTGTGTGGGGGGCAGGGGGATGCGTGTGCATGATGTTGTTGCATGTATGTGATGATGTGCGATGATGTATGTGCATAATGTATGTGCATGATGTGTGTGCATGATGTGTGTTCATGATGTGTAGTATTCTGTGTACATGCACATAACGTCACTTCGGAATCAAAATCTCGTCGGAGGGACTTTCTGTGGAGTAGAGTAGGGTGCTGATGATATCTCCAGGGGTAAAAATAATCCTTAACAGACACCTTGGTGGTGGCTCAAACCCGGGCCATCTGGTTAAGAGTTCAACACTCTGACCACTAAGCTGTCCTGCTCCTTTTTATGTCTAATACTTAACTTCAATGTGTTCTGATAAAATGGAAAGAGTCAGCTATATAGTGTGTGTGTATGTATTCATGTATGTATGTATTTATTTGTTATTTTTCATTTCGAAGTTAACGGGATAAGCAACCGTGTGCTTTCTTCACCTAGTCCCCGGGTATATGCAGTTTTGTCAATTGTCTCATCCGTTTCCACCGGCACACGAAGACCTTCTCTTCTGAAAGGCCGAGTGGGTTTCAACGTGTGCACAAGATGTTCTACGTGCGTTTACACACGGGACGTCGGTTTATAGTCTCACCGGAATGACTTATGGGGAATGTGGAGTAGACACTGATGTTAACTACAGAGGAAGAATCCTCTTCAACGAGATTCGAACCCGGGTCAGCAGATTACGAATACATCACTCTAACCCCCAGGCTATCCAGAAACCCGTGTGTTGGTGGGGGGGGGGGGAGGGGTCTGGGTTTTACCCTGTTTTGTGTTTTTGTGTGCTGTTCTGTGCTGTGTGTGCTGTGTTGTGTGTGTTTATTTGTTTATTTATTTATTCATGTATTCATTTTAGGAAAATGGGGTTTTTTGATTTCCCCATAGGGGGTTCACTCCGAAAACCCTTTAAAAATTTTCCCCTTTTCGGGTTCAAAAATTTAAAAACTGCGTTAAAATGCATGTGACCCCAAAAAAGGTTGTTTTAATCCTTTTTTTGGGAAAAACCGGAACAAACGGGTTTATACAGGTAACTTTTCTAAAACTTAGCTCCTCTTTGCCTTGGGCTAAAAACTTTCAAAAGTGACACACATCCAAACATTAAACGGCATCACGAGACTCTGGTCGGTCTAGTGAAATACTTACATACATGTACAATATCATAACTCGGGTTTAAAACTTTCACAAACATATTATAGGGGTACAACCTCTTATAGTTATGATACTTCAAGTGAAAAGTGGGTTAACTTTTTTAAAGAAACAACATGTCTGTACACTGAACTAATAATTAAAAAAACCGTGTTAAAATGACAAAGTCAAAAAGTATTTTGTTTCCCAAAATTGTTAATGATTTTTTAATTACACTAAGCCAAACGAAAAACAAACACACACACACAACACAAACCACACACACACACCACACACACCACACACACAACACACCAAAACACAAACAAAACATACACCAACGAATACAAAGGGAGAGGCAGAGAGAGAGAGAGAGAGAGGAGAGAGAGAAGAGAGAGAGAAGAGAGAGAGAGAAGAAGAGAGAGAAGAGAGAGCATATTTTGCACTTGTGAAAACATGTTGCGTATTTTTTCGTTAAAGTAAGCCCATGTGTGCCGTTGGCATTATACGACAAAATTTACAACTTTCAGACACACTAGACTCGGGGTAAAAATTTCACTGAAGTTTATTACATTATCATCGAAAATAAAAGAAGAAAATTAAAATACACTAAAAAAAAACTCTCTCTCTCTCTCTTCTTCTCTCTCTCTCTCTCTCTCTCTCTCACTCTCTCTCTCTCTCCTCTTTTTCTCCTCTCACCCTCTCTCTTCTTGGGTTATTTATTATTAAGATGTATCCCTAAACGGGCGGGAATGGGTTGTAAAAAAGCACAGTGTGCTTATTTATTATCCTCGAATAAAAGAATTGTCTTTGTCATTGTCATTGTCTCTGTCCAGGCTAGTGAACTTACAAAGCATTCGAACATTCTTATCCAGACAGATTCAGCGCCGTGAAAACGATGTTTTTATATCCGGGAATGTTCATTTCTATTCATGAAGTCAGTTGTATTTTCACGATCATGTATTTCACCCATGGGTTTAGAAACGACGGCTGTTCCCGATTCCTTTTACCCATAAACCTTAAATAACCCTGACATTATGCTAATGGATTTCAATAATTAAAACATATTTATATATATATATATATAAGCAGAAATTCCAGGCACATAGCATCAAAAACAATGATTTGAGAGTCAAAAATATAAGCAATTTAACACTATTAATGTCATGCCATGGGCATTTACCTGCTTTTAGTTAGCAACACTATGTTGGGGGACCACTATCCCAAACTCAGCGAAACTAGAATGAAAACACATAAAAGAGTATATCTTAAGAAACCCATCTTTATTTGTTTATATTCGTTATCGTCTTCATATTATTTCACTTGTAGGATAAACAAGGATCACAGGAATAAATGTTTATTCAACCAAGTTCTTTATTATTGTTGTTTTTTAAATTGTTGAAAGGGAAAAATCAACTGCGTTTTGCACTTAGGTTGTCATTGTTTGTTTTTAACGTTTAAAGCTTACTTGTAACATTTTGTTTACATTTTTACTTTATCAGTCTGTGTAGGTTGCTGTGTCTGGCTGGACTGGATTTTCACTGAACTTTGTTCTGCAGTCTGTATACTGTGGCCTCTGTCTTTGTGGGTTGACTTGTCGGGTTTAAGTCATTTTGCTTGCACATCCCTTTCACAGATTCGCCATTTATATGCCACTGGTTTGTGTGAAATGTGTGTGTCTTTTTAATTGTTTTCCGGGAAACATCGGCCCACAGAATGTACAAGTGTTTGTTCCTTTCCCCTGTTGGGGTTTCTGATGTGCCTTTCTAAATCACGTTTTATAGTAAACGACTTATCACAATATTGACAATTGTAAGATCCTTTTTTAGTGTGCAGTCGTTTGTGTGCGCTTAGTTCTATTTGGTTGAATGCTTTTTCCCATGTGCCCACTTGTATTTTTTTTTCTTCTGTGTGGAATCATGTGTTTTTTAAAATTATCTTTTCATTGAAAATTTTCCAAACATGTGTTACATGTAAATTTCCCCCTGCACCTACAGCATTTCCCTTATTCTGAGGTGTGTCATGTGGTACTGTGAAGCTGTCCTGTAGTGCACCCATATGCCCATGTTCCCGTGAAATCAGGGTTGTGTTGAGCCCACATCATTGTTGTAGGGATGGGTTTTTATGAGATGATCACTATTCCAGGTAAAGGGTGTCTCTTCCATAACTGTATAGTAGTAACGGTGACATAGCCTCTGGTGTCAGACAAAATATTTAACATTGCCATGTCTGTTGCAACCAGGGCTGACAGTCAATGGTGCTGTGTGATGAATTCCCATCTGGTGCTGACTTCTGCATTGCTTGGTTGCCTGGATTGTCTTGATGGGCTGACGTTACCTGAACAACAAAAGATAAACAAAGTTTGCTATCAATTAAAAACGTTTACTCTGCCATGTATGATGTCATTAATATCACTTAAGTGAAAAGGCATACAAACAAAAGCATTTTGTTGACGTTTATATCAAACAATCTAAACTTCATGTTGTTTCTTTTGAGGACAGTATCATAGAATAAGCTTGTATTTGTTTTGCTTTTAAAGCAATATTTAGGGTTGTCTTTCGTTTTGACTCCAGCGATGTTTCTATTGGCTGTGTTGAGTAACATCATAGAACATCCCACTTATCCCCTCCGACACAATCACAGCTTTGATGTAAGTCAGAATGAAATGCATGCCTGGGGCGGTGACCACCCACATTCCTCCAGCGGTTCTTTCCTCTTAACAAGAACCTTGAAGTATTTGACACAATCACCACAGGCACAGAGTGTACGACCAACCTATGTACTAAAGACCAGAGGACATGGGCTGCGGGGGGACTGAGAAACTTTGTCTTTGTTTTGGTTCTTGTTGTTGTTCTGTTTGCCTTTTTTTCCCAACGTTTTTTTTATCAAAAACATTCCCCATGTCTGTTGTTTCAATTCTTTTTTCCCAAAGCATCATATCCTTGGGAAAGGGCATTGTTAAGGTCAAAATGAAAGGGAACAGATCAATTTTAATCTCCATGAGGCACCAACGGGAGGGACCCTGCATTGCTTATGTTCATTTTGGTAAATTCAGGGGCAGTTTTTTTTAAACTAAACACACTATCACATCTATTTCCCTTTAAACTGTAACAGGACAGTTCATTTTGGGTTTGACTAAATTTCATCACGTACCAGTATGTTTGGGGGGAAACCCAAATCGAGGAACCATGAGACTAAAAAATTGCGGCCATGAATGCTAAGTATTTCACCATGATTGATCACAGGGGATGAAGGAACTTTACTTTTATGGAAGTGCTTGTGTTTTTGAGAACACTTGTAGGATCACATCTGGGGCAGTGGATGAAGCTTGACGTGTGGCCCAGTTTTTCCCAATAAACAAATAGGAAACGTAACTCACTAAGGTAGGAATGGAGAAGTTGAAAAATACCTAAGCCTTTTGTGGGTTCAACCCCTGACCTTTTCGGGTTTATATCCGGGTGCTATGACTGTACCCATGGAAAAGCGCTGGGATACAACTTTCTTTTATTGCAGCTAATTAGGGGACTTCACATCAAACATTTGTTTTGTTTATTTTTTTTTAAACAAAACTTCTAAGCTCTTGTACTCAAAACTAGAAATAGAACTTCCCACATAACTATTCACCGAGTTCAATACTCACCTTGCATTGCTGTGTGTATCACCCAGTGGGCCCACAGTTGATGGAAGGGGTGTTTCTGCAGGGATCCACTGTTCCGTCTGCCTGTGCTGTATCCTGTGGCAGTGTCACTGGCTGAAGACGCCTTTGTGTCAGACAATCCTGTCTCTGTGTTGTGTGACCTCAGCAGGTTGTAAACATGGTCATCTCCAGTGGGTTGACCATGCTCCGCAATCAACTCCTGGCTAGAGAAAACTGCAACTCTCTTCCTCGGTCCTAGTTCCTCGGAGTTGTGAAGGGAAAGTTTTGGGTCAGCTAAAGATACCTCAACAATAACAGGTTGAAAAAGAGAGAGAAAAGGGGGGGGGGGTAATGATCAACCTTATTGTGTTCTTCAAATAAACTTCATTTTAAAATAACTTGCGAGGGAAAGAGGAGGATGGGCGCCGCCCTCAATTTTGCTGGCCCTAGAGAAGTGGGTCTCTGACGCCTCGCCCCCTACGACCTTTAGGTATGGGAACTCCGTCCCTTTACCCTTTCCGTTTTTTTTATTAATAACTGATCATTTAATTTAATGAATCATGATTTACTAAAGAGACAATAAAAATGATTGTGATACGCCTTCCTCCTCATTTTATACTTAAAGCCCCAAAATTCACTAATAAAAATGTATGTGTATGTTTTATCGGGTCCACATTTAGGTAGATTTTAGATAGAGTGCAGGAAATAAATTAATTTATGGATGCAGAATACATGGAAGAACGGATTAAGGAAATCAATACTAAATTCAGGAAATGAATGACTATATTTGGTACTGTGCTATGACACTACACTGTGTTTTAGTAGACTTTTAGCTGTGCAATAGCTGTGTAATGATGTATATTAAATTGACTGCCCCTATTGACTGCTTTTAACTTGATTATACTGGGGTTCCTTACTAAAATTTGAGGTTTTAAACCATTAGTCAAGTTATATATGCCATTGTGCCCTATCCCCCCAGTTTTGGTAATACATTCCTGTTTACAATACTGAGTATAATTATGGCATTAAATATATGCAAGTCAATATTTTTATTGGATGTTTAATGAAATATCTAAAATTTCAAGTTTCTTTGTATATCAACCCTACCCCCCTAAATAGAAAAGAAAATAGGCCTTTACCACCCTCCCTCTCGCTTCTCTCTTTCTCTCTCTCTCGTATATATTTATATATATAAAATATATATATAATATATATAATATTTTTAGATATATATATATAAATATATATAATATATATATATATATAAAATATATATATATATATAAAATATATATATATATATCTCTGTATATATATATAATCAAGTACCACTACAACTCTATCTCGATGCACTACAATTTTTCAGCCCTACAGAACAGAAATTGGCTTATTTTATTTATTTTAAAATTTTTATTTTTTAAATCGAGGATAATTGAATAAGCACTTATGTGCTTTTTACATCCAGTCCCCGTGTGCATGCAGATTTTTAATTGATGTTTTGCATGCATTCGCACACAGGGCCTCGGTTTAAAGTCTAATCCGAAAGATTTTTGGGGAGTGAGGAGTCTCCACTGATATTAACTCCAGGGGAAATTATCCCCTGAACGGGAATCAAACCCTAGTCGTAAGATTGCCAGCACAATGTTCTAACCACTAGGCTATCCCGTACCCCTATAAGCTGTTAGTGTACATTTTACTTTTATTTCTGACATTGTTACTAATTAATGGAAAAAATGAGGAACAACATATAAACGAGACAAAAAAGACAAAGATGGTAAAGAGATTCTAATATGTTTATATATGGGGAGATGGGTTGAACTCCTTATTAAATTAGTTTGCTTCGATTACACTTTTTTTGAAGTTTTCATGCACATTTGTTTACATCTGATAGTGCAAATGTTAATCGCTGTTATACATATGAGGGTGCGTTTTTCTTTTTCTTTTGCAACCTTAAACACTTTTTAAAAATATCAACACATATATGTGTGCACGCAAGTTAGCGTGCGTATACACACACACACACACACACACGCACGCACATGCACCACACACACACACACACAACACACACACCCCAAAAACACACAGACATACACTCGCACACACACTCATCGAGGTCTGTGTGTGAACGCAGACAGAACATCTTGCGCACATGTTAAAACCTGTTCAGATTTTCAGAAGTGTGGGCCATTGTGTTCTAGTAGGAACGGATGACAATATTTACAATGCATACATACACAGACACACACACATACACACACACACACACACACACACACACACACACACACACACACACACAACACACGCACACAGCATGGCGTATGCAATATACAATGACAGAAAAACAAACAGGTAAAAAACAGACATAATTACCTTTTCCATCTTTGTGCAATGACACTCATCCACAAACTGACAGTAGAATACACACCCAGCTCTTAAGATATCTTAAACTGTGCTCAGATATCTGCAGAGACACAGTGTGCTCAGTGTTCTAGGTCAGTGAACACTCTTCTCGTGCTGCACGTGCTCCATTTTTGGTCAAGGTTGGAGTAAAGGAGCTTGAAGAAAGTAAACATGATTTGTTCATTCTGTGATAGCTATTGGTACTACTTTTTATGGATAACTGTATTAATAATATTTTTAGCTGCCTAGAGTATTATTTATCTCTGTCTGTCTAGCACGCTTGCTGACTAGTTAATTGCTTTTCTGCTGGTGTGTGTGTGTGTGTGTGTGTGTGTGTGTGGGTGTGTGTGTGTGTGTGTGTGTGTGTTGTGTATTTTATTCTGCGCTGGCGCGTTGGTGCCTGTGTGCTTATGTGTCTGTCTGCTTGTCTGTGTGCATGCGTGCAACCATGTCTCCATGCGCATATGTGCATATGTGTGTGTTTGTGTACATGTGAGTGCGTGTACGTGTGTGTGCGCGTTAGCTTGGGTATTTGTGTATGTGTGTGTGCTTTTGTGTGCATGTATGTATGTATGTGTGTATGTTTTGCTGGCAACCACAAGGTAAAAATCAGATTAGTACTGTAACCAACCACCATGGTGCAGTGGTTAACACCTTGGTTTATAGACTGGAAGGTTGCAGGTTTGATTCTCATAAGAGCCATAGAGATTTTTCAGACTTCAGCAGGCCACTATCCACAGTGAGAGTGCTGTGGTCCCAGTGGGAAGACTGGGACCACACAGTTGAGCTTCATCCTCTTTAGGGATGTGATTTTGAGAGTGTTGCTACAATTACTTACCAACACTCCATGTGTCTGCTTCTATCATGTTGACACCATAATACATTATGATAGTAATGCAGAGTATCACCCTGCCGAGTAGTTTCAAAGCAAATGCACTTCCATAGCAGCATCATTACATCTTCCTCATTATCATTGATCATCATGCAATAATAATTTTTAAAAATGCCCTTGATCTTATGGCCCCCGATTGCCCTAGTCTCATGATGTGTGTGCATTATTTTTTTATTATCATTCTTTCCTGTTGAGGATGATGGAGTAAGTGACCATGGTTTTTTTTCTCATCCAGGCCTTGTATGTATGAAGTTTGTAAATGTTGGCATATGTTCTCACTGGCACACAATTGCCTACTCTTCCGAAAAACAGATTGTGTTTTAACGTGTGCACAATATGTCATGCGTGCATTATCGCACGCAGGACCTCAGTTTATATTTTAATCAGAAAGTGTTCTGGGGACAATGGAGGTGGCTCTGCTGTTACCTTCTGAGGGAAAAAAATCATCTTTGACGTGATTAGTGTGTGTGTGTGTGTGTGTATGTGTGTGTGTGGTGTGTGTTGGTGTGTGGTTGTGTGTGTGTGTGTGTGTGTGTGTGTTGTGTGGTGTGTGTGTGTGTGTGTGGTGTGTGTGTGTTCTGAAAACCACTGCATGTAAAAATGAATACATGTAGATTATTCCAGTAAACTTTTTGCTTGAATAGAAAATTGAAGCTAAGATTATTAAATTTTTTTCCCCAGGAAGGGAAGGTTGCAGGATGGTTAAGACGTTTGCCTGCCAAAAGTAAATCGTGAGGTTGGGTTCGATCCCGCTTGCCCTTCTTTGATTGACAAAAAAATCAACGATGTCAAAGTCTTTCGAATGAGACAAAACCGAGGTCCCGTGTGCGAACGCATGCAGAACATCTGCGCACACGTAAATCCTGAACGCTTTTTGAAAGGGGTAGCCATTGTATGCCGGTGGGAACGATGACAAAATTTACAATACCGCAAACAACGGGGACGGGAGGTACAAAAAGGACATAAGTGCTTACCAATTCCAATTAAAAAAAACCCCATAAACTGGGGGCACTTTGATTGTTACTTTACAAGATTTAATAAAATTCCATACATTATTATTATTATAAATTATTTAATTATTATTATTATTAATTTATAAATCTTTTTATTTTTATTATTATTATATTATCTTTATTATTATTAGTATTATCTGTATTATTATTAGTATTATTAGTATTATTATTAGTTATTATTAGTATTATTATTAGTATTATTATTATTTTCTTCTCGACCATGAGTGGTGGCCTAGGAGCTAGTCATTCAGCTCAGACAACCAACCACACCACACCTGCATTTTCAACATTCATTAAGCACATGTTAAGTAACCATAGGCAAGAAGAAAACCAATCTGTCATAATCATGTACAACAAATCATTATTGTAACAAACAAATCAAAATACACGTGTGGACGACAAAACACGTTGATGGCCTTGCTCCAGTGGCTATGTGCTGCACAGGGCAGAAGCAATCTGAATATCACATAGAAACGTGACACGGCTGTATTGTGACATTATAAGATAGTGGTAACATTGTCAATGCTATTTTGATACATCCACCAATACTCTATATTGACATGCTATATTATGTTACAACATGTGCGTGTATTATCTGTTTCCTTCCCACATTGTTTATAGCCCTTCTGACCACAAAAGCCATATCAGGGCTGTCATCTCAATCAGTGTCAGTTGCTCCAGTAACTTTCACTTCAAGTTCAAGCCAACACCTCCTAAACCCTTCAAATATCTAACACTGTCATTCTGAGAAAATAAATCAACATTAAATGACACAATACCTAAATAATTTCATTGCTTATGGCTAAAAAACCAGGCTGTGGTGAAGACTCAAGCCGTTTAGCTTAATTTATCATCCCTAGATTTTTTTTTTTTTAAAACGGTAACAGATTATAATATTTCAAAGGACAATTTTTTTTAAATGCCACATAGGCAAATAACACTGCATAATGGACATCCTGTGCCCATCCCAGTGTTTAAACATCACTACCTGGCTGCCAGAACGAAAGGACACAGGCAAAATGTCACATAACGAAAACAGATTTTTTTTAAAAATGCTTAAGCAAAGGCAGGAGAATGGACCAAGGGAGCAGAAAAAAGCAAGAGAGATGATAGAAAAGCACAGAGAACGACAGAAACACAGAGAGAAATATAGACACGTAGATATGTATTGCACAGAATTCCCAGAAGGTGGGGATGCTATTTATATATTGAGAGACACCCTGGCATCCCCATGGGGAAATGTATTTTCTTTTCTTTTTTATTTCAGTTTTTCTGAGGCATAGGACTATGTGTGAGTGCAACAAAGAGTGATGTTAGAGATGAACTAAACTTAGCTATAACTCCAGAGTTAAGAGGTTACCCTTATTTGGGTTAATTTTGTTAGGTTCCGCCCCCCCCCCCCCCCCCCCCCCCCCCCCCCCAATTTTGTATTTGGTTGATTAATGAATTGTTTGAATGAATTTTTTAATAAAAAACATAATTAAAACCTTAAAAAGGTTTCAATTAACCATTAAAAAATTACAAAACTTTTTTTACATTTAATAAAAAGCTCATCAACCGAGACAGAATTTTTTTCTCATCACCACAATAATTATCCAACAATAAACTTTTGTAAGTTAATATAAACATTTTTTTTATAAAGAACATTTATAAAACATAAAAAATAAAATTTAAACCCGTTTAAACACATTTAAAAAAAAAAATTTTAAAAACCCTTTCCCTTAGTTATAAAGAAAGACTTTTAAAATTAACTTTTTTATAAGCATTTCACCTTTTAAACAGGTTAACTTAATAACCCACCCTTTCCACACACAGTATTTATATATTTTAAAAACACCCTATCCATCAAAAACATTTTTAAAGTTAATAAGATTATGAAAAATAACACTCCCAAATTGTGTATTTTTTAAATAAAAAAGTTAATTAGTTATTTTAAAAAAAATTTTAAAACCCAAAAACCTAAATAAATTATATTAAGGAAATAACAGGAATTTTTAAACTTATTTAAAATGAATAACATTTAAAAAAAAAAAAAAAAAAAAGAACTTTTAAAACCTTAAGCCTGAATAAAAAATTTAAAATTTTGGAAAAGCTTGTAAAACAAAAAAAACTAAATGGACATGACCAAAAAATATAAAAGTTCAAGGGAAAATGGTTTCCCCTTTGTTCAATTTTCCAAGAGATTAGTGGACTTGACAGGGATACGAAAGTTACAAAAAATGGGCCTTTTCTTTGTTCTTTTTTTCGATGGTGGAGTGTTTTTTTATGGTTTTTCTACTGTTGTCCACACAAAAAATGACATTTAGTGCATTAAGTGCCTTTCTTTTTCCGTGTTTTTTGGATTTGGAATAACCATTTCCACTGGATTTTTTGGCCCTGTTTTGGGGACCATTTTTGATTTTTTTTGGTAAAAAATTTTTTAAATTTCATTGTGGGCTTTTCCTTTGGGGTTTGGGGGGAGTTTGTTTTTAAATTTTTGGGTGAACTTTTTTTTTTCTGGGGGGTTTTTTTGTTTTTTTTTTTTGGAAAGTTAAACAATATTTCAATGCTTTCCAAAATGTTCTTTGGGGTTTTCAACCTGGTGGTTTCAAGTGTAATTAAATTTTTCCTGAAAGTTTTCCGTTCAATGTGTGGTTTTTCTGTGTGGTTTAAATTGGGCATTAAAAAATGTTCCTGGAAAGTCTTATCCAAAGTTGTTTTTTTTTTTTTTCATTGTTTAATTTTCGGTCCTCTTTTCAACCATTATTCCCTTTTTGGGTTTAATGTTCATAAATGCTTCCCTGGACGCAAACACAATGGCACGGTGGGTTTTCTCACCTGTGAGTCGAAAGGTGTTTATAGATTTTTTTTTTTTTTTTGCTACTATTTCCGTGACTCCCCTTTCCCCCTTTTCCCCCCGCCTCCATCTCCCGCCACACCATTCCCTTTGTTTTGCTCCTCTCAGTCCCTCCACAGGGCCAATCCTTCCCCGGGGGGCACCACCAAGGGCCGATGTGCTGGTCATTTGGGGTTCTGGGCCCTTTGACCAAATACGGGACCCACCACAAACCCCTTAAACATATTTTCAGTGGGAGCCCAAATGATGTTTTACCCCGGGACAAACACAACGTCCCCAAACAAACCTTCTCTGAAAATCCAACCCAAGGCTTGACCAAATCACCCCGGCAAAGTGTAGGCAAAATTGAACCACCAATCCAAGGGAAAATGGACCAACCGAATAGGCAATTTTTTATTCATGATGATCAAACATAGGTGATTTGGGGCTCCGGAAGTGCTATCTTTGGGTCGACAGGGCTTCTCCTTACACAAATAATCCGCTAACCGGGCCCGGGTAAAACATAGTGTTGGTTAATTGAGAAAATTAAACTCCCGTTGGATGAAGTCGATTTTTGTATTTCCCACTGACCCCAGACTCATCTGGGTGGGCGGCGGAGTCCATAAAAATATGATATGGGTTCAAACCCACTTTAAATCCGTCCCAGCGCTAATCACTCCCCTGCCCTGTTTTTATTTTTAACCCTTATTACAAATGTACCTTTAAGTCTTCCCTGTAGATTGCCATGTGATTTTTTGTCCTTAACTGTTCCCACACTGGAACATCTTATTTCATTTTGTAAAGGGGAAATTCATTTTTACTAAATATCAAATCAAAAACCACATTTTATATCCCCCACTCCCAATCATCTTTTCCTTACACACTAAACCCCCTTTTCACCTTCCCCCAACCAAAAAAAAGACGTGACTTGTTTCTCATGAAACCTCCCTCTTCCCCCCTCCCCCCTTTTCCCCCTCTCTCCCCTTTTCTCCCCTCTTCCCTCTCCCTCTCTCTCTCTCTCTCCCCTTGGTATCAACTTTTTTGGGGTCTGCTTAGACAATGGGATTCAACCCTTTCCCGGGGATTCCCCTACTCAGCCTCACACGTATTTAAAAACACCCACCCCTTTTGCCTTTCTTGCTAAATGACAACGACACATAGGCCCCCCCACATCCAGCAACATAATTTCTCTGGTAACCGGTAAACAAGCATTAACTTTAACCCGTATCATAAGAGTTATAATATCACATACCAAATTTATCCTCAACCCAATTATTCACCTTTATTTTTCAATTTTTCCCAAATTAAGGGTCTTCTTCAAAGGGGAGGCTATTTATCGGTGACCAGGATTAGCATCACAAAACGCAAACCCCGAAAAGCTTTCAGGTCTTTGGGGAACGCGAATAACGTGTGTTATTAACACCGTGCCATTTTTTAAAAGCCCATTTCCAGGAAAAATAAAACTAAAAAAATGCGGCACAGGGAATTCAGCAGTTGGAGCTTTTTTTTTTTAAAACAGAAAAGAATAAAAAAAAGAAAAAAATAAGATCTTCACCCTCCCCCTTTTTGCCTTTCTGTCTCCTCCTTCTTCTTTTTTCTCTCCTTCTCTTTTCCCCTATCCTCTGCTCTTTGTTTCCCTCGTGTGCTACTTTTCCCTTTCAAAGTTATAAAAATTTAAAATGTAAGAAAGAGGTTTTTTTAACTTTCTCCCACATCATTCCCACTTAAAATCCCAAAAACATTACTCTTATGTTTTTTATTTAATCCTCTCACCATAGCATACTACTGTCTGAAACTTTTACATATTATGCACTTTGGGGTTTTTCCATGTATTCCGAATGAAACATTAAGGGTTTTTAATTTTTTTAATCTCCCATCGTCTCGTCTTAATCGCGTTACCATTGTTTGTTTTGTTTTGGGTTTTTTTGTGAGTTGTGGTTAATGTGTGGTCCTTTTGTTCTTGTGGGGTGTGTTTTTGTGTTCTGGGGCCGGTTTCGTGTTGGTAGCGGGTGGGGTTGGGGTTGGGGGTGTGTGGTGGTGTGTGTTGTGTATTAGTCACTGGGTCCCACCCCACTGCTCGTATGGTGTGTGTGTGTGGGTGGTGGAAAGGGGGGGTGCAATTTTCTTCTCCCGTGTTTAGCTTTCTATTGTATGGTTCTTTGTCTATTACATCTTTAAAATAAAGAGGCTTTTTCCTTCCCTTTTTCATCTATCCTTATTTATTCTTGGGTTGGTTTTTTTAATTTTAAGTTCCTGTTTATTGTAGTCTTGTCCTGTCCAAAACCCTTTAAACTTGTCCATTTCTTTTTCATTTCCTCTCTAATTCTGTTCTGCTTTCCTGCCTAATTTTTTGTGTTGATTTTAAAAATAGTGTTTGTGTGGAATTCCGGGCCCCCAAAAGTGCTTGTCATCTGATTAAAAGCATTTTCTCAGATAATTATTCTGAAACAAAATTGGGAGAGGTCCCCATGTAAATCGTGTTTGACTTTAAAATTAGGATTACATTAAACCCCCCATCATTTTCCTTTAAACGAAATTAAAAGCAATAAAAACTTTTATTTGTTTGAAAAATTTTTGTAATAACAGGCAACTGTTTTACTTTATTAGACTACATACATGCCCAACTTTTTTTTTTTGTGGGGGTTAAAGTGGTAGTGTTTAGTAAAACATATTAAAACTGCCAATTGGTTTTCTTTTTTTGATAATTAATAGATGAGCAGGGGGGGTGGGATTATAAATGCATGTATTCATTTAAAACATACAAATTTAACATCATATTTTACTAGTTTTTGCATAACTTCCCATAAAAAACACAGAAGTATTACTAATCAACATTTAGAAATTCAAAAACTCAACATTATAAAGAATAAATCCTCACTAATTAATTTATTTCATTTTTGCTACAAAATTCATTCTTGAAAAAAAAGGGCTTTCCCAAAAGCATAAAAAAAACCCCTTACCAAAACACCGCGTCAAACAGGGTTTTGAACTGAACATGAACATTTCCAGACTCAAAAGGATTCACAAACACCACACAGAGAACATAGTGAAACGGAACCCAATGTCTGGACATGAAAAATAGAACATTGACCTAACTGACTTAGTGACACCCGGAGATTTCTGAAAAAAAAAAATTTACTGCCCTGATTAAATGTCCGTCATACAGGTGTTTTCCCCCAAATGAAATCAAATGATGAAAACATGTAGTCCTGATGGGCAAAAATCCCTATTTCAACTTTTAAAAACTTTTGTTGAAAATTAGAAAAATAATGTTTTTAAAGCCAATAAAAAGAAACATATTTGGGCAAAAAATTGATTATACACATGCAAAAAAGGGGACAAACTGAACAAAAGCAAAGAACTTACAGGGACAACCAAAAAAAGTGCAACGGGAGAATTTAAAAATTTCCATTACACCAAAATACCAAAAGCCAACAGGGACTTTATAGAATAGAAACTGAAAACGGGAAAAAAAAGGTTAACAAAGCAACTCAACCTAGGGAAAAGAATGTATAACTGATGTTGGAAAGTTAAAAAGTAAATTGGCAGATTAATGCCTTAATCGTTTTTCAAAAGGAAACAAATGTTGACGGAAACAATCTTCGTGCAGGAGAAAAAATGTTATAAAAAAAGTTCCTTGAAAGCACCTTAACACCAGAAAAAGATCAACAATTATCGAATGGAAAAAGACATCAAAATAAACCAATTGAAATCATCAACACAATGGAGAAAACCTTTACAAATGTACGTAAGGCTTTGGAAAAAAATATCAATTATATTTACTTCGATACAATAGAAAAACCAAAATTACCATGTGGAAGACATAAAATACCAATTGAAACATATGCGTTCAAGAAAAAAAGTCATACAAGATCATAAAACTTTACCATTAAATCTAATTTAAATAACAATTTAAAAAAAATTTTAAAAAAAAAAAAACACAATTGTAATAACGTTTCCAGGAACAGTTTTCTTCATTAACCACACAGGAAAAGCCATACAGTGCCAATTGATAAACATTGTTACAAAAATTTACTAAATTAGAACCACAAGGAAAAGAAAAAGGCCTTGTCAAAAGCATTATTTAAATCGATTATCACGCACATTC